>VXBU01017413.1:25201-153531 GCA_013400315.1 Bombycilla garrulus
GGAAGGTACAAAAATTGTATATAATAATATTTTTTGATATATATTCAAAAAGAGAGGAACAGGCAACTACATATACTTTTGTATTTACTGAATTCATCTATAACAGAATTGTCATTGCAAGAAATTCACTCAAAAGCCTGGCAAAACTAGATGAACTTGAAGGTCTCTTCCAACCTTGATGATTCTGTGAAAAGTAGAATAGTTCAGTGCTGCTTATCTTTTAGTACAAATTGTAAATAAATCTTGAAATTCTTTTTATTCATTNTCAGGCTTGGAAATCTGGCAACGATTTTAAAAAGGAGGGCACTTGTGAAATACACCTTTCATCTCAAGGTAATGTAGTATTTGCAGCCTTTGTAATTTATGAAAGTGTTTTAATTGCAAGGTGATTAAATAATTTGCAACTTTGTCCCTGGATTTCAATTTCTACGCTGAATGCTTTCATCTTTATGAAGCTGATCTTTATGCTTACAATAAAGCTCTATTTAGTAGAAGGATATTTTAATCTCTTTCTTTGAGGAAATAAAACAGCAGAAGTGAAGTCTCTCGAGTAGCAGGGTATCACTGGAACAAAGTTTGCTTCATGATTCAATCTGATATGGCTGGAAGAAACAAGGAAAATCAATACCTGTTTGTCTTTGCTGCTGGTTCTTCTGGCATTTCCTCACTGAGTCCTGAGAGTGTATTCTGTGACATTACAGGCAACATCCATCCTTGTCTCTTGGAAGTACCATCAGATAGATCATCAGCCACAGACAGTAATCTTTGAACAACAATAAAACAGTGAGCTTGAATATCTCTATTTTTATATTATTTGAGACATGAAAGCAAAAGCAACTCATTCAATAATCTGAGCACCTTTTTCCCTAAAACAGAAATAAACAGGATTATTTGTTACTCACCTCTCAATAGGCGTAGCTTCCAAACAGCTCAGAGTGACAGAAAGTGCAATGAAGAAAACTGACAGCTTTAGGTTGCACATCTTTCCTTCCAAACTTTCTGAAAAGAACAATGATTCAAAACTGAAAGCTCACACAAACACTCTTCAGCATATCCTGTTACTGATGCCCATTCTGCCCTAAATCAAGAGCAGCTACTCTTTTGCACAGGGTAGAGTGAGAAAAATGATCCCCTCAAGTTTAGTGACACAATTTCAGACATATAGCTCTCAGCAGTAAATGCTCATTTTCCATCCAGCAGTTTCAATCCTCTCCCTTATCTCTGATTTGCATTTCCTGACATGTCCCAGTCTCAAATTCCAATCCCCAGTGCAGTTTACTTTAAAGTTGTCTTAGCCTTTTCCTGAAAAATGCTCTTGATTAATTACAGGGGATATTGTGCTTTTCTAAAGCACCTCTGCTGCACTGCAGGTAAAGAAAAAAAGGGAAATCATTTACCTTTTTGTGGTCACGGATCTAACTGGAGAAGCCAGCAAGCCCCCTTGGTTAGCAAGAAGTGTTCATGCAACAATTCCACGCTTGCATCTAGCTCTGGAGCATCCTTTTCCCTCTTCCTTTCTGGCGAGCAATACGGCTCTTATATATCCTTGACACCTTTCTCAGCTCTGACATCAGGCAGCACAGAGAGACTGTCGTTAATTCCAATCCCTATAGACAGAAAGTGCCCCAGAGAGGAGCAGAGGCAGGTGGGTCATTACTGCCCTAGTACATCAGTAAATATTCACCTGGTGGATGCAGAATGCCCTCGTGAAGGTGCTGCAGGAGCACATTGCACATCAGAAATGTAGCCTCAATTTTACAGCTCTGATAAGCTGCTGAGGTAATATTCCCTGTGGGTGTTTTCGAGGGCTAAATAAGGTAACAAAAGTTACAAAGAAAGCCAGAGCAAATGAAACACCAGGCCACTGGTAATTGAAATACGAGAAAACATAGCTCGGAAAAGATGGAAAAGTTAAAGTTGTGGAGGTTTGCTGTAGAATACAGATCCGAAAGAAAGGGTGTCTGAAGGGATGAAAGCTGTATGACGAATAAGAAAAGAGTGAAAGTTATTTAAATTGACAGATAGAGTTCTCATTCAGGGTAACATGTTAGAAATCGTGTACATTTTTCAGTCAAGTCGAGATGTGAATGAAAATTCTGTCACTATGAATGTAAAATCTCATGTTTTACTAACACGGGTAGATTCTTTGTCATGCGTGAAAATTGAGTCAATTAATAATTTTCAGAAGGCAAAGACTAGGATTAAGAAGTCAGGAAATGTCAGAATAAAACTACCTGTGCAAATTTATTTCTCTAGTATGAATTGAGTATAGTTCAGGGGAAAATGTACAGCTTTTAATAGACTAAATCCTATGTTAATGAATTACCTAATTGCAGATTTCCAAGGTTACAGATTAGAACCATTTACCTCTGATTTCAGTGGAAATTAGGCAAATCAATTTTTTTTCCCTTCTGTCTCCTTAGTTTCTGAGGTACCCCATTGCCTTTGGAAAGCAGGTATTTTAATTATTTATAAAGGTCAAGGTTCTGGCACAAAAGCTGAGCAAAAGTTCTCTGTGATAAGAAGTTGCCGTGTGCATCTTTTCTATCCCCAAGAACATGAATTAGTGCAGGACTGCTTCAGCGCCAAGTCCACTGCCTGAACTGGAAACCCCCTTCTTTGTTGGTTTAGTCTGTAGTACCAGATTTTCACTGCAATGGCTCAAGTTCCAGTGTTGGCTCACTTCAGGCATCTGTGCTACTTGAGGTGAATACAGAAGGAATATTTAGCTGGGATAGTAGCTTCTTAACTTGATTACAACAGTCTGCAAATAAGACTCTAGAAAGTGACAAAATGTTTTGTTGATTTTTGTAGATGTTGCTTTAGGGTTTTTTGTTGGTTGTTTTTTGTGTGTTGTGGTTATTAATTTTTTTTAAAGGGGTGCTACTGCTGGATATTTTTCTCTCTGTTTTTAATATGATCATATACTTCTTTTCACCAGGTTCCTGTTATTTCGTCTCTGGATGGACAGTCCCGGTGTAAGAGAAGTAAGTGCAGTATTTTATCTTCACCATGACAGTAAGTTCTGTGCAATGTCTGAAACAAGTTTATCTCTCCAAAGACTCACTGTAGAATTGGACTATGATGAAATAACATTCTGGTGTTACTTTCACTGTGGCAATTTCGCTCCTCTGAAGTGAAGGTATGATTAAAACCATTTTACAAAGCTAGTGTTGTGCTGAAAAATAATTATACAGATATTCTGGCTGGGGATTGACATCAGCCAATCTTCACTGCTTGGATTTTGACCTTGAAAATGCCTTAGTTTGCTTTTCCTGGGTGGAAAGAGATCCATGTGCCACTGACAGTCAGCAGTGGTCTTTCTGCTCAGCCCATGCAAGAGATGTTGTTTCAAATCCTGAAAAGCAATGGGTAGATCAGTTTGTGTTTAAGATTTTAAAAGACTGAACTTAATACTCAGAATCTCTTCTGTTTTAAGGCATCTAAGTGAATGGCTTCTGTATCAAACTCAAATCAAGCTACAGCTTGAGGGAAAGAAAATGAAATACCAATTTTCAAATAAACATTGATCCCAAATTCTAATTGCAGCTGTCCTGCAAGTAGACTGGGGGGGAGCCACTAATGCTTTGAGAGAAGAAGAGAAAGGCTGCTTCTCGGTGCATTGTAGAAATGAAAGTAGGCTCATGATGTCCCAGGAGCATTGCCAGCCTCCTGGGCTGCACAGCATCTTGGCAGAGTCAGCAAGAAGTCTATCCAGCAATTAGTCACATGTAAAGTTAACAAAATAAAGGCTTTGCAGCTCCTCTTAAGCAGGAGTAGTGTTTTCCTACACAAACAGGAATGGAATATTAAATTGTGGAATTTCTTTGACAGCAGAACAATTAATTACTCAAATTTCAAAATGCTGGCAGTAAATACTTTGCAGTTAGTGCCATTCAGTGGTGGTTGGAAAGCTATTTTTACCACTGACAAAGTTCCTTGACCTTGATCTTACAAAAAAAACTTTATTCCTGTGCGTGACAACTGTTATCAGCCTAAGGAAAAAGAAAATCAAATGTTCTCATTTAAGAAATCTGTGATCAATTCTATTCTGGATAGTTACATGGTCATTTTAGATATTTATACTGGTGTTTAAGTCTTTATGCAAAGATTTTTCTAAAGAATTGTGTTGTAAGAGAGTTAGGTGACACCAAAACAGAGGTTTAGAAACAATCCAGAAGACATGTTTTCCCAATGCCTTGATTCCTTCTGGAAACTGCCTCCACAATGTCTGGAACTGCGAAATGCTGCCCATGCTCTGCACTGGGATGCACTGGGATGCACTGGGAGCAGAGGAACAGGGACCTTGTCTCAGGTGTCTGCTGCTTTCATGTCCTGGGGAGTGGGATTTCTATCACTAAATGTGAGGTGAATAGAGAGACCATTCTAGTGCCTGTTTCTAATGCAGGAGTCTAAAACTAAGCTCAGGTGATCTGTGCCTGTTTCTCCCTTTTGCCCACAAAAGCAGCCTGGGGTGACTGGCTCAGGTGCAGGTGTTTACACTGTGGGTGTCTAAATGCAAGTGAAATGAATTCCATCAGGGTGCTTCAACTCTCTTACGTGCTCAGTGCCTGACATTAAAGGTTGTCTCCCTCTTCCTCACATTTACTTTTTTCTTAGGCTATTCTTGGCACCTGCTGGGCAGCTGGTTCCCACTTTTGATGGCTTCTTTTCGAAGTCTGAGCTCTACTTGTGCTTAATAATGTTACTAAGACCCGTTAAGGCTCCTGGTAATGGATGTGTCTCTGCAGTTTGTGAGTGCCAAAATCACATCACCTGGTGCAGGCACTTCCCCAGCTGCTGTACAGCTGTGTGAGGCAGATGTCTCCAGTAAATTTCACTGTTGCTCAGTTACCAGGAGCTAGAAGTGTGTGAATAACTCATGCATTAGTTGGCCTGTTGTATCAAAATGGAAAAAGGAAAGGTTTAGTCATTAACTTGCTTATTTCAATTTTTTTAATAAACCAGCAATCAGAACAGCATTAACATTCACCAGTGTAAACATTACCAGTAATGACACAGAATGGTGCATGTGTCACAGCTTGTAGCTGTTATAAGAGTTGAGCACAATGTTTAATGCAACTTCTTTGTGTTTATAGCAATTTTAGCCGCCTTTCATTCTTTTTAAATTAAGCTGCAAGCCAAAAGTAAAGCATAAAACTATTTCATTGATAGTATCAGCACCTCTGAAAAAGTCAAAGTACTCTGTATGGCCAAATCTGAAATTAGAAGAGTAAATCAGCTTTTCTGCTGTCATTTTACATGTCCTAAAATACCCAGGATTACCGTTAATGAACCCGGCTATCAGGACACTATTGTAGCAACTAAAAACTATGTGGAGCATCAGTGGGAGTGTAAAATCACTCCAGACAGTCATGATCAGGAACCTTGATTTTTCCCTAAATTTCAACATTTGGATGGCAAAGTCTGAAAATTTTGACTATCATTTTCTCTTCCTGTTATTTCTTGCTTGGTGCTATGTTGTTGAATACTACAATGTTCGTACTTTCTGGTGTGTGTGGTGTCATAATTTTCTAGTGCTAGCACTTAAGCTCTGTGTAACTGCTTTGATCAAATAGTGTTTGATCAAATGTGCTTTTGCTAGCACAACTTTCTTTGTTACCCCTGTTGCATGTGGCCCATTTCAGTGCTGATAAAAATACAAAGAGCTGTTCCTGCTGATCCCAAAACTGGTGTTAAACCTGAGGAAGAAATATGTAAGAAGCAGCTGAGAGGTAAGAGGTGGGAAGTTAAAAATTTCTCCCCCAGTGGAAAAAAAAAGATGATATGGAAAAAAAGAAATAAACAGTGTCCATCCATGGAATTGACGAGCAAATGAAAAGAAGTAATTTGGGTAGTCAACAATATTTTAAACCAACTTTTGTGATGTATTTTGTTACTCAGCTCACACCACTGACAGAACAATGATGTAACCTGAAAGGACTATTGCTAATGATTGCTCTGAGAATGAGCTCAGCAGTTTGTGCTGAATCAGTGCTTATAGCTGGAAATCCCTCAGGCAGGAGAATAAACTCCATGTTTAGATCAGAAAAGCCAGAGCCCAGTTGCTGGTTGAGTTATAGTTCCTAGTGCCATTCTTACTTACAGTTTATAGAGTTTTAATTGCATCCAACAATTTACCTTTGAATACAACGGAAGGTTAAACTTTTTTATTTTCTTTTCCCCTGTCTCTCCTGCAACCTGTTTCCAGAAGTTAAAAGCAAAAGCAGGACTCCCTTTTGGTTGCCAATGTCACTCTAGAGGGCTGTAAACAGTGCTAATGGTAAATATGAATATGGAATAGAAATACTGCTCTTCCTTTGTGGTGAACTAAGTCATCCATTTCTTCCTGCTCTGCTAATTCTCTTCAGTCATTCTCTATAGTGAACTATAGTCACTTTCTACAGCCATGTGTACTTCAAAGCAGAACAAAAAGCCTTGCTGAAAGGAAGGGGAGGGTGACTATATTGAATTATAGAATCATAGAATAGCCTGGGTTGGAAGAGATGTTAAACATCATCCAGTTCATCCCCTGCCCTGGGCAGGGACACCTTCCACTACAACAGGTAGCTCAGAGTCCCATCCAGCCTGGCCTTGGACCCTGCCAGGGATGGGGCATCCACAGCTTCTCTGGGCACCCTGTGCCAGGGCCTCAGCACCTTCACAGGGGAGAATTTCTTCCTTACATCCCACCTAAACCCACTTTGTGTTAGAGTGAAGCCATTCCCCCATGTCCTGTCATTCCATACTTTTGTAAATCGTCTCTCTCCATCTTTCCCGTAGGCTCCCTTCAGGTACTGGAAGGCCTCAATTAGGCCACCCCTAAGCTAGTGAATGACAGAATGGAGTTTCCCTAAATGCTCCCGTTGGGGCAAAAAGAGAAGAATTAGGTATGTGTGGAAGTGCTGTTTCTGATTTAGTGAGTGTTACCGTGAGAACTCTCCACCCCTTCTTACCCACCCCAGCATCTTATCCAAAGAGCACAGAGATCTGTAGAAGGTGCAGTGAGACCAAGAACCGCCCTCCATGCTCCTCAGAGTTATTCCACTGCAGGTGAATCACTGGTAAATACAAAACAAATGAAATCAGCCAACTCTTAGAGAAGCTGCTGCTTTCCAAAAGAATTCTACACAGATTCCTGTCAGCCCTTAACACCTGATGCAGTGCATAAGTTTTAACTAAGTTTTCTTTTAAACTATCCCACTTTTTAAAAATCAGATTTTTTTTCCCCTCTGCAAACTGCTGCAAGAGGATGACAATCTGGCTTTGTCTTGAAATACTCTGAGTCTTTTAGATGATTCTGTCTTGACAGCTCTGCTATTAATAGTGGCATTTTCAGTGCTGTTTAAAAAGGAGGCTTGTGCTGAACTGGGAATCAGTCATGTTCATAACAATTTTTCACGAAGGGTAGATGCAGTCTGCGAGCTTACGTAGGAGAAATTACGTAGACAATACCTTGAAACATTAATTATTTATGGTATGCCATCACACATAGCTGCAAAATAAGATAGCCCTTCTTCAAAAAGAAGCGCAGTAGGGCTGAATTTACAGCATGCTTGAATCATTGTATGTGTGAGTGCAAGATCTGACCTTTTCATTCTACTTGGAGATGAGAAAAGATTTTGATAAGCACAAGGAACATGAATAAGTACATGAAACTGTCTTTTTGCTGTAAGAAAAACATTTGTTAGAAGTTCAGCATATGCATCTGAAAATGTTTAGTGGGTTTTTGATCTGTTTCGGTAGTGTCTTTTACACCAAATATTGTTGTTTCCTTCCATTTAGCAGCAAATCAACTTTTGGCTGAGCTCATCCTTGATAATAGACTTCAGGAACAGTGTGAAAAAGTCAGTACTTAAATGTGAGCTCTCACAAATAATTTAGGAGCTACAAGTGACATGGCTACTCCAAAAGGTGGTGTTTTTCTGCAATAAATTGTTATTGAGCCAAACACCCAGTGGAAAATTCAAAGCATGGCATTATTGTGAGGGGAGAAAAATTAGGCTCTTTCAGTCATCAGCTCATTGCAATAATTCCATATTAACACATATTGTGCCAATGAATTATAAAATTTCAAAGGGAAAAAGTTGAGAAGTCACCTTATGAAAGCATTTGATTCAGGAAAGAGCCTTGTGCAGAGCAGCAGGAGGCACAGACTTCAGGACAAGTATCTTTAAAATCCGTAGGTGTTGAATACCTACTTTATATTTAGAATGGGTATCTTGAATTCTGCTTTTGATTTCAGAGTGTTTTCTGTTACATAAATCACCGTCTGTGTAGCTGGTCTTTTTTATTATTATTTTTTTCTTGATTTGCAGGATTCCTACACATTTCCACACTTATGGCTAGTGACCGTGATTCTAGTGACTGTAGGCTTGATTTTGTTAGTTTTCACAGAGTTCCCACGGGCTGCAAATGACTCTTTTCATTTTAGAGAGCTATCCCATTCCCACATGCCTATTGGAATTGTTGTTCATGCTTAGTGGTGTTGTGTTTAAAAATTAGGAATGTTGGCAATGTCATATAATTTCATGTCAGCAGAACATTTCATATCATTTCATGTAAATGAGGGGTTAACACGTTCTTAAACTATTTTTCTGGACGTTGTCATAAGCAGGCATAATCTTCATGGTGTTATGGATCACTACAGCCCACTGCTTTAAGTCATATATCATCCTGCTGCCTTTTGTAATACTCACAACAATTTGTAGAAGTTAAAAAAGCCACTGTTGAAAGAGCCATAGAAATTATCACCACAGAGGTGAGGTGGTTTTTATTAGAAACTCTTAAAGCTACGCTGTTATTTGAAGTCAGTACTTTAGTTTTCACTGCCAAAAGAGGATGTATATTTCATGCAACTTTAACCTTCCTGAGAGAGTGTCTATTTCAGGGGATCCTATGAAGATTTCCCATGTTTTAAAAATGAGATGTTTGTAGCTAGAAAGCTGTGCTCACAGTGCATGCCTAGCTATGAGCCTGATTCCCAAAAGATCCTGCATCTTCCACTCAGATGTTTCACAGCTTTTAGGACTGAGCTAAGTAAAGTGTACCTAGAAAGGCCAGGAGAATGGCCTTTACCCATCTAGCCTGATGGTATCTCTGCACACAAAGCACATTATCACACACCAAAACCTTGTGGACTTGATGGATAGTGAAAGTGAAGTGCTCTCTGGTTACATAAACCGCTGATTGATGAATCATAGGTAATGTCATTTTTCAGAGGAAAAGACTCCAGAGAGGCTTTGAAGCTTTGAACTGCCAGTCAACCTGCAGTGCATTCGTTCGCTTTTCTCCAAGTGTGTCCCTGAGACAGTTCTGCCTCGTTAGTGGAAAGCTGATGAGCTGATCACACAACAAATCCCTTTGTACTTTAACTAGGAAGTACTGCCCAAAAGTACATAATTAGCTTTTCAACATTCTGGAAAGCTGTTTTGACAATTGAAATGTTTATGTTTTCTAACATTTAAAACCAGAAGTTTGTACAACAGAATATCTTCCAGACTTGCAGCAAATTTTATGTCAAATTCTTTATTCATAAAGAATATGTCTTCATAAATTCTGCCTCAAGGCTAGAAGGCATGAATATCCTTTGCCAAAACAAAAGCAAAGCCCCCAAATCCATACAAGGGCAAATCAATCTGCTAAACTGCTTTCTTAAGGGAGAAACTCTTATGACAGTATCACTGGTTTAAGTAAATAACTAGTTATGAAACCAAACAGGAACAATGTTTTGCACCTATGCAGTATTATCTCCAAGGTATGGGTCTGAATGTTTTCTAGAAAAGCCTGTTAATTGTTCTTGTTTTACATGGGAAAAAAAATTGAGGCAATGATGAGTTGAAAGGGATGAGTAGAGTCGATGGCAGAGTTGAGGATAGAAGACAGATCTGATTTATTTTTTGTCAGCCTGTAGCTGATATGAGCTCTTTTGAGGTGAAAGGGAAGGAAATCTTACTGGATGGTCAAAGTAAATCTGAATTCAAACTCAAAATGGGCAGAAAGTTTTGTGCCTGTCTGTGTTTTTGCACATACAGGGGTAAACATCACCCTACTATTTTATTAAATGCAGATGGATGCTTTTCTACCTGGTTTGAGTAGATCAAGGTCTTACCTCTGAGTCTCTTCATTTGTCACTACAGTGAGACCTTGTGGCTCCTCTTGGTTACCTTGATTTGGTATAAACACTGCCTATATAAATGCACTTTTGATGAATGGAGAATCTGTTAAATTATTATATCTTTATTTTGCATCCTTTATCTTTATTTATTTTTGCATCCTTCTTCTATTTATTTTGAGAAAGTAGGTTCCCAAAATATCTTGAGCAGGGTTTTTTTTTTTTTTTTGGTTCCTATGCTCAGTTCTGCTGGTCTGTTCAAAGTCTGAAGTTGCAGTGAAGCTTTTGGAGTATGTACCCAGGTCAGGACAGAACCCTGAGAAGCAAAATTAGTTACCCAGACTAAGCTAACCTCTTGAGACTTCCAAATCAAAGGGAAGAAAGCAGCACCTCCAGAGAGGTTCTTCCTCCCACTTATTTTAGACAGCTGTCTTAAAATGGGATAAATTACTCTCTGGAAATATCTAATGCCTATTGTGAGACTCTGAGTGAGGATCTTCAACACAACTCCGTGCTAAGAATAGGTTAAATAGGTTAATTAATAGGTAAAATACTTCATGTTCTCAAGGTATATTCCTTATAATGAAGCATTTGAATGATTAGAACTACCCCTCAAATGAAATCTCTCCAGACAGGAAAAAATACTTGTGGTCTCTCAGTTTCTAAAACAGAAGGTTGATAATGCAGGAAATAGTGAGAATATGGCCTTTAGCAGAAATCCCATGGAAAAAAAGGGAATTCTATATGCTAAGATATCACAGATTCTCCATAATTCTTTATTACCCATGAATTAATCACAATCAAGAACAATGCTGAATTCCCTATGCATTGAATNGAGATATCATAGATTCTCAATAATGCTTTATTATCAAGAACAGTGCTGAATTCCCTATGCATTGAATTTTTACATAAATTGACTGAGTATTAAACTGTGCATTTACAAACATATGATAACTTTA
Source organism: Bombycilla garrulus (assembly GCA_013400315.1). Taxonomy (NCBI): domain Eukaryota; kingdom Metazoa; phylum Chordata; class Aves; order Passeriformes; family Bombycillidae; genus Bombycilla; species Bombycilla garrulus. The sequence goes on from VXBU01017413.1 coordinate 36,275, forward strand.
CATATCTACTCCTCTTTTCTTGGAGAGGTATTTAATTTGTACTTGTTGCCAATTATAAATCACTTAAAACTGCCCCTTAAAATAACCCCTGGGTTAATTTTTCTACCATGGAAATAAGTATTTAAAGGAAACTTTTAAGTGCCCACTACAAGATTGGTGTTTATTTGACTGGAATTTTTGATTTTCATTTTTTTGTAATTCCTTTTTGGGGTCTGAATCTTCAATCTTACTTGACTTGAACTGAAATTATTGTCAAACAAGATAATGTTACAAAGATTGTACAGTTACACAGTCCTGTATGTGATGTTACTATTATTCTTTAATGTCAGTAAAGTTTATTTAATGGTGATTTATTTAATAATTTATTAAACCCCAGGACAATGGCTTTTATTTATGCACTTTGCTTATTTCAGTGGGCAGTATCCTCACAGCTTGGACCACAGGTTTTTGTCTTGTTGTCTTGTCAGAGGGTTTTTTAATTTCCTAGAAGTGGCAGTGGGCAAGTGAAGAAAATATAAAATGCAAGAAAACTGTTGAAGTACCTTAGGGGGAAATAAGAATTTGCCTCAGATTTTTGTTAGAGGATCAAAGGTGGAAACATACTTTCTATTTCTCGTTAAGATGTATAAACCAAATCCCAGCAAAGGCAGACATCAGGTGTGATATTAGGAGGAGGAAACAGAAAGCAGTGCTATAGCTCTAACAAAATGTGTATTTTCTGAGGAATTATGAGGCTTTTCACACATTAGAAGCATGTAAAGAGTTTTTTGCTTGAGAGTTTTCCCCATGTGTGAGAACTGGGAAGATACCCTATCAGAAATTCAGGTTTCATGAATCCCAGTCCCTCACCACATGTTTTACACTAGGATTTTGGTGTGCACTGGTAGTTCTTTCTGGGAGGGGGACAAACACAAGTGTCAACAAGAGATTTAAGGTCACACATGGAACCTGTCTCAGCACCAAGACCTGAAGGTGCAGCTACTGATTATTCTTAGATGTGATGTCTAATGGACTTAATTGAAGTTAAATTACCTCTTCCTGTCATGTTAACTAGAACTATTTATGCTTGGCCAAATTACTCTCTGATTTTTGTAATGTCCAGTAATCAGTGATGTAATCTCATTCCCCTTTTCCCTTCTGACCCTGTGTCACCCTTTCCTAGAACTCCACCCAACCTGTAAATTTACACTCCTAAAGTTCCTTTCTTGCCTGTGGGTGCTCTCTGGTTGTCTTCCATGCACAGGAGTGTCAGCACTTCAAAAATCTGACACAAATGAAGCCCTTGGATTTTTATTTTTTTTTTTTTCAAGGAAGAGAAAGAGATGGGCTTAATTTTCCTTTTAAGAACTCAGTCCATGTCTGTCACATCGGTGCACTCTAAAATGCACAGATGAAACAATTTGGCAAAACCACAAGTTTGGCCCCGTGCAAAACCACAAGTTTGGCCCCGTGCTTGGTTAATTTTCAACAATGTAAAGTCAAAGTTCAAGTGTGCCATATCAGTGACTTCTTGCAGAAACCTTTTCAAAACTGTAAGTACTTAATTGTTTTGCCATGAGAATATTTTCCGTTGTCTCAGTCTAACATTAGTGTAATTGCATTTGAGTAACAGTTCGAACCGTACTGAGTAAAACAAGATTTCAAAAAGCTTTTTGCAACCAGAAAAATAAATGAGTTAAAAAAAATTCTGCCATAATTGCTTTCTGAATCATTATGTGTTACGATTTTTAGCCCTGTAAACAAAATAAAGGTGTAGCAGTTTATCTATATGACTAAGCTGAGCTAAATGGAAGATGAATTTCACATTGAAAGCAGCATGTCCCCTTGGGACTTAGGCAAGGGAACTTGCAAAACATTGCATCATCAACTTTAAATCCAGATATTTGGGTGCTTTTTGTTCTTTTTATTAGTTAGCTAGAGTGAAGTGTGATTTAACTATAAAATATGCTCAGTTTTTGTGGGACAAATGGGTCCAAAGTGATGTCTCAGTGCTTGCCTCCTGCTTTTGTCAGCTGCACCAAACAATCCTGTTTTGGTCCACACAGGAAGGATGTGCTTTGGTTTTGAGCCAGCCCTGTTCAGCCCAGGTTGCACGGGGTGCTGTGTGTCCTTCAGCTGCTCTGAACTGCCCACACTGAGAGAAATCTTTGTGTCCTGTGCAAAGTGATTTCTTCTGGCCACTTGTCTGTCTTTCTGGCTGCCAGGTGGTGGGGATTGAGCCAGACCGTGGAGAGGACTGGAAGAGGCAGCTGTGGTGTCACTGCCAACTTCGTAGCCTGCCATAAATATGTCGCCAACTCAGTGCAGAAGTGGAGGGAGGAATTTTGCTGCCCTCTTCCCTGAAATTTCAGTGAACACTGCAGGCTTAGGAGTGGGATTCAGGTGCAGGTGTTACGTGACAGCTGGTAGGCCAGTAAGGACACGAGGGCAAACTTTTGCATAACTATTTTAATATAACTGTATTCTAATATAGCTATATTTTGGGCTGTTTAATGAGCTGAAGAGGTTTGCAGATGAGTCTGAAGAGCCCAAGAGTATAAACAAGAGGAATGTACAATGGAGAGCAGGTAGATGGTAGAAGGGAGTGGGAGCACACTTGGTTCATCTTTAGCCACAGAAATGATAATTTAAATTCTAACCTGGACTTAAAGTGTGGTGTGAATGCACCTGAGCTGAGTGAGTTATGCACCTGCATCTTTCTGATAATTTAGGCTGTTAGTCTGTGTTGGCTTCAGAAACATTTGATGAAGTGTGACCACAAAACATTATAAAGCTGGGGAAAAGTAATTTCAGAAACAGAGCTGGAAATAATAACTCTGCCTACTTTGTTATTCAATTAATAATCTTAATAATCTTCCCAGTAAAAAAATTGATTGAAATGGTTTTGGTTTTTTTTTTCTGGATCATAATTTATGCTCTGAGAGAAGGTATGAATAATTAAAGGCAAGCAATGCTGTTTTGTCTTCTGTAATTGCATGAGGAGCAGTGTGAGGTGTCTGATTCCCCAAGTCAAATGGTAACAGGTTGCTGTCTGGTATCTTGTAGCACCAGAAGAGAAAACCTCCAATTAGCCGGGAATAGGGAAATGCAGGGACTGGTACAGTAAGGGAAAGAATCCCTTTGCCAGCTCCTAGAACATAGGGCACTGCTGTTATGTTGTGGTACTCCTGGTGGGCTTCAGAGAAAAGCAGAAATAAAACTCAGTATCTACCATAATTAATTGTCTGAGTGCTGGCCACCTACAGTTAATTGTAAAGTGTTTCCAGGAATGCTGTAATAATGCATTATGCTTTTAAAAGCTGGAAGTGAGAAGGTAGCTATAGAAGGAGTTAATGCCTGTGAATTTGCTAGGAATCAAGTTAGTTAGGAAACACATTTGAGAGGATTAACATTGTTGTAGAAATTAATGTTTGAAGAGATTGACCGGGAGGGTGCAGAGTTGAAGAATTTGAAACGCAGTTGAGTCCTATTGGTGGGCTTGTCAAGCTTGCTGCCCAGCCCTGGATCCATGAAGTGGAAAACACAGAGCAGAGCAGGTGCTGCGGGATCACTTGGAAAGTGGATCCAAGACAAAAAAAAAAAAGAGGAAATTAACCTGTATCCATCCTGCCTATCAGGTAGGGCTCTGATTTGCCCTGGTTTTCTTCAACTTACTCCATCAGGCTGCAGGGAACTGTATTGTATAATTCTATTTATTTGTAGGAGTCCTTAGAATGAGACCTGTTTAATTCATTGTGCAAACCCTCAGATGTGCAGGGGATTTTACAGGTAAGCATATCCAAGTCCCTGGAATATATTGCTCCTTCTCTGAGCACATTTTTGGAATATATGTGGAATGTTAAGAAATCAGGCAACTTAGCACAGTGAGACACTCTGATCATCAAGCTGAGATGGAGATAAGTAAAAGTAGGCGGACGAATAAAGAGGAAAGTTTTTGAAAATCTTGGGAGGGGAAGGAGAATGGAGATGGTTCTCTGTCCATCTAGAACTTGAGCTGGTCTAGTGGTTTTGGTTTTATTTTATTTTCCTCTGATTTTAATGCCAAGAGATTAATGTCTCTATTCTAATCAAGTTACTTAATTTAGAATAAAATCCATCAGCTTGCAGGCTTTGTTGCATCCAGTTTGCAATTATTTAAGGAAAATGCTAAAATAGCAAAACTCTTAGAAGGAATATAATATTTTTGCAATCATGGGACAAAAAATTTTGTTCTCTTCTCTCATCTTTTTCAACACTGTAATGGGATGGCCGACAGACCCAGAAACAGACATCAGTATCAATTAAAAAAGGCAACATGAAGGAGCCTGAGAAGCCACGTGCAGAGGACAAATTCTGCTGCATTTCCAAGCTGCAGGTACAGCAATATTTTAGTGATTTTGTAGGAACACACAACTGTAATTACTTGCTTTTACAATGTTTTGGTAGAAGTTACAACCTGGACTAAATGAATGGATAAGCTGGGGTTTTTTTACCCTTAATGCCCTAACCAAGGTCAAAAAAGTTTGCAAACAGCTGTGCTGAGTTTTGCTCTCCCTGAACTTTACACTCTGTGATGTATTGGAGGTATTGATTGATTGCTGCTTCCAAGCTCCACCACTGAATTTGTGTCATCCCCCCAGCCTAACACATTCACCCTTCCTTCTTAGAGCTGTGAAATGAGCCCTCCTGACTGCGATGTGGCAGTAAAAACTGGCTGCTGGTCTTGAATAGTAACTCAAGTTGTCAAGAAATTCTTGTAAAATAGCTTTTGTAAAATTGTAATTAAAACCCCAAATACGTTTCTTCTGCTTTTTAGCTTTTACACCAATTTTTATTTTTATTATTTTTATTATTAAAAATAATATCTATTTCATTTCATAAATGTTGTTTATAAAGAAGCCTGAAGTTAAAAGGGTTTGAATACTACTGCACTCATTAATTTTAACTTTTCAACCATCAGTTGCTACTAATTGTCTTGTAAAAAGGCAATCTTATTTACTCCTTTTGGTTGAAATTACTTGTTCTGGCCTCTGCTGAGGTGGGAGAGCAGATCCTGGATGGAGAAATTCGGTCAAAGGAGACAAATTCTGGAAGCAATTTGTCATTCAGATGAACAGAGGGTGGGAAGGTCCTGCAGATGGCAACCTTGCAGCAGGCACAGGGCTGCCTTGGCTGGGTAAATGGGACTTGGGATTTCTGAAGACAGTCTTGGTCAATTAGAAAGATGAAGAATGTGTTTTTTGGGTGGTTTTATTTTTTTCTTGTTGTTTTTTTGCTGTTTGTTTAGTGAAGCCATAAGTCTAGAAAAGAATAGATGATGGGATTCACACACATGTCAGTGGAACAGAACTGCTCACTTTTGTAACTGGAAGCACACCTTCACTGGAGGAGATAACCATGGAATATTAATAAAAATGTAATTTTGAATTGTTTATGCATTCTTTTCTTCCCTTCCTAGGTATTTCTGCTGGCGCTGTCACTTGCATTCCTTGGGAAAACGATGTCTGGTGCTTACATGAACAGCATGTACACCCAGATAGAGAAACAATTTAATATCCCAGCTTCTTTAGTGGGCATCATTAATGGAAGCTTTGAAATTGGTAATCTCTCATTTTAACATTTCTGATTCTTTGAAAATGCAATCTGTGCTCTGAGCATGTATTAACGACTCTCACTTGCTCTCAATTACTGTATGTGACAATAGTGGCCAACTCTGTCATTCCTTTGAGCTGATTGTAACCATTTCATGTCTTGGAAATGAATAGGACCACTTGAATGGGCAAATTTAAGTTTAAAAACTGGTTCAGCAAATTTCTGCATTATCATAAGGCATGACAGTGCAACTAACAAAATGGAACTAGTTTATGAGATGTGTATTGAATTTTTCTGAAGAAAACAAAAAAAACAACTATGTGAGCTTTGTTTGAATTTAAGGTCATATTTAGCACTTTGCAGTTCCTTTAGTTAAACTTGGTTGGAGTGGACTGTGAATCCTTACCTAAACTCAATAATATTTTAAGGTTTTGTACCTGTACAACTGTACCTGCAAAGAAAGTTTCCAGTTCTACTTTTAGTGCCCCTTACCTTGCCTGTCAGTAAGTTTTATTGTCCAGTGATAAATTTAAATGTACATCTTTAAGTGTCATTCAAGCCGCTGGTTCAATACAACCTGTTTAAATATTATACATTAAAAAATGCCTTATTTTCTTTCAGAGCATGATGCTCGTCATTCAGAGACATGATTTTGTTCTTTTGACAAAAAGATCACAAAATTAGTAGGTGTAAAATTACTAAATTGCTATTTTTATAGGGTCTGATTCATAACATGAAGCTTGATTCTTTTCTTAGTGGCATAGCAATAAATGGAGAAAATCAACTGATTCTAAGTGAAAGTGGAGGAGAGGAAAATGAAGATTTTTAGTGCATTTTTGTTTTTAAATGGTACAGGGTATAAAAACCTGTATTTTTTATTCTTAAACCATTACTGAAATTAATATTGTTATTATTTTTTTGTATTCTTGTCCTCTTGTGTTTATTGTTTTCACTACAAAACCAGTACGATAAACACTTCTGTATTTCCCTACGCATTACAAAATAAAATATCCTAGGGGAATAACTTCTAGAACAGCTGTTATCCTGCAGTCCCTGGGCCTATCTCTATGCAAAGTAATGGGAAATTTCTTCTCTGTAAAAATGCACCCAGAAATCTCTCTCACTGTGATCTCTTTTCCATTCTGCCTTTTATTCTCATGTTCTTTTCATGTGATGTAACTCTTCCAAAAAAAGACCATGCATAGCAGGGAACTACTGCACCATGTAGGCAGTTCCCTGTCTAGTGACACTTTTCACAGGACAAGAATCAGAAGTTGAGCTTACAAGATACACTCAGGTTTGTGTTGCACTTTCAGAGATCATGGGATGCCTTGGTTTGTAAATTGTGAACCAGGTTCTCTTTGCAGGTAACTTGCTGCTGATAGCATTCGTGAGTTACTTCGGAGCAAAGCTTCACAGACCCCGAATAATTGCTTTGGGCTGCACAATTCTGTCATTTGGATGTCTTTTGATATCTCTTCCTCATTTTCTGTTTGGAAGGTGAGTGTTTTGCTTGACTCACAGCAGCTTCTGTGGTCCTTGCATTAATCCATACATCCTTTCCCTGAGTGTGTTGCTTGTGGGGAGAGATGTTGCTGAGCACGGATTCAGTGTGATCATTGCAGAGCAGTTTCTGTGGTTTTGCTCCTGAGATGGCTTCAGAACTCAGTCAGCACCTCCTGAGGAGAATCACCCCTCTGGTGGGCACCTTCCCTTGCCTTTGCCTTCATTTTTTGCTCACCCTTGCGTGGGCTCTCCCAAAAAACAGTGGGCTGTGATACTGTCACTTTACACTACTGGCTTTTATCTGCTCAGATGGGATTTTTAAATCACATTGGAAGGTGATTTTTAAAGATCTCTCGGTCTGGAAGCTGGATGACAGATCCTACCTGGTCACTGTGTTGGCAAGGCCTGTACTGACCACAATGATTCTCCAACTACTTTTAAATGATTTTTTTTGCTTGGCTTAAAAAATAATAATGTAAGCTTGTGTAGGTTTTAATCAGCAAGGCATTTTTTGATCCTTCAGTCTTGTTGTGTCCAGTGTGGAATGGCTCTGACAGCCTTGGCAGCACCCTGTGTTCAGTTTGCTTTTGACATGGATTCCCTTCTTCCTACAGCTACACACTCTTCTTATAGGTTCCTTCATTACTCCAGTACAGACAAATGAGACAGCTCTCATGAATATCTTCTTGACCTGGTTTCCTTTGATTCCAACAGGTATCATATTGAAAGCAGCATCTCACAACGGGAAAATTTTTCAGTGATGCCTCTATGCCTTATTAGTCAAAACTTGTCCTCTTTGCCTTCAGAGGAACCATCAACAGGTATGACTTTTCTTCTGTCTATTAATATTTTTAAATGTATCTATAGTGTCTAAGTAAATAGATTTTTATTTTTATTAGCAATTGCTTTGGGGTTCTGCTTTTGATAAGTACTTTTTGAAGGCCTAGAAACTAGAGGTCAAGAAATTTCCTGGCCTTTGTGTTTCTTAGATCTGTGACTCCAGAGCTAAAACATTTCTTTCATGCAGTTTTCTCATTATCCAGGCAGTTCAATTAACATCTCTGGCAGTCTACTTTGGGATAGTATAACACCAGGTTGTTCTCACAAATGTTCCTCCTTTTAACTTGAAACTATGATACCATGAGGAGATGGGAAGCATATTTCACCAGTGGGTAAGAGGCATAAGGATGTTTTTTAATTGTACCACATAGGAAATAAAAGAATGAGAAATAGAGCTTGAACTTGAGTATAGGTCTCAAAGATATATTTTCTCTTTAGAGATAATAGTTTAAACTAGGCTAAAACTTATCTGTGAGACTGAAACATGCATGTGCACTAACAATGTGCATGTAAAGGAGCTACTGGGAAGTCAAAGGGCTCAGAGGAAACCATTTAATGAGCACACACAAAATTCTCACGCTCCTGTGTCCTTAGCTATCTCAGAGGTAAGAATTCAGTCTGAACCACCCCTTTAGACTCCCTAAAGGAGACCACAGAGCTCTTGCAGAGTGTGTTCCTTGCTGTAAGGGGCAGTGGAACAGGCAGTGGGAATACCAGCACCATAAAGTCACCCCAGCACAGAGATTCATGCTCTGCACTGTAGGGTGGATCACATCACCCTCCTGGGTGTGCCTTCTGGCTGCTGGAAACTTGGGTGATTGGTGGATGGTGAAATTAGGTGACCTGAACCCCAGGGTTTAGTGTTAAACTTTCTGATGGAGGGTGCTAAAGCTGAATCCCACTGCTGTAAAACTCTAAATGCAGTGGCATCAAACCACAGCGTGGTGCTGGAGTTTTCTGTGTCTCCATTTAGTGATGGAGGCAGCTTCCAAGCTTTCCAGGACTACACATCACTTAAGATATTAATTTTTGCATCTTCACAATAAGTTGTGAAATGAGAACACCTAAAAGCACTTGGAATTAACCTTTCACGTGAATATTTCAGATACTGTATTTTCCCATTTTATAAATGCAAAAATAAAGGCACAGAAAGGTAAATAATTTTCATCTAAATGATGTACAGATGTACAGACACTCAATATGCACATTAGAATCCACAGTATTGTGACCAGTTATTTATGTTTTTTATTTTGATAGGACAGGCCTACCCAGCAAAGCTTAAGCTATTGGTCAACTCTTTGTCTCCAGATTTTCATTAATAGCTGGGACTAAAGCATTCATTCTGACTTTTTGTTTTATCCACAGAATGTGAAAAAGAGCCTGGGTCCTTGCTGTGGATATTTGTGATGGTTGGAAACATTGTGCGAGGAATGGGTGAAACTCCCATCATGCCCTTAGGCATTTCCTATTTGGAGGATTTTGCCAAAGCAGAGAATTCACCTTTCTACCTGGGTAAATCCACCCTGCTGGGATAACTCCCTCCTCCAAACACACACACACAAACAAAAGCAAAAGAAAGGACTATTATCCTTCAGTCTAATAAAGGAAGACAAAACCCAGTAATTATTGCCTTATCACAATAACAATATTGTAGAATTTGTAATTTGACCAGAGAGAAACTTGTTGGAATGAGGCCATTCTTAGGTGCAAATGCCTTTTCAGTAGAGCTGTCCTAACCATATGTAACAATTCCAAGAAGATAATTATATCTGGGTTCTAATTTATGTTTTCTCTTTTTCCTACTCTAGCCTGTCTACATACCGCAACTGTAATTGGCCCCTTCCTTGGTTTATTGTTGGCTTCATTCTGTGCAGAACTGTTTGTTGACATTGGATCAGTGGGTGCAGGTAATGGGTGAACATATAAAACCTTATTTTTAAGTCTGTAGTTGGTGTATTTTTCAGAACTAAAAGTGTTTCCTTGCTAGTATGTGCTAATCCTGCCTTAGTTTGTTGGTGTTTATTATAGAATGGAATGGTGTGTAATATTCAATTCATACATGTACAAATCAATCTGCTCATAAATTGATGAAAAATTTGTGTCATCTGATTTAACAGAGGAAAAGACTAGAATTAATTTAATACAATTAGAAATTACATTAGAAAAATACATTAGAAAAGAAGACTGGAGAATATTCTCCTTCATGAGCCTCACTTTCAAAATCATTAAAATGCTTTTAATGCATTTTAATTTCCTAGTCAGAGATGTCTAGAAAAGCACAAAATGACAGCAAGGAATGTTTCTGAACTGATCCAAGACATTTGGTTTTGTGTTTTATCATAGAGGAGATAACTATAACAGCTACTGATGCCCGCTGGGTGGGAGCATGGTGGCTGGGCATTTTGATTTGTGCACTGCTGAATCTCCTGGTGGGAATACCATTTTGGTTTTTGCCCAAGTCACTTGTGAAGGAAGGTGAAACCAATGAACCTGAAGAGACAAGTGAAAAAAGGATAGCACCATTGCAAGAAAATGATAAAAATGAAACCAAACAGACCATGTATGAAATTGCTAAAGGCAAGTTATATTGCATTTTATTTCCTTCTTACTTTAGTCCTCAAGTGTGAACTCTGTGTATCTGTGTAATTAATGATGGGTCCAAGATATGCAATGCCTTCTCTATTTGGATGGCTCTGTAGTTCAAAGGATTTGTGCAGGAATTTAGAATGGTTCTTTGGAGAGGAAGAAAGCTGCTTTCATAGATCTAGGATCTGGATTCCTTCCTTTTCCCCTCCTGCATTTCAGGTGTATGTAGATCTTTTCTTCCCATGAGAGGGTTAAAGCGCTGAAACCTGGTTAGGAATATTACAGCTCAGTGAGCTGTGAATGAGTTGCAGATATTGGTTGCTTGCACCCCACATTCACTATGCAGAAAAGCAGAAACACAGCATAAAACTCGTGCATTTGTTGAGTCCAACTGGAAGCCCTGAAAGGGAACTGACAGGTGCTTAAGTGTCTCATAAACATTTAATTACTGTTGAACAGAGATTTATTTGTCTCACGTTTTTTCGTGTTACCATTGGCAGCTTTCACATCCGTGGTCTTTCAAATCTATGTATTTGTAGGAGGTTATTTCTTTCCTTCCTTATTTGGAGGAAACATCCTTCCTACATTTCCTGGTTGGAAATATAAGTGAATAAACTATGCCAAAGGCTATGATCTTCAGAGGAGTCTCCTGATCCTGTCCTGCTCAGGGCCCTCTGACAGGACCTTCATTTTCAGAAAGTGCCACGTGGCAGTTCCCTCTCTGTGCTGTTTCCAGCTGGGTCCTACAAATTCACCTACCCAGAGTGAGTACTTAGGCCCAGGCTGATATTGAAAATTAGTTTTTATAAACAGAGCACACCTCTGTGCTGTCATGTAACCTTAAATGAACCCATGAATAAAACGCTGTTCTAATGAGGAAAGGTTCCCAGGTCAGATGTGGGTCCTTAGTGCTCCACGGTCCCTTCAGAGCTCATGTTTTCATGGCCATTCCCTCCCTGTGTTGATGTGAATGTTCACTGTCCCTGAATATCCTGGATGTAGAACCTTTTCATTTCACAGGATAGTGGTGGTTGCAAGGGACTTCTGAGGTCACCCGGTCCAACCCCTGTTCAACCATTTACAGCCTGTTGACCAGGACATATTCACACAACTTTTTAATCACCAGAGATTTCAAATCAAAACTTGATGATTTTATAGTTAAAATATCTTAAAATAAAATTAATTTAATGACAATAAAATTTCCTTAAGAAGCTCTGATTAAAAGTGTCACTTCATCTGTAAATAATACAGCCTATTTATAGTGTTCCTAGTATTTGACTGATTTTTGAAAGATTTGCATACAGATCTTCTTCTAATAAGGTGCTTGCTTACCTCTGAAAGATATACACCCATCCTAAGTGGTGCCCACTTTCAGTGAGTCCTAGTCATTGTTTTGTAGATGCTTATATTTATCTGCAGAGTTTCTTGACAATAGCTCAGCACATTGATTAACAGAACATTAGACAAAGGGGAATTGTGAGGCTTTTTTATGGTTCAAATCCTGACTTAATGGGCATTACTCAGAGAAAAGACCCATGTAGATTAGTTTCTCAGATGCTGACTTGGCTGAAAACTGGCTGATAGAGATTTTGAGAGGATGGTGGGAATAACTGTGGTCACAGCTCTCTTCAGGCCTCTTCTGTCCCAGCAGCAAAACCCAAATCAGTGTTCAGGCCTCTGGGGGCAGCTTGTCACAGCTCTGTAGAGCATTTGCACCCCTTTGTATGCCAGGAGCAGGACAGGGGTTTTGTTGAATGCTCTGGAGGCATGAGTTGAAGAAAAGGGAGCACAGATGGGGCAGTAGCTGCTGCTGCTGTGATTTATTTTTTTTTTATAAGCAGCAGCTGCACTGGTGTGTGTGTGTGTGTGTGTGTGTGTGTGTGTGTGTCTGAGGGCATCTTTGGATAGAGGTGACCCCGGGCTAAGCCAGAAATCTTTGGCCCATGGTGTCTGGCAAAGCACAAGATTTATCCTGTCCAGGACCATTTCTGTTGCCCTCTTTACCGCACAGTCTCGCTGAGCAATGGGTCATTCTTTTCATAAAGCATCACACTAACTCGTGGCATTATTTCATTGCAGATTTCATCCCCTTCCTCAAGGCTCTGTTTCACAACCCTGTGTATATGTTATTTATATGCATAACTGTGCTACAGTTCAGTGCCTTCGATGGCATGATATCCTTCATGCCCAAGTATCTGGAACAGCAGTTTGGAAAATCTGCATCAGATGCCATCTTTTTAATTGGTATGTTTGCATTTTGCTTTGCTCTGTTCTATCCATTAGTGATGTCTCCATTCAAATTATCTGTATTTTTACATACATACATATGTTCATGTGTATTTACACATACATGCCAAGGTTAAATGCTTCCACAGGTGAGGGATATCACACTACAAAGCATTTCTAAATGTGAATGCATTTTCTGCTAAACATCTAATTTTTTTGTGCAAAATCTTTTAATCCAATTCCCATCTTCTGAATTGGCTCAGAAAATTCAGCTGATATGAAACAAAGCCATGTGATTGTGTAAAATCACTTCCAACTTGTCTTTCAGTCAGAATTTGCTTCATTAAAGTATCAATCAGCAAAGAAATGTGAGAGCATATTCAGTAATCTTATCTCAAAACTGAAAGTCTGTTCCTCTTTTCTGTGACACCCAGAGTGCATTAAGATGTATCTTAATTAAGATGTGCACTAGCTGATCTTTCTGTTCAGTTTCTCAGTCAGCTGGAGAGACTGGTTTGAAACTATACATTTTAATTCTTTTCTGTTTTTTTTTTTTTTAGTTGGAGCTAGAATGCAACTCTAGATTGCAATTTTCCAATTAATAATTTCAATCCTTCCCTGTAGCTCACTCCCCAGGCAGTTCTCACCTGCTGTTGATTTTGGCAGAGGTTTTGGGTGTGAAGGAAAATTAGCAGAGACCCATTTCTGATTGTAGTGAAATTATTCAGTCACAGGCATTCTTTTAGCCTTTGCCAAGCACAACCTTCCCTTAGAGCATCTGTAGCAGCTCCTTCTTTATCTACCTTATAGTAGAGTAGCTTTGATGGTCTCTGTTATTTTAACATGGAAGTTTCACTTGTTTAAATAGGTGTTTACAACTTACCAGTTCTATGCGTTGGGTATTTTTCTGGCGGCTTATTCATGAAGAAATTCAAGATAAATAACTATCAGGCTGCGAACATAGCATTTTGGGTATCTTTACTGGAGTACCTTCTCTACTTTGCTGCCTATTGGACTGTCTGTGATACCTCACCAGTTGCTGGTCTAACAGTTTCCTATCAAGGGTATGTTCTTTGGGACTCAAGAGGACTTCAGTCTTAAGACACCAGGATGATTTTTCTGGTCAAGAATCAGCCAGGAGCTCCATTTCAGTTCCTTATTCTAAATTCTCCAGGCTTTTTGCTTGACAGTAGGTCTCTTATCCCTGTTTTAAACAATAGAAGTGTATTTAAAAAGATATCCAGGTCAAGACTCATGCAATTGCATGTGCATATTAAATCTTAAACTAATACAATTAGTAAAGTCATGTAACCGCAGCTGAAAATAAAAATTGTTGGTCAGATCAGGCATACATGAGTGCAATTTCACAATCAAAAAGGAAAAAAAATCCCCTTGTTGGTCTTACACTGGTTTACTCGAATTTGATGGCTATCAAGTTATCAGAGGATATTTTATCTGCAGTTTCTTGATTTGAAGCCTTCCATTGATCACTGGGAATCATGGAATGGTCTGGGTTCTTTAAGAACCTCTATTTCCAACCTCCACTAGACCAGGTTGTGTTGTGTGTCTGTGAAATGGACATGGAGGTGTAGATGCATCAAGAACACACATGCCATAGATGAGGAAAATGCTGTAGGGTATGCATACCAGATTTATAATATTAATGTAGTATAATACAATTTAGTGCCCTATAGAAAGATAGAAGGGCCTGACTTTGGGGTAGGAGCATGTAGGGCTGGGTCCTGATTCAACGCCTGAGCTAGAATAGAACCTTAAGCATTGCAAAGGGTTACTGTGGGTGTCTCATTATTGAAATATTTATTCATCTTCTCAATGTGTTTCAGAATAGAGCAAGTTTCCTATGCAGAAAATACTCTGCTGGCTGGCTGCAACATGGAGTGTGATTGCCCTCTTAAAATATGGGACCCTGTTTGTGGGAACAATGGAATCACTTATGTGTCACCTTGTCTTGCTGGGTGTAAATCCTCAAGAGGAACTGGAAGAAGTGTGGTAAAGCATACATTTTATTGTACTGTAACTACGAAATATAGTGGGTGACAAACCCTCATATCAATATAGGGTGGGGAATATCCATGCATGTACATTTAATTGAATGTATAAGGTGAAAGATTTGAACAAATTCAAGGAGTAGCACCATAAATTTCAAACTGCATATGAAAATTAATTTAAATTGAAAAATATAATGAAGAAGAATTCTATACTAAGAACTAAAGGAATCTTAAATGCTTAACATGGAGTGAGAAATTATTCTGAAGGTATTGCCAGTTGGAAACCTGAGTGCCCGAGAACATTTTGGCCAAAATGAGTCTATAGCATGGACTTAATCTCTTTTACCCCTGTAGATTTTAACAAGTAACCAGCTATTCTAGAACTTTTCATCCCCAAATCCAGGGGATGGCTGGCCCTGTGCCTGGCAGCCTGGGAGAGAGGTCACAATGCAGCGCTGCTCAGGAGTAACAAGCTCAAGTGCAGGAGACAGCGAGATGGGTGCCAGCAGTGTGGGTTTGCCACTCAGTGTATGAGTTTGGACAATCTGTGTGATTAAAATACTCTTTTGACAGGTGTTTGAAAACTGCACCTGTGTTGCAGCCTCGGGTTTTTCATCTCAAAACATCTCTGCAACTCTGGGCCAGTGTGATGGACATGAAAACTGCAACAAGATGCTCCATTATTTTTTAATATTGTCATTAGTCTGCAGCTTCATTTTTTCCTTAGCAGCCATGCCTGGATACATGGTCTTAATGAGGTACAGTAAAATTTCCTTGTCTTAAGAAATCTACTGAACTTTTTATTGTGAGGTTTTAATTCTCCAAGGAATTAAAAGTTGTTTAATTTGCATATGGAAGGAGGAAGAGCGGAAAAGTCTTACGTAATTTCTATGCTGTTAAAGTTTAGTGTCATGTCATCTTTGTGCTCTGATGTTGCTTCTGTCCATCAGCTTTATCCTAAGAGAGTGCAGGACCCCTGAGCCGGGGCACTGGGATATGGAGTGGTGTGTGATACCCGTGTGTTTATCGATCACAGGAACATGATGTTGGTTAAGGCACAAGTACCCTGCACTTTGTGACTGCCTCAGTACAAGGAGCTGATTCCTTGACAGTCGCTTTTCCTTTTGAGATTTGGCAGCCCTAGATAAGGAACTCTTCAGTAAACATCACCTAATGAGCATAATGAACTCTTTCAACCAATGCTCTTATTAGAATGGTTTGGGTCTAATGTGATGAAGAACTTGATTAAAAAAAAAGGGTTAAACACCTGTTATTAATGAAACCTCTGTGAATAAGTGTACCTTGTGATTATCATACAGGTCTCTAAAGCCTGAAGAGAAGTCATTTGGAGTGGGTATCCATGGGCTGGCTTCAAGAGTATTTGGTAAGAAAATACCTAACACACTTCAGAAGAAGAGTTAGAGAAGGATCTCATCAGGGCTATGGGCATGGCACAGAGTCATTGCTTCTATGGAATGCCTGTGATCAGGAAGCATTTAGGATTTTTTTTTTACAGCTCTCAGCAGGGTGGCAAAGTAGAACTGCTTGCAGTTTGCATTTTTTTATAGTGGGTAATAGGCTGGTATCTTGGTTTAACCCCTGACAGGATCTAAGCACTATGCATCCACTTAAGTTCCTCCCACATGGAGAAGGAGGAGAGTTGGAAAAAAGGTAGAACACGCAGGTTAAGAAAATAATAGTTTAGTAATGGAAATAAAGTAAAATATAATAATAACAGAAAAAATAGAAGAATGAAACAAAAGAAAGAGCAGTGACACAACATAAAATTGTTTGTGATCTGTTGACCAATACTCATCCCATCCCCGAGCAGCCTCCCTCCCTGCCACTTCTCTCCAGTCTGTGCACTAAGCATGACATTCCAGGTTATGGAATATCCCTTTGGCAGTTTGGATCAGCTGTCCTGGCCATGTTCCCCCCTCTTTTCCCATGCAGCTCCTCACAAACAGAGTGTGAGACACAGAAAACTCCTTGATGTAGGCACTCCTTAGCAGCAACTAAAACATTGGTGTGTTACCAACATTACTCTGATATTAAATCCAAACCACAGCACTGCACCAGCTGCTGAGAAGAAAATTAACTGTATTCCAGCAGAAATCACAACACAGGACTGCATCTGCTGCTCATTGGAAAGCCATCTGGCATTCCTTCACTCTTGCTTATTGTTTATGGGTATTTTTCCTTCACTCTTGCTTATTGTTGATGTTTATTGAAGGCAGCATTGCCTCTCACTGATGAGAGAAAACCTCGAGTTCTGAATAGGAAACACAGTGCATACTGTAGCATGTGGATATCGTTTAACAGGCAGCTGGGAAGAAAACCTTTGGTTGAGGGTGGGTGGAAAAGGAAGAAGAGGAGACACAAGATATACAGAGAATACAGATGGAGTAGGTGACAAACAGCGTAGGCACTGGGGTGTATCTGATAACCAGAAGAAAATTTCTATTCACAAAAATATTGCTAATATTCTTTTTAGCTGGAATTCCATCTCCCATTTATTTTGGAGCTTTGATAGATACCACTTGCTTGAAGTGGGGTACTATGACGTGTGGTGGAGAAGGAGCGTGTAGGATGTATGATATTGTCACATACAGGTATATTTTCTACTTTATTTTAATTTTTCCTTCTTACTTTATAATTGCATGCATAGAAATGTAGTTTTATCCACTTTGTCTTCCTGGTAGACAAACTGCTCCTGTGTTTGAGATGTGGCACAATTTTCTTTGGCATTGGCTTTATTTGTCAAGTGCAACCTTTGATGCAGACATTGGAAAAACCTTTGAACAGAAATGTTCTGTTGCCATAATATTCACTAATAACCTTTCATGAGAACAAGCCTTAAAACCACTGAATTGTGATAAAAATACTGAAAAGCAGTTGGCTCACACAGGAAAAAGGTTTAATGGGTGACTGCGGTATCTTTGAACAGAAAATGGTTGAAACAGTACTTGAATTTAAAAAGAGAAGAGCTTTATAGAGAAGGTACAGTTGCTCAAGTTGGAAATTGGCCCAGAATGCTGCACTTCATATTTTTGTAGTCATTCAAGGATCATTTAAAGGAAAAATCCTACTGAACTTGTGACCTTATAATAATTCTTTGTAATACTGTGTTGAGGTTGATTTGAAAGAATGTTCTTATGAATACTTAGAAATTCTAACCAGGCAGTCTGAGCCCTTTCAAGACTCTCTATTTTCCCTATGGATAAAGCCACAGGAGTACCAGGTGCTTGACTTCACTGGCTAAATCATTTGCCTGAAACTGGGAGATGTAAAAGGCCATTCTGCTGACTGACATATTCTCTGTTCTTACATTCCCATCTTCTGTGAGATCCAAAAGCAAAAGGGCAAAGTTTTAGAGTGTCTGTGTAACCTTCACAAAACAGTGTTTGCTGAATAGTTTTGCCCTTTTTTTTCAAATGCATATATTTAATGAAACTCATTATTTATTTCAGGTGGCTCTATCTTGGCCTGCCAGCAGTGTTACGTGGGGTGTCCTACATCCCAAGCACACTAATTCTCCTCATTTTAAGGAAGAAAATGAAATCTGAAAAGCCAGCCTTAATAAATGCCCCAATAGAAATGCAGGATAAAGAACAAGAAGCGGTGAAATAGCATTTTACAGAAGGACATGTTGGGAAGAAAACATTGCAGTGTAAATATTGGATATATCCTTGTGACAAATTTTGTACTTTAAAAAATGAACACTTGGACAGAGATGAATAGAGTTACATGTAGTTGTATCCTACTTACATTATAAAAGTATCAGTTTGTAAACACAAGGCATGGGAAAAATATGTTTGGTGCAAAAGAACAAGGACTAGAAATAAGAAAACTTATTAAATGTCAGGTTTGAGTTGTCTGAGCAAAGGGCTATGAAGCAGAAAAATACGTGTTCAGTCCTGTTTCACTGAAAATAGAGAGAACTTTGCATTTGACTCCAAATGATGCCAGATTTCATCCAGGAATTCTCCAATGGTTTCTGTCAGAGTATCTCTCTCATTGACTGTAGACAGCATTTGTGGCTTCTTTGGGCCCCAGTTTCCCAGAAATTTATTTAATGATGAGTCTTTTCAGGCATGGATTGTTTGTTATTCTGCATAGTATAAGTGGTCAATATATTGGAAACCTGCTTTATGATATGGTCTGGGTGTTGTGGTAATAACAATAAATTTTAAAAATTACATTTTTAAAAAATGTTGTATTATGGTGATGCTTTAAGAGTTGCATAGAGCATTGACAAGGAAAGGTCATCAGGAATCATTTCTTCAGTTACCTGCTGCCCTGGGATTTCTTAAATATCTAGGGAAATAAAACCCTAAATGTCTCAGGTAAAAAAAAAAAAAAGAAAGAAAAAAAAAGTAAAGAAAACCCTGCTGATATGAGTCATACAAGGTGTCTCTGGTTTAATGTATCCATGTTCAGCATCTCATTTGGCACTGCCTCATGTGTGGCCCCAGTGCAGAGGAGCCTTAGGGCTGCCTGCTGGTGTCCATGCAATAACTTCTTAAAGCTTTTTATTACAGGTCCTGTTATTATTCCCTACTGCAGAAGGCATGGAGAGAGTTTGTGGAACTACCACAGAGCAATGCTCCAGCACCTGCAAATATTTCCCACTTATTTATTCTATATGGCACAGACCTGCTCCCATTTAAACCACCTGGGACAGAAGCTTTGTACCAAAAAGTGGGAAGAATATTTTGCCACAGTAGCTCATCACTTCAGTCACAATCTGATTGCTTCAAGGTGTGTTATTGACATCACATGTGTGTGCGCTTGGAATTGCTTCCTGTCCTTGTGGAATCAGTGAGAAAAATAAATTTCCTCCCACAGAACAAGACATCAGCTCCAGAATTTAAAGTTCTTTCAAATGCAAGTGATCCTTAAAACTAATTCTTTTGAAAAGATCTGTCATGGCTTCTGTCTCCCTTAGTATTGGGTGATAGAGCTGAACAGGTATAATGGGAGGAAGGGGAATGGAAGAAAGACAAACACGATTCAGCCAGGAACAGAGCAGAACAGAGAATGCAGCTTCCTGTTAAACCACAGATGTCCCAGAAGCTTTGTGGATATTTGAAGCTGATTTTGAGCATTGTTCTTACTCACTCAAAGCCATCGTTCTTCCTTGTGGTCATATTCCTCCAAAGCTGGAGTTAAAAATCCTTTGCAGACATTTAGTCACAGCTTGGTGCCAAGGTAACCTGGGAAACATGAAAAGTTACAGAGCACCAGAATTTCACAGCTGTAAGAAACAAAAGAGCTTTGTTAAGGAGGAAAATCTGTGCCACTTACATGGAGCACTGCCAAAGGGTCAGACCTAGTTAACTCACTGTATTTTGAAGTGCAAGGAAGCAGATAGGAACGTTTCCAAGTTTTAAAATTAGCATTTCAGCGGGAATTTTTCCAAGTCTTAAATTTAGCATTTCAGTGGATACATCAGCGTTGTGTTTAATTGTTCCGGTTCATTTGCCTGAGAATGTCACAGTGAAAATACCACTTTTCCCAGGGGTTCTGCTGCCCAGGCTGTGTATCCAGGTAGGCAGTGCTGGGTGGGTGATACCTCCTTAGAGAAGCTTCTGGGCACAAACCTGAGGTGGGAACATTGCTTCTCCAGAGCAGGAAACAAGTGTGGGTTGTGCCAAATACATAAATCTTGTGTAATATGCCATGCCTGGTACCACAGACATTGCTAGGATTGGGTTGGGAGGTTAGAAAATTACTCTTGAAGCTAGACCTTCAAACGTAAAGCCAAGCTTTAGATTGGATTCCTTCAAGTTTTAACGTGCTGACCTCGATTCAGCAAACCATTTAAGCATGTGCTTAAAAATGAGTGGCCTGATTGACATTAATTGTTTAAATAGGTGACATTGGACATTTAAGAGTGAACCCCAAACTGACACTGTTGTGACCCCCGTTTGAACAGAGGTGGGGTACAGAGAGTACTCAGAGGGCATTCACTGTGCTGGAATGTTTGGTCTGGTCCTGGTCTGATGCTTCAAGCACCAAGAGCTGTGACAGCACTGTGGGTGGCACAAGCCACAAATGGGAATAATGACAGTAGAAGTAACAGCAATATAAAGTTTTTAAAGCAACAGCATATAATATCCAAGGTGATTTTAAAGTCCAATATAAAATGATAAAAATGGCTGGTAGGTTTATTTTCTGAGTGCCTGAGAGCCCAGCAGATGGCTTTCACAATACAACCAACCTCTGCCTCTGTCACTGAAGTTTCAGCCCAGTAAAGAGTGCCCAAGAGCTGCATTTTGAGCCTTAAACCTACCAAGTGGAAGGGTGAGTGTTGGTACCTGGATGTGGACGCTATCAAACACCAAGAAACAAACACTTGAACTTCAGGCAATATGATTATCTTGGAGGTATTTTAAAGGCAATGATACACAAGCTGTGCATCAGGGAGTTTATCAAGTGTTTATCTAGCATTTTGTACTCTAGGTCTTTTGTAATGATCCTTGATGTTCCACTGGGTTTTTTTGACTGTCAGCTGTTGAGATATTATTTTCAAAGAAATAACAAGCCTTCAGTCTCACTGAAAGATGAAATGCTTTGTAAAATGCACATCTCCGTGCACAAGCAGGCTATGTGGGTTTTTTTGTTTGTTTTCATTGTTTTCTCTGTATTTTAATTTTCTCAGCTACTTAACCGCCAAGTGTCCCATTATTTTACAGTGTTATCTGTATCCTAAAAAATCCTATGTCTATTATAAATGTCACTGTCCCCCTGCTGCTTCCAACTTTTAAGAATTGAAACCTATTCTTGATGCACACGATAAATATTTCTGATTACTCATATTGTCCAAGCTGTGGTCATGATTTTTTTTTCTTGGCAGAAAAATTACTCATTTGGGAGGAAAGCATGTTACCTGACAGGCTGATTTTAATTAATGGAGAGAGGGGAGGTGTGATGACCAAAGCTGCATCCTTACACTATAATTTGGTTGAGGTCACGTCTGATTGTGATATAATGCTGGCTTTGTGTTTGTGATACAAACATATTGTACTAACATGTGTAGCCTTGAACACATGAGCATCACAATTTTGCGCAAGTATTACTGGCAGCTTAAGTTTACTTTCTTCTGTAATTTCATCTGTGGTGAACAGTGGGCTGTTTTTGTAATCTTTCTATCCCAAGTGGAGTTTTAGCATTTAACTCTTCTCTGCAGACTTTTCTTATCCAAGCCAACCACGGTACCAGAAGCTAATTCAACTTGTGGCTGTGGAGAGGAACACCCTGAGAATACCTGTGATGGGATTTGGCATGCAAAGAAGCCAAATCACTTTTTAGTTTATGTAAGTCTGGTCATGTGATACAAACTGGATATATCCAGCAACAACTTCCTGGCTACTGCAGCTTCCCCCCCCCACAGAATTGTTGTTAGTCTTTTCCTTTCTTAACAGGGCATGAAGTGTTCCTAGTTATGATGCTTGGGATTTTGAACCTTCTTTGTTTAGGACTTTCTCTGAGAATGTAGAAAATTACTTGGTAATTGCTCCTCTCTCGCTTTGGCCAGGGAGTCAGCGGCATACATTTCTTAAATCACAGCAGACTAAAATCACAGGATAAAACACAGAGGATCCCTTTGGAAGGTGAAATTTTAGGTATTGCAATGCCTGACTTCCCTTCTAGAAGAGATCATTCTGGAGCTCCAGGCCAGAAGTGTGACACGTGTCTGTTGATTTCCAGGAGAGGTGCTCAGGGGACACAAACTCACTGTGCTCGGGGCTTTTGCTCCCGTGTGTGACCATGGCTGGCAGCTTGCTGGACCCTTTACAGCCTGGGCAGAGCAAGAGAAGGCCCTTACCTGGAGGGCAGAAATCCCCATTACAGGTGGGGAACGATGGCTTAAAAGAACTAGCTAATTCCAGTGGGTTTGCTTTTTAAAAGGCCTTGACCCCCTGTGCTGGTGGAACGGCTGCCTGGCTTTGTGAGGTTATCACTTAAACTGTTCCAAAACCAGCTTTGAGAAAACAAACTTCTCATTTGAGGTTAATGAGACACAGAGTGGGCCAGTTCATGCTGTACCTTTGCTGTTTACTATTGTTTCAAGGCAGCTCTCGGATGGCCTGAGTGCAGGCAGTTGAGTTCTGGCTGGTACACCACGGTTTTTCCTTCTTCTCAAGAAAACTTTCTGATATAAATACACAATCACATGTAAAACAAGCTTAAGTTCTACAGAAATTTTCAGAATTTAAAAAAATTCCCAAGAGGGCACGAGACTAGTGGTGGGGCTTTTTTTTTTTATTCTTTTTGTTTTGTTTGATTTTTGTTTTGTTTTCCTTGTGGTGGTGGTGGTGGTGATGTAGGTTTTTACCTCCCATTGTAACTCTGAATGTTCTTCCTGGTGAGTCTGTATAATGGGATAGTAGCATTTGCTATGTTGCTGCTGCTGCTTTGTGAATTCTACTTCAATGACCAGGATCTTGCAGCAATATTCCTTTCAGATATGGGTACACACACACATACACACACACACACACACATATACATACATAAATACATATATATATATATGCATGCAGACACAAACAAACAGCTTATTTCAGACACAGATAACTTTTTTATGCTCTCTGTCAATTTTCCAGCATTTCAATTTAACAGTTGGAGTCTACTAAAGGACTCCCCTTTTCATTTGGATTCCTTTTCCGTAGAAAGCTGGCATCTGAAATCCCATCCTGCGTGCTAGAGAAGTTGTATCTAAGTTCAAATATAGGAAAGACAAAACTATTCATTGTTTCCAAGTTGCTCTGTTGATTTATCTTGTTATGTTTTCAGGTCAGAAAGGCCTGAGGGGCAGATGCTGGATTCAACTATACTCTGTCCTCACAGAGACCTTAAGATCCTGTATGGCATTTTCTTGTGTTAATTGGACAGGGAGAAGAGAAGAGAAGAGAAGAGAAGAGAAGAGAAGAGAAGAGAAGAGAAGAGAAGAGAAGAGAAGAGAAGAGAAGAGAAGATTTGTTATTTCTCCAAATCTTATTTCTGTATGAACATCATGAGCTTGCTATTATACACACACAGAGTCAGACCGTGGTATTGTTAAATAAAAGAATTATGACTTCAGTAAACACCTGGAGACATGAAGAGTGGTAAGTGTGGGAGAGCTGTTTTCCTTCAGTACTGCAGGCTGATAAATCCCAAAGAAATCCATATCACACAGAAACCCATCTGGTTCTGAGGGTGAGCCACTGCAATCATTCAGTGTGGGTGGTGTAATTGGTACCTTCCCCCTCTCCCTTCTCTGATATGTGAGTTTTTCACAGTCTATGTAATACCAAGTGGAGAGGAGCCAATACAGGGCTGCAGTTCAGTCTTCCAAGTGCAGAGATCACTGATAAGGAATTCCTCTCTGAAATTCAAAGGCCTGAGTGCCCTAATGACCGCTGAGCTGAGCTCTCAATGCTCTTTGAAAGTTTTTTTACCACAAACTCACAATAGTAGTTTTAAATAAAGAGACAGGAAGAGAGAGTAACAAAGATTGAGGTTAGTCTGAATATGCCTTTAATGCAAAAAAAAAAAAAATTAAATTAGACAGGTAGGAGAAGAGGTACCAAGAGGATCCATTAGCTTGTGCTTGCATGGAAATGGATCTGGATAACTCCCTGATGCACAGTGAAGAAGTTCTTCCCCAGAGTTTTGGGCTGGCAGGTAATTCTCCGGGATAAAAATGTTGCCTGTGGTCACTGGGGAAGGGAGGGCAATAAGCAGAGGGTGCTGTGGCTGATATCCCTGGCACTGACACCACAGCAGGAGAAAAACATCTGGTGCATCTGCCTCGGGTGCAACAATTGCACTGCAAGCTGCAAATGGGAGCTCTGGGACTGTCACAGGGGATTTAAACTCCTGTCACTTTATAAAGATCTCATGCTGGAGAATGCAGGCAGGATAGTAATGAACAGATGGGAACAATTCTGTGTCCCAGGCCTCTAATTCCTCTAATTCTAGTCCTGACCGAGTTGGTTTAGCACTTTTGGCTTTATAAATTGAGTAGAGTAAATAAATTACAGTCCTTACCATCAGTAAAAGATTATTTCTTGGCACATATTTATTGATGTTTGCCAAATCAAATTTTAAAATATAGGTGGCATGACTTCTATTACTTCTCTGGAGATTGTTTTATACTCTGTTAATTTTGCTCTCTTGGAACCTTTCCCAGTGTGTCACTGGCACCCTGTTGTGTTCATTTTTTTTATATTTTAATACAGTATTTCTCATCCAATTTAACAATATTTTTTTATCTTTAATATTTTTACATTCTTCAGGTATTTACTAGTGTGGCAATCTCCCTGAAGTAAGACTGTACCTTCACTAGGTGTACTAGCTACATTATGATTTGTCTTAAGAATGCATGAAATTTGTGTCATGCTCAACATCCTATTGCTCTGAAAACTGCTTCTTGGTGGCATTTTGTCTTGTTTTCTTTTAAAAAGTCTTATGTACATTGCTTTAACGTTGCGCTTGGTGAATTTTTTACTTTTGAGATTTTTTCCATCATTTGGGACATTAACAAAACAAAAAGCAAATAATTATTTTTTGCAGATTGGGTTGTCATTGGTTCTGTATAGCTGAGTGTCAGAAACTTGTCTCAGGGACTCCTGCTTCTGCTTTACAGAACTTTTGTAACCAAGAAACATAG
Source organism: Bombycilla garrulus (assembly GCA_013400315.1). Lineage (NCBI taxonomy): Eukaryota > Metazoa > Chordata > Aves > Passeriformes > Bombycillidae > Bombycilla > Bombycilla garrulus. Next base: position 61,676 of record VXBU01017413.1, read on the forward strand.
GTGAAAATGAACCATGCTGCTTCCTGGAGTGGAACACCAAAACAGTGATTAGAGCTATATCAGTGATAGCTCTGACTTTTCTTCCAGATCACAGAGGGTGATATGTTGACATTCCTCAGTAGAAGAAAGAAATTCTCATGGGATGCTTGCCTGAGTTTATGCTGCACAACAATGTTAATGATAGTTCTCAGTATGTTTGCTTTAGATAGTTCTCATGTAAAAACCCAACTTGCTCGAAACCAATTACTGAAACCAATGCTTAAAAAATTCTTAATGCATAGTTTTATCAGAAAACCAAAACTCAATGTAAAATTTTTTTTTCTTCTTTTTTCAAAAAGTGACTGTAAGCAGCCTTCTTTAGAACTGCAAAGGGAAGTACTGATCTGAGAATAATTTAGGAAATGTTTTCTTGAAGCTTCCCACATCCATCTTTTTTTAAGTGAAAGCACAAAGTTTTCAGTTTTCTTTAATGACTTTTGAAACACCATTTAGTAGAAAAACAGCTCTGGGTTGCATAAGTAATAATAGTCTTGCATATAAAAGTACTTTAAGTGAAGGTAAGTTTATAACATCCAAATATACAAACAAATTGGTATTGAGATGTTCCTTCTACGTTTCCCATCAAGATCATAATGAAAACTTTTTGAGAATTATTTAATAAGTTGTTATTGTACTTTTGAATACAAGAGCTGGCTAGCACTTAGATATCTACAGCTTTGATAAACCATAGCTGTGTAGGCCCACCATAATGCTCATAGAGTTCTTCCTACGGCCAAATTTACTGAATCCAGGGGATTTTCACTCTTCTAGCAGCAGGGAATTTCCTCTGTGCTTTTAGGTTACCATCCACGGGGAGATGAGATTGAAAGTGCACTCCTTGCACAGATGTGCTGCTGGAAGTGCCCAGAGTGAGCTGTTTACAAGGGGAGGGTTTCTCTCCACTGCAGCTCTGCTTGCAAAAGCACTGCCACACTTTGTGATCCAGCTCCCTGCTCCTTTTACCCTGGCTCAGGCACATTCTGCATTCCCACAGGGCTGGCACAGGCAGTGGGCAGGTCCCACTCTGAGCTGGAGCTTGGGGAGATCATCAGAGATCTTGGCCTGAGAAAAACATCAATAGCAACGTATTTGGAGATGATTTCCTTTGCGGCGTATTCCACTATAGACTTGCTTGTTTATTTTCTTTTGATAAAAACTTTCTGTGGGAAAAAAGAGCTGTGATTTTTAGAAGCTAAATTCCTCCATCAGCTCATTAGGTTCATTTTTAATCCAGCTTGCACATAAGACACCTGTAAAAGGTGATATCCAATGGCATGCACTGAAGTGGGCATCCCTTTTCCAAAGGTTGTCAGTGGCAGTTAAACTTCTCCTTTTCAGCTTCGAAAGCATCCCCTCTTTGGGCTGTTCAAATCTTATGATGTTTTATTTGTAAGACTAGGGTGCATCTAAACAATAATTCCTTTATTCAGGTTAAAGCATTCTTCCAGCACGTGCTGGAGATTCAGATTGGAAGTCTTACATCCATTTTGACAAATACTTTCTTTTTTTTTCAGATATCCTTTTCTTTTTCAGAAGCCTAATTAATTCAAGAACAAATCATATCTAAACGCAAAGGCACAACTGGCTAAGAAGTGCTATGAGTTGGAGTAATTTTTAATGCCTGTTTCTCCAAAGGTAATAGTATTGTTTCCCATATAAAGCATACATCTAATACCTGTCTTACAGTTTGAAGAGATCATAACACGTCTCATCTGCTACTATTATTGTTGGAGGTTTTCACACAGGAGTACTCAGTAGGGTCCCATCCTTGGGCAGGAAATTCCCTTACTGCAGAGTTAGATGGCATCAATTTTGCCTGCGAAGGGTTGCCAAATTAAGTTTTGCAGGAAAAAATTCTCATAGAAGCACACTTTAAAATTATTTTTGCCACCTGTATCTTTTTCTTTTGTGAGTTTTCTTTGGGACCTAAAGAAGCTGGAATTAGTAAAATAAGATCAAATGATTGCTTGGCTTAGAAACCCCAAATCCTCCATGCACTTTCCCAGAGGCAAAAAATCGGTGTCAAGAAAAAGACTGAATAACTTATGTATAGATCATACCTCTAAGAACTCTTTTTGTATTGAAGCTGAGGATTAATTATTTTTGTCTCCTCTTTTTGCACATGTTGTCCTTCAGCGTTTCAGCAGAGTTGGGTACAATCTATCAGAATTCTTGTTCCTCCTCCCTCTGTGACTGGGGAAACTCATGATGTGACTTGCAGACCGAGCTCCCTGAGCCTTGCCCTTGCAGCCCCATCAGCCCACATCATCTCCCAGCTGCCAGTTTAGCACTTGGGACTGTGCTGCTGCAGGCTGGGGCTGTGTTTGGCAGGAAAGCTCAGTCAGTGCAACCAAGCATCACTAAAGTGGTGACAAGTGGTTCCCCCTCGTGCAGAGCTTTCTCCACCAATGCACAAGAGGCAGCTCTGGAGAGTAAGCTGCCATCTGCTTCACCTCAGCGTGGCAGGACGCCAGGGCTAAAAATTCTGCAGTTTCTGAGGTGACTGCAACACAAAATAACCCCTTGGAGGAAGGAGATGGCTGAGCACTCTGTCTCTGAGTGTCCTTACGTGTCCCCGGCCGCAGAGCATCCTGCCCCCTTTTGATGCGGTTCATCACCCACGGTGCTGCTGTGCAGCCAGCCAGGCACATCCCATCAGGGACACCACGTCCTGCTTTGGGAACAGGGAAGGTGGTGCTGCACAGCCAGCCTGGCAGGAGGCAGCTCCTCCCAGCAGAGCTGCTGCTGGGGCCGTTTGCAGGGGGCTCTTGCACCCACAGCCTGTCACAGCCAGCCCCGGTCGCCTCAGAAGCAGCAGCAGCAGCAAACGCTTCCTCGTTGGTAACCTGCTCTCCTGTTTTTGAGTTCCTGTGCTACCCTGGGCCTTGCAGAACAGGTTCCCAGTACAGCCAGCTGTCAGGCTGGGGGCTGACACAACAGCCCCGGTGTGGCTTGTGGTGAGGCTCTGGTGTGTGCTGCTGGTGCTGCGCTCCGCCAGATGTGCCAGTGGCTGGCCAGGACCTGGCGGGTGTGCCTTGCCTCTCCAGGACTGCATTTCTATAGCAAAGGCCCTTTTCCCACCTGCCAGCAGCTGATGGATCGCAGCTGATTTGGACAGGGCAAATGCTGTCACTGGAGCTCAGGTTGAAAAAGCTGCAGAAGACTGTTTTGATGGGAGCCCTGAAGTCTTTTATGGTGGGATTCATCTCTCCTGACTTTTTTGTTGTCCAAAGCTGATCTTGGCTGTGAAGACTTTCACAGCCATATCTGGAGTTCATTCCATCTCCTACCTAAAGTAAGTACCTCAAATAGATCCAAGAACCCTTGCCTTTGGAAATACTTCTTTTTCCTTCTCTGACCATATGGTGAACCTCATCTGGACGTGTCTGCACTGAATCCATGTGGTGCTGCCTTGTGAGTGGATATTACCATCTGTATTTGCTAAAGGCTTGGACTCAATGATCCTTGCGGGTCCCTTCTAACTAAGAATATTCTGCATGCAAGGATCACAAGAAGTGTCATGTCCCCTGTAGATAAACTTCTGCGTATTCAACTTTAAAATACATTTCTTGTGGGTGTCTCATCTTGGGAACTGTGTTTTAGAGCCTGCTCTCCTGACAGACAGTGGGCTTGTAGGGGCCTTTCCAACAGACTTCACTCTTTCCACCTGGTTGCAGACTGACAAGAATAAATAGGGAGCCCGTTGCTAATGTTCATACAATTTTTTCCCCGCTAACTTTGCAATATTGTAATTGTTAAAAGCAGTCCAAATACAGGTTGCAGTACGTGTAAATTTGACACTGTCAGATGATGCAAAATCTGCTTCATTCTAATGATATTCTGGTAAATTAATCCAAGCTTTTTAAAGATTAAAAAAATTTAAATAATTAAGACATTAAGAAGTAGGGAAAGATAACAGTTCTTCACCTGAGTGAAAGTATGTAAATGAGAATCAATTTATCTGAAGAACAGGTTTGATGGATTTTCCACATTCTCTTTTAAGAGAAAGTGAGTTTCAACATTGTTCCCTTGCATTAGAACTAAATTAATTAAACAAGAAGTCAGCATTTAAATAGTAATGCAGGCACACTGCATTAAATTGATCATAGAAAATAACACTTTGTTCTGTTGCAAATATTCTTATGAAATGATAGAAATAAGCTGTGTTTTGTTTTGCTTGCTGAGAGTAAATATAAAGAGCATATAGTCCAGCTGGTAAAACAGAAAAATCGAAGCTTTAAATTAAGACCCATAATAAATCAATAAATATATAATGATCACAGTAAAATGTGTAAAATTCTATCAAGCCAAATCCAATAACAAGGGCAAATGTGGCAGATAAAATGATTGTCTGCAGTCAACCTGCAAGCTCCAGGGGACAATGAGAGCTTGCATGTTTACATACTTAGCAAGTTTATAATTTCTTTTAGTTTTCAAAATGTTTTTTAGTTCTGACTAAAATGTTATAACTCCATATATTTAATTGAGTTTATTTAGCCTTTAGCAAATCCCTCAATGTGTTTTTATACAAAAGAAGATAATCAAGGCTTTCCATGCAAACCTCTGCACCGGGGTTGTGACACAGCGGGCTCATACCAAGAACTGGCAGATCTCCATGAGCCGTTCATGCCCTTCCAGGAGCTCAGCCATGCCTTGGCACCTCTGCTGACCCTCCTCCAGGGCACCAAGGAGTGAAAGCTGGGAGGCTGCAGGTGCTTGGAAAAGCTGAGCCTGAACGCCCAGGGCTCCCGTGCCTGAGCCGAGCCCACTGCGCAGTTGTTGGGTGGATGGTAGGGAGCTCCCTTTGAGAGGTGCTTAATGCAGCTCCAGTGTTTAGACATTAGGGGAAAAAAAAAAAAAAAGAAAAAAAAAATGAAAGAGTGAAGAAAACAAGTTGTTCCAGCCGGGAGAGGCTGGCACCACTGGCAGGTAGACTGCCAAAGCAGTGACAGCACCAGAGACCTGCCTTCTTCTGCACAGCTTTTGTGCCGGCGGTTGTGGGAAAGTTTTGCAATCACCTTAAGAAGGAAATCCAAGGTTTAAAAAACATGTGGTGAGGTGCTCCACTTGTGGGAGCAGGCAGAGCTCGGGCTGTGACGTTGCACTGGCTCCAAGCCTGGAAACCCTCGGGCAGGGGAAGGAACCAGCCTGACACTGCTGTGACACAAAGTAAGTGCTCTCTCTGCCTCTGCTGTCTCTGCACACCCTCCCTCCCTCCCTGCTCCTTTCCATTTGTTAGTGAGTCGGTTTGTTTGTTTACTTGTGAGCTGCCAGTGCAGCCTTTCTGCTCATCTCGTTTTCATTAAACTTGGGAGACTTTATGTAAAGTGCAAAGGTACAATTCTGCAAATTAAATGGGGTTTTTTTTGAAGGATAAGCTCTGTCGGCAGCAGGGTATTTTATCTCTCCGTAGAAGAACTATCCATTACGCTTAATTAATAAATCAAATCCTTTATCATTTTTCTTGCTTCATTTTAAATTTGATTTTAAATTATTTAATTTTAAATACCACTGGTGTCAATGATTCACTGGTTTTCCAAAGTTCAGATTCTCATAGAGAATGAGAATGGTTATGGAAAATGTGGTTGCTTCATTAGGTGTAAGAGAAGTGTTTCTACAGTTTAGCACTTTCTATGAGTTTCAGGTAGATTATTAGTCTGTCACCTTAAATAAAACTTTATATTTAAAATTTAATATATTGAAAAGAAACCCATGTCACTGATTTAGATACTATTTATTTAACAGAGCAGATGTTTCACAAAGTTAATCATCAGCAAAATACAAATCAATACAGAATGTATTTGCTCTAGAGACCACTGTCTTCCAGCTCCTATCCTGTAAAGACTGGGGTAAGTTTGACTTCACCATATTTTATTTATCTATAGCTTACTTTTAAAACGTGGAGTTTTTTTGTTTTTGTTTTTGTTTTTATAAGCTGCTGAAGGTTGTCTAAGGAAGGTGAGGTCCCTTTAGAAATTTCGTATGTGGCTTAGTCTGAAATATACGTTTGCTTTTCAAAGTCCCCTCCTACTGGAGTAGGATTTGAAACTAAAATGTACAAAATTCCAGTTAGAGTTCTAGTAAGGCTTTACATCTCTTATGAGACACTAGTGCCTATTTTCAGTTGTTAGGAGTAACTTCTGCGGGTTTGTTGGGTTCCTAAGAGTGTTCTTTCTGGCACAGGTGGGCATTTCTCAGGGAGTCCAGGCAACCCTGGGCCTCTTGCTTGGGAGGATGGAACTCTTCAGAGGAACTGGGTGGTATTTGGGATTATTTTGTGACCCTGCCACATCCCCACAACCTCCCTCAACACTTTGATGGGCTCCACTCATGGGTCACTTGACCTCAGGGGTCTGCAAGAGAGAAACCTTGAAAGCTCCCATGTGGCTGAAACAGTGCGGCATGTTTAAGATTCCAGTGTCTGGAAAATGTTGCAGGTCAATTTCTTGACATATATTCCTCCACAGTCTTTTAATATATGTGCATATACATATATATACACACATATAGGAGCTAACTAGTTGATTTTGGTACTATTGCAGTAGTTTTCCAACACACAAACTTGGTAATTATTTTTTTTAATTATTATCACTCCAGATGTCTTGGAATTAGCTGCTTTCCTGATCAGTTTAATCTTAGCCAACATAGCTAAGTTGACTCCTTAAATCAGAGCCAACTTTTAAAGTTAAATCTTTATCAGTCTTATTAAAATATCCACATTTATTTTCTGTCCTGCAGGGAGCTTGTGAAAGCTTGGGGACTTACAGATAGTCATTACTTGTTTCTTTTAATCAATGCTCTCTTTCCCCTTAATACATCTTTACCTACCATACTTTCCCTATTTTCTCCTCTGTCATCATTTGTGGTCTGATTCTACAAACATTTATCCAATAAATAATGTCACTCATTCAAATGCTGACAGAATGGTAGTGTTCACTAAGAAAATCCTCAGAAATATAATAGCACTGGATCACACCAAAGGTCCCATTGGTCTGGAACAGCGACCAAACATGGATATCTCAGAAAGAATTGGTTCAAGTGTGGTGAAGATATTTTTCTGACAAACTGACCCAGCCTCCAGCTGCCTGGGGACTTATTTTTTCCACAAAGATTTCTAAAAAACTTCAGTGAGTTGCCATCTATCTTTTCCATCTATCCAAGGAAGCCATGGAGCCTTTTAGAAAACAGATGTCACAAGTCACTGGTGCATTGGTCATTAATTAGTTACAGTAGTTACTTTGAACACTCTTTAATGTCCTTCCTGAGAAAAGATATCACTCTGCAGATATCTCAAGGATTGCCTTGCTGCTGAGTATATCTGAAAAAACATTGGAACATGCAATTCTTATGCCAATAATAGGTAAACATAGCAATATTTTTCAAACAGGAAGACCTGCATATCAGACCTGGGGAAGGAAAACCATGGACAGACCAATCACTGCTGGCCAGCTTAAAGAAAAATCGCTGTTCCAGGACAGCGATGGCAGTGCAGCTCCTGCCAAGACTGTGTGTCATAATTGTTCAAAGCTAAAGGTATGGAAGAGCCCTCACCAGACATTTTCTCTGGAACCCTGAATTGCCCTTTGAAGTCCTGTCAAAATTCAGTTAGTTATGTATGGCACTGTTTGATACTGTGTGTGCTGGGAAGGATGATCTGGGCTGCATCCACGGGGGGATGGAAGGGATTTGGGCAGCAGGGGAGGGAGGGGATTCTGCCTTTCTGCCTTGCTCTGCTGAAACTCCACCTGCAGAGCTGCCTCCAGCTCTGGGGTCCCAGGACAGCAAGGACATGGAGCTGCTGGAGCCAGGCCAGAGGAGGGACACCAAGGAGATCAGGGATGGAGCAGCTCTGCTGGGAGAATTGGGATGGAGGCCTTCCAGTACCTGAAGGAGTGAACAAGAAAGATGAAGGGAGAATATTGACAAGGTCCTGGAGTGACAGGACAAGGGGGAATGGCTTCACACTGACAGAGAATAGGTTTAGATTGGATATTGGGAGGAAATTCTTTGTTGTGAGGGGGGTGAGGCCCTGGCACAGGCTGCCCACAGAAGCTGTGGATGCCCCATCCCTGGAAGTGTCCAAGGCCAGGCTGCATGGGGCTCTGAGCTGCCTGGTGTGGTGGAAAGTGTTCCTGCCCATGTCAGAGGTAGGACAAGATGATCTTTAAGGTCTCTTCCAAACCAAACCATTCTGATTCTATGATTGTGGTTCCAAGCACTCAAAAGACAGTAAATGCCCTCAGAAGTTAAAAAATGAGGTCATATTTTACAAAAATGCGATTAGAGCTGTGCTATAGTCACAGTGGTAGTTGAGGAGATATTTTTTATTGATGTGTTTTAGAACAAGAGAAGGAGAGGTAATAAGACATACCATCATAAAAGTACCAGAAATGAACAACATGTTACAAGTTTTTCCTAAGGAAAGAAACAGCCAAACCAGTGTGTTCTGGAAAGTTAGAAGGTGCATACCATCCATGTCAAGTTTCCTTTTCTTTGCAGCAGCGAGTTTTTGGAGGCCACCCTAAAAAAGAAAGTAACATCTTTTTTAATGATAGCAATAGAAAGATTCTCCTCACAGAGAATTAGAAAGCAAAGTATATGTTTTTTGTGCTTCTTGAGTGGGTTGCTCAGGCATCCAGCCATAAAGCAAAAATTGCTACTTTGCAAACTCAATTATTTTCTCTCTTCAGATATTTCTTGGAGCTCTAGCTTTTTCCTTTTTTGCCAAAGGATTTTCTGGAAGCTACATGAAGAGCATGTCCAGTCAGATTGAAAGGAGATTTGAAATCTCATCATCGATTGTTGGCATTATTGATGGCAGCTTTGAGATAGGTATATGTACTTTATTTAAAAGTGGATCTTAGTACACTTTCACTCCCCAAAATAAATCTGGTTTTTGTGCTGGCTCTCTCTCTTGTTGATGCAGGTAACTTAATGGTGATGGTGTTGGTGAGCTACCTTGGACCAAGAGTTCATCGGCCAAAAATAATTGCTGTTGGGTGTCTCATCATGTCTGTGGGAGCTTTTCTGTCAGTGATGCCTCAGTTCCTAATGGGACGGTAAATATGGAGAGTTTTCACATAATGCAGTAATTGAACTTGATCATATAAAGTGTTTTTTAAAGCATGCATCTGAGTTAAAAGCTTGTCAGTAATAGTTTCTTCCAGCTATTTCCAACAGCAAAATGGGTGGATTTTTTAATACTGACTTTCTGATTTCCTCTCTGAAAGCTTACCTCTTGCTACAGGTAATCTCAGATTTCTACAGAATTTATACATAACTAAGGATAAAATGGATTGAATTTTTCACCTGGGATGTATATATATAACTATGCTCCCTTTTTTCTATTTAAGTGAACTATAATTAGATCTTGATAGAAGATATTTCTTTCTCCATATTGGCTATTCACGACACACTCTTTAAAATGCTGAAGTTTTTAATCTAAACTTGGGGAGAATTAAATATCTAAATACCCAAATCATATTTAAGATATAACACAGAATTGTCAGACACAGGTCATACCTTTCCAGTCCTCTGGCATCCTTGCATCTGCCACAAAGGTAAGAAAGAGGTGCCATTATGGAAAAACATCAGCCCTGCTGTAGATACACAGATGTGGCTGAACTCTGCCTCTGTCCTGCAGTCTAAAGAACGATCTCTGGAAGCAGATTTGTTGCTCTTTAGCTCAGGAAAAATATTGGGGTTAGAATCCTCAGAGCATTTGAAAATGGTATGAAGATATCTATTTTTTTTAAGCAAAGTGCTGGAAATGGGCCTCCCCTCCACTTTGTGTGTGTGAAGCAGGAATGAACATGTGTGAACACGAGGCTCTGACACGCTTCCTGCAAAGCAAAGTCCTTCACGTGTCAGTTGTGTTTTACACAGTTGTTTTCCAGTTACAATTATGAGAGGATAACTGTTAGTTTGGACAACTCCTCCACGAGTGTGTCAGCTTGCTCCCCAGCATCGTCTGAGGGCCCTCCAGTCACAGATGCTACAGAAGCACTCAGCACAACGATAAATGCTGGTAAGATAAAGCTCTGGAGCTGGATTCCCTTCTTCTTGTCCCCATTGTACACCATTCTTTTACTGGAAAGCAGCAAAACCCCTGCTAGAAACCATGGTCCACATAAACCCACCCTATGATATATATAAACCATGATATACCATGATATATGTGAACTCTAATGATTGTTAAACCCCATGTTTTATGTTATTTTACTCTTGCTGTAAAGCATTTTCAGAATTATCTTCAGAAATATAAATGTTTATGGCTTGCAGGATGTGAGAAAACTACAAATTCCTATCTGTGGCTCTTTGTGTTGGTGGGAAACCTTCTACGTGGAATTGGGGAAGCACCAATTATGCCACTGGGAGTTTCATATATTGATGATTTTTCTAAAGAGGAAAACTCAGCATTTTACATAGGTAATGTACAAATGAGCGATTTTTGTGCTAGACATTCTGTTCTTTAACATTTCTCTAGTCAAGCAAATACTCAACAAAAAAGTTTATCTGGGTAATTTTGAGTTGTACAGAGACAAAAAAAACCCCAAGCAGTGCAAAAAGGGTCTTATATTTATTTTCTAGGGATAACTCCAGGATGGTCTTTTTGCTTTCCCTGAGGAGCTTCTGTGATGAGGAGAAACATAACCAAATACTCGTTTTCCCAAAGTCAAATCTGTCTTACCTGGCATATCATCTTCAGTACCACATCTGCAGAGAACCCAATTCCTCCTAATCCCTACTTCACACATGAGGGAACGATCCTTAACGTGAGGATCTGTAATGTAGTCACAATTAATTACAGTCATGTGAATGTGTTTCCAGAGCTCTTACCTGGCTTTTTGAATTTTACATGCAGCACACTCCCAGCTGAAAGTTTTTTAAAGTCACTATTTGCTGAAAGAAAAACAACACCTTGCCAGGGTGTTGTAACAAATCCTTTCTAATTGGGGTTTTGTGCTTGTTTTGACAGCACATAACCTATTGCCCAAGACAGAGAGAATTACACCCAAGCTAATTAATTTGTTGGCAAACTGATTTAATAGCATGGGGTGTTTGTGTGGCTGAGGGAGTCCAAGAACTGTGGCCTGAAGTCAATTTGGTGAAGCTGAGCTGGTCAGAAAGACAGCAAGACACAGTTTAAGGAAGAGCTCAGTATGTAATGCTACATTTGGGAATGAGCAAACCTGCAGGTTGAAGAAAATGGAAGTATGATGGAGTTAGCTGTCAAAAACAAGTATTCCGCTCTGCAGTTATCCAAAATATTTGTAATCGCCTCTGAGCTTCTGATTAAAGGTATTTTAAAAAGTTTAGCTGATTTTTTTTTTCTTGTCAGAATTTAATCTGGGAGAGATTGAGACAGGTGGGGGGCTACTGGGCAAGTGAGATCAAAAATATAAAGTAAACATGGGGAATAGCATGGATTCAGGCAAAACAGAAATTGTTTTATGCAAGAGAAATAAAGTGTATAGTTTACAGTGTATTAAAATATTTCATTTTTACATTCAGAAATGAACATAAAAAATGAATGAATGAATGAATGAATGAATGAATGGAAAATGAAAGAATGAAAAATTCATTCGATTCTGAATAGCAGATTTCAGTCACTTATTCCATTTTGGTGGACTGAACCACTTTGCAAAAAGTGAAAGTTGAAACAGTCTTTTCCATAGAACAAAAATTTCTTTTCTTGGCTAACTTTAATTCTTTTTAGATCTTATTTTTTATCATCTGGCTGAATCAATTTATAATCGGTGTTTTTGTAAAATAGAAACAAAAAAAAAGTCCTATAATAAAAAACTCAGTCAAGCCTTGCTGATGATTTTTGAGCATTAATCTTGTTATTTGACCCTGAACAAGAAGTCTCAGCTTTGTCTCTCCTTTTTCCTTTGTCCTTTGATGTTTTGGTGAGTAAGAATGTAAGTTATTTTGAGTCAGAGACAGCATTTTCTTAATAGAATGAACTAAAATAATTTTGATAGAGTTGTGGTGAGAGCAATAATAGCAGAGTTGACATGGGAAGGAACAGAAAATTTAGCATATTTGTTAAGATGTAACAATTTATTACAGGAGTTCTGGGTGATAAACTGAGCAATCACTATATTCAGAAGAGAGTTTGCAGAACTAACTCTCAGGAGGAAAATCTCTGCAGTAGAACACAATAGGATTTACAGAGCACAGTGCTGGATGTGGGCAGGAACTTACAGGCATTTGGTAAAGAATTCTTTCTTTTCTAGTAGAATGAAGCCTTCTGCAACTTCAAGGTGTCAACTCCACACTAGAATTCAGAAATCCAAATTACTGAGCTGTATTTTGACCCCTTTACCTCCTCACAACTAAACTTCAACAGAACAACACAAGTGGCAGGGGAATGTGAGAACCTATCCTTGAATTATTTTGAAGATATGTTAATTTTTTTTATGTTGATTGCTGGTAGTGGTCACCAAAATCAAATCGTGCTGTATTCATACATCCAGCCAGCAAAGTGCAGTGTAGCTTCCTGGGTTTCTGGTAGCCTTCACAGTCTCAAGCTGCACCAAGGAAAATACAGGTTGGATATTGGGAAAAAGTTGTTCATGGAAAGGGTGATAAAGCACTGGAACGGCTGCCTGGGGAGGTGGTGGACACTATCCCTGGATGTGTTGAAAAAAAGACTGGATGTGGCACTCGATGGTTTAGGTGAGGAGTTGGGCACTCAATGATCTTGAAGGTCTCTTCCAGCCTCATGATTCTGTGATTCTGTGACTTTGTGATTTGCTCCTAGGGGCATCCCACCTTCTGATCCACACCACAGCTCTGGTCAGGGCAGTTTGCCCCTGTATTCTTGCTGCTCAGGACATTCCATGGTGGCCTGTGCTCCTCTCCTGCCTGCTCCTTCCTCTCTCATTTCCCTGCCCTCAGAGAGGAAGGCTGGCCTTGTCCAGTGTTTTCAGCCTCCCTTCTTCTCTTGCAGGCCTGGTGAGATCCTCGGGCATGTTTGGGCCGACCCTGGGCTTCCTGCTTGGCTCCTTCTGTGCCAGCCTCTGGGTTGATGTCGGCGTCGTGGACATCGGTGAGGGACCCTGGGGTGGCCCATGGGGCCAGAAGGTGTCTGGGTGTAGGAACCTCCACGCCTAGAAACACCTTCCCAATTCACTGCCCCAAAAGCAGACATTCTCCAGAGAGCTTCTCCTGCTCAAAAAATCTGCTCAAAAATTGACATTTTAAAATCAGGTGTTGCAATGTGGTTGGAATAGCCCTTGAATAAGACCTCTACCCCCACTGCTTTTAATGCTTGCACACACACTTGTTACACCTTTGCTGTGCAGCTGAGAACAAATGATTGAATGAAAGGCCATCCCCATGTTGAGGGAACAGTGAAAAGCTCATGGACACTTCCAACACTTAGCAAAAAGTATGTTCTCTTAAAAAGCATGCAGCAAAGATTCATCTCAAAACTCATTTTGTTGTTCAAAACATTTAAAAGTCTCTAATCCCAGGGAAAGTTTGAGGAAATTTGGGGAAAACAAATGTAGAGTTTGGGTGTGGAGAAGGAGGGGACTCGACAAAATTGAGAAAGACAAGGGTGTTTTTTGTGATAAAAGGTTCTTTAGCTCACTCCCCCAGAGAGTATTGGAGGATTGTGGCAAGAAAATGCCACCTTGGGCCTAAGCGGACACATCTATTTTTGACTGCATGGGGCTGATTCCCTTCCAGGATTGGGTCATTCACAACTTACCCAGAGAAGCTGTAGCTTCTCCTTCAAGGCCAGGCTGGATGGGGCTCTGAGCAGCCTGGAGCAGTGCAAGGTGTCCCTGCCCATGGCAGTGGGGTTGGGGTGAGGTGACCTTAAATGTCCCTTCCAACACAAACTGTTCCATGATTCCATCATTTGAAACAAGCTGCATTTCAATTCTTCATATGGGACATAGATCACCTCAATTATTATTATTTCAAACATTATACAGTAATGTATAATTGCTCTGCATAATATTTAACCTATTTTCCTGTCTTTCTGTATTTTATAGATGCCATCAGCATAAATCCTAAGGACACGCGTTGGGTTGGTGCCTGGTGGCTTGGATTGCTTATCTGTGGAGCAGTCAACTTCTTTGCTTCATTGCCTTTCTGGTTTTTGCCCTATTCCTTACCAAAAGAAGGAGAGGATGAAAACTTGAAGATTACTCACTTGTCAGTTCAAGGAGATCGCTGTAAAATAGACTCCACAGCTCAGCCACAGTTAAAGTTCTCAGAGGCAGTAAAAGGTGAAAGATTATTGCCCAAATGTTTGCATGTGAATTCTGTCTCATGGATTCACTGTGAGCTGAGCATGCACTCACACAACCTTCAGCAAAACGCACGTTTCTGCAGTGCAAATTATCAACAAAAATGTCTTTAATTTGTGCTATTATAATTGCATGCTAAAGGCGAGTTTCAGTCCTCTCTTGGTGTCAGACAGCTGGGAAAAACTTGGGCTGTTTCTGTGAGCACCAGAGATCCTCAGTTTATAGTTGTGAGATGAGGTATTGCAGCTACAATCCTGTGACAATGAAGAGAGAGTGGAGAAAACATCCCATCCCTCATTAATGACCAATCCATGGCAGGCACGCTACTGTTTCACTGAGGCAAATCTCTGGGAAGCAAACATGGAGCTCATTATGACTAATTAGATGTTGGAGGGACTTCACTGGATTTGTAGCTCCTGTATATAACTCAGGGATGCTGAATTCATCTCATAAATTCAGCAATTTATGGCAATACCAAATCCAACCAGCAATTACTGCTGTTTTTATATATTTGTAATTAGACCCAAGGTTTTGTTTGTGTATATGTGCACACCCACAGCAGATATGTTTTGAACTCTCACCTTTTAGGCAGCTGTGCCAAGAGCCAGAATACAGTCTAAATGCAGGTGTTTAAGTTCACTTTATTTTAATGGATATTAATATTCTAATCAAGGGTCTCATAAATTATTCCAGCCCTTCTTGGGTGCTGTTCTCTAACCATCACCCTCATGTGGGGTTCTTGTGTTGTTGGTGAAGGCTCCTGCTTTAGGAACCCAATTTTACACTTGGTAGAGGGTGTTAACACTCTACAGACATTGGGAAGGGGTGCTGTGAGCCTGAGCTCCCACGGAGAGGAGCCCTGTGCCACACCCAAGATAATCCAGGATCCCTGATTCCCAGCTCAGCATCCCCTGTGCTGCTTGGCCCTGCTCCTCCTGTCAGGCAACAAGGAGAACTCTCACCTGAGCAAGCATGTGCTGTGATAGGCACAGAATTATAACCTGCAACACAGCCAGGAATTACATCAAAGTTGATTTTACTATCTGAAGGATGCCAAAACAACTCTTCTCTGTGTTTAGCAGGGTGTACAGCATATACCTCTCCATTGCAGATTTCTTGCCAGCACTCAGGAAGCTGTTTGGAAATCCAATTTTTGTGGTGTTCATCTTCCTCACTATTCTGCAGTACAATTCCCTTGTTGGCATAATAACCTATGAGACAAAGTTTATGGAGCAGCAATTTAATATATCAGTGGCAAAAGCCATCTTTCTAATTGGTAGGTACCTGACTTCTTTTTGAATTCCAGTGTCAAAATGGAAGCTTTTATTTGTTGTTTTGTCTTCTGCTTTAGAAGGAACTTAGGTGAACTTTTTTTGGTTAAAAAGAAAGCGTGTAGTGGTTTCCTAATTTCCTACTGTATTTTGAAAATACATGTTGATTTTAGTGTTAATTTTCCTGGTGTTCCTAATTCGGTGAGCTAGAGGATTATTAAAAGTGGGTGGAAGTTTTTTGAACAGTGAGATTTGGGTTATGTGTCTGTTTTTGTGAGTAAAAATCACATGTCAGACATCAGCTGCAACTAAGTAAAAAACTAATAGAAAAAACAATTTAAAATATTTAATGAAATGTGTAATTTTTTTTCTTTTCAGAGTAACATATTGGTATAAGTGTTCTTGCCTTTTGATTACAAATCCAAATTTTATAAGCAATAAGAAACTAAAATATAAAAGTTTGAGTTACTTCATTAATTCCATAGCTCTTTTTCTCTGTACCAGTTCCTTCAAAAATAAGTACTTTGTTGTGTTCCACAAAAAGAAAAAAGAATGCTGAAATTATATTAATCTTACAGTGATTGATGTGGTCTCATAATCTGGAAGGAAAACCACGCTATGTGAGGTCATTGGAGCACTGATAGTGCATTACTTAATCTGAAGACACAATGCCTTAACGAGCTACAAATGTGGGAAAAAAATTCTTTTTCCTATCTTTTTTTTTCCTGAATGCTGAGAAAATTTTACAGAAATAATCAAAAAAACAAACCAAANCTAAAATATAAAAGTTTGAGTTACTTCATTAATTCCATAGCTCTTTTTCTCTGTACCAGTTCCTTCAAAAATAAGTACTTTGTTGTGTTCCACAAAAAGAAAAAAGAATGCTGAAATTATATTAATCTTACAGTGATTGATGTGGTCTCATAATCTGGAAGGAAAACCACGCTATGTGAGGTCATTGGAGCACTGATAGTGCATTACTTAATCTGAAGACACAATGCCTTAACGAGCTACAAATGTGGGAAAAAAATTCTTTTTCCTATCTTTTTTTTTCCTGAATGCTGAGAAAATTTTACAGAAATAATCAAAAAAACAAACCAACCAGAGAAAAGGCAAACCAGAAAAAGGCAAACCCCTCCCAATAACACCTTGTGAAACCTCTCTGTTCAGCAAGTATATGTAAGGGCTGGTGTTTGTGAAATACTGAACAGATTAAATCTAAATGCAAATAATCTCATTATTCACTCTCAGATCAAAATGAAATCTAGTGCAGAACCAGATGCAACTTCCTTTTATATTCCATTTTGGAAACTTTTTGTAGCTTTCATAAAATTTTATGTTTAATTTTATATGAAGTGCATATGAGTTAAGACATTATCATTTACTCCAGTTTCTAACAGACACCTGTGTAGGTTTTATTGCATCTACATACCAACAACAATATAGCAAAAATGCAGCAAATATTGAGGAATTGAGTTTTCTAAAGTCATAACATGATTTGAAAAAGAAAATGGGGATGTTAAATTACTAGAAGGTAACATAAATCTTAAAACCTCAAAGTATCAGTCCAAAAATAGGTATCTGATATTTTGAACATTCTAGAACCAGATGTTTATTCTAAAAGTGAGAGCAGTTAACATTTTTCTTACTGTCTGTTTGCAGGTGTGGTTCTTTTACCCGTCACAATCCTGGGGATGTTTCTGGGAGGCTTCCTGATCAAGAAATTCAAGCTCCACATAACTGAAATGGCCAAGTTTGCATGCATCACCTTCATAGTGGCATATTTGCTGAACCTCCTGTACTTCACGTGCAGCTGTGAGGTGCTGCAGGTGGCCGGGCTGACAGCGCCCTACTCTGGGTTTGTGTCCCCTCAGGTTTGGGGTGGCTGAGTCATTTGTCACAGCTGCTTCTTTGGGAGTCATGCACAGAAGAAAATCCTAGATTCTGAGACAGAATTGTCAGTCTGAAGTCATATCTAAAGCTGGGATTGGGAAAAATATACCTGTTTTATTTTCTGAATTTTAACTGGACATTTATTCTTTCTAAATTCTCTCTTTCCTAAATTCTTTGTTACTGACATTATACCTATATATTCAGGCAAACTGCTAAAAATGATGACATTTATTACAGGCAAATTAAATTTCTACGTTCTCTTTCAAAGTTTTAATTTGAAGTTAGCCTTTTTCTGTTATGTAGGGAGTAGGATGCAAAAGAAGTGTTGGAAATGTCTTCCCCATAGAAGGCCTCCAGAAGGGACCATCAGTATTTGCTATGAGCCCACGTGGGCGATTTCCAGCCCCCTGGGTATCTGGAGTCACCCATTTCTCATCTGGAAGCTGGAAAGTGGTCCTGGGCTGTGTGCTGCAAGCAGAGGTTCCCCCTCACTTACCAGGGCCGTGGGTCGTGCTTCCTTGAGAACCTTCTCCAGACTCTAGCAGCCTGCCACAATTGCCCACTGTATAAATTTAGCTTGATCTGGTCCAAATTTCAAGAGATTTTAAAGGATTAAACTGAATCCAGCAGGACTTGCTGCATTTTTAGTTCAGACAGAAACTCATCCCTGTGTTTTTTGAAATGGAGCCCATGCTCAGGGAAATATCTAAGTTATCTTGGCAGACCTGATGTCCAGTTCAGCTTTGACCTTAGTTTTTGACATAAAAATATATCAGAGGTTTGTGCAGTGGAGATAACTCTGGTTGAATGCAACATCTGATACTGTAGAGTAAATTAAAAATAAGCATAAACAACAAGTGACCATATACTGAAAGAGCAATCACAGTTTCCCCAGGAGAGCTGACTCTGGAGAATTTAGCACATGCTAGGGTTGTTTCTGGTTAAGTGTTTTAGTGTTTTACCTACTTAACAATTTATATTTTGAAGACAAGCAACAGCCTAATGAGGGCTAAATCCCTCATTGTCTTCCCTTCCAAGACTTAGGGGAAATGTAGCCCACTTAGTGCGTGCTTGTGGCTGAGGGAAGGAAGAAGGTGGAAGAAAAGGCAAATTTTAAGCATTTTTACCTTTCATTGTGATTGACTTCACAAAAAGGATGTTCCTAACACTTTTTGGTAACTGAGCACTGCTGACACGTGTCCTGATATAATGACTTGAATCCAGTGAAAAAAATGTCAAGTACATCTCGATGTTGTGGTTTTATGTACTTTTACATCCCTACCTCTATCACGTGGATGTGGCATGATGTCCTACTGCTGAGGAAAAGTAGGGTATTTCCTTGGGCTGTGTCTCTGTGATAAGGGATTCTAGGTGTGATTTTCTTTTTCTTGGGGTGAACTTCCAAATTCAAAAGTAATACCAGATATTCCCACCCAGCTTTTTCATTTCCATTCCTTTTCAGTGGCAATCCATAGAAATGTTGATGCTTAATGAAGAATCATGAGAGAACTTTGTTTTAACTGAAATCACCTTAGTGTCCATATGCCAATTCTCAGTGCATTGGTTGGCAGCAGATATCTGTCCATTTTGATGGCTTCACTTTCTCCATGCTTTTCCTGACTACTCCCTATTTTTTTTATTTTTTTTTTACTTTGTAATTCCACTAAATAATTCCTTCATTTCTTTCTGTTGTCCTCCAGAACGAAGCACCTTTCCTCCAGCAAGCACATCTACATGGCCAGCTGCAATGCTGAGTGCAGCTGCAAGGTGGACCAGTGGGACCCTGTCTGTGGGGATAATGGGATCACATACATGACAGCCTGCTTTGCAGGGTGTAAATCATCATCGGGGACAGGCAGGAATATGGTAAATATCCAGGAGGGTGCATGACTGCAAGAGGACAAGGAGCAATGGTTTTAAGTTAAAAGAGGGTGGCTTTAGACCGGATATAGGGAAGATTTTTTTATCAGCAGCAAAGCCATTTCCAGGACTTCAAATAATCCTACGTGAGCAAGGGTATTAAAAACACTGTGTTTGCAGAAGAGTGTGCAAATGCTTGTATCTTCTGGCACAAGCAGAATTGTCTTCACTGACAATACTGAAAAAGACAAGCAGCATTAACAGGCTTGTATTTATGCATCCCATCAATATTGTCTTCAGGAAAATTGGCCTTCAAACCCTGTCTCCTGCTAATTTCAATGCCCACTATCAATCCAGCACCAAATGCTTTTTAAGACTATTATGGTACATATGCATGGTTGCATATTTGCTCCACACCTCTATTTTTTCTTGTTGTTGTTACGCATCTTCTTCATGGAGTAGCTGAGCAGAATGGCTGGATAGCAGTTCACATCTGATTTTGTTAGCTTTGACCCATTTTAAGCACACACAGAGCACCTTCTGTTCTAGCAGTGGCATGGCTGAAACTAGAATTCCAGTTGCTTTGTGTTTCTGGAGCAGCTCAGAGAGGCTGGAGCATATCAATGACCTGGCCATCAGTCTGCAGAGTTGATTACAGAAGTTTTACAGCTTCAACAGCTTGGCTGGTATGGGGAGTGAAAAATCTAGCTGCTGAAATGATTGTTTATTGCCACTGAATTCTGAATAAATAAATTATTCTTCTCATCTTCTCCTTTCAGGTGTTTCACAATTGCAGCTGTGTGGAAGGACAAGGGCTTGGCAATTCATCTGCAGTTTTGGGACAATGCCAAAGAGAAAGCTGTGCCAAAGCCTTTCCCTATTTTTTAGCATTACAGACTGCATGTGCATTTGTTTTAGCCTTAGGAGGCACTCCTACATACATGATCATGTTTAGGTGAAATACTTTACCTTACCTTGACCCTAAAGCTTGGGGAAAGAGAAACAGAAAATATCTACTATTTCATTTCTGCTGTGGGGAATGGCATGTGGATCAAATTGTATCCCTGAGGATTTGTCTGTACTCTGAAATACAGCTCTTTACAGAGGCAGAGCAAAATATCTGTCCAGAAATTTAATTCTAATTTGATGCTGAGTAGATGCTTTGGTGATGAAAGAGGGGGCATTATACTGATCCTGAATGCTGGGTTTAATTTCCAGTGACAGTGATGTTTTGGACTTGAAGTAAGATGCAATGCTAAGCCATAGCCAATGCTGTTCACATTATTCAGAGAAAAACAGGTACCTTTGTTTAGCCTTGTGGCCTCACAATGTCTTCTGTGTTGGGAGAAGTCTGATACTCCCATTTTTTGGTCAGCTGATAGGAGCAGAATTACAGCAGGAATATTTTTTTAAATTTTTGATCCCTCCAGTTGGAAAGCAGCACCACTATTTTATGTTCAGAAGAAAGACAATGTTCTGTGCCTGCCATGTGGAAGTGTCTTTATCTCCTGCTAAGGGGGGAATCACAATCACTATGGTCAGTGCACGTGACTGAATAACTTGGCTAAGCTGCTGATTTCCTGCAGTGTTTCTGAGCATAGTGCACTCCTGGGTTGTGGACAAGGCTCACTTTTCTGGCCAGTTTTCAGAACCCCAGTATGTATGAGAAGCCGTTGATGCTGAAGAGACAGCATACTGCTGTACAAACTCCAGGGCTGGGCACAGCACGGCTCCCTCCTGCCCCTGTGCCAGCTCAGTGCCCCCCTCTGGTTCTCACCAATCTTTCCAGCTCACCCAAAGGACACAGGCTGCTTTCCACTGGTAGGAATGCGGTGCTTTTACAGCTGGGTAACTCACATTCGCTGTCTCTCTGTAAAATGCTGGAGGCAGAGGTGGTTTAATCTAACAAGGACTGCACACCCTTGTTCCCTCAGGTCATCACTGCACAGGGCAGCCCCTCATAAAGCCAGGCATCTGCTTGGAGCTTAACTTAAGGGCATGAGCTGTCTTGTTTTGGTTTGTTCACTTTCGTGTCCCTGTGCATTGTCACCCAAAAGTATTTACAACCTGTCTTCCTTCGGTTCAAGATGAGTCCCCGTAGATTCTTCCATTTATTCCAATGAGTGTTGTGTGGAAGGAGACTCCACATCTGAACTTTAGTTTTCAGTCAGGGTTTGGGCTGTGCTGGGTAGGCTACAGCACTCTTGCAGTGGGGCATGTACAGCGTGACTGGAGATACATTGCTCTGTTTTTGTTTTCTTTCCAGATCTGTTTCACCAGACCTCAAATCATTTGCTGTTGGGATAGAAACTTTGGGTGGCAGAGTACTAGGTAAGACTTTTAATTTCTTTGTGGTTTTCAAGTGGGTAGTCCAAGAAGCCAAAGAGAGAGACAAAAGTTAGCCAGTGTAATGTCCTTGCTTCAGAAAAGAACAAAAGAAATTTTCCAAAATTTTTCCTTTGTAAGCAGACTATATTTCAAAATGTTTGGAGGAGCTTGTTACATATTTCCTGGTGTGTATTTACTTATTATGATTATCACTTCAGATTTTAAATAAATTATGCAAAGGAAGAAAATTTCATTTAACTTTTGAGTTTTTTTTTTAATTGTGGACACAACTATCTGAGCTTGATGAGTCTATATATCCTTAACACTCATCCTCCCTTTTGCTGACCATTATTCTCTTAAAGATTCCACGTACATCGCCTATTATTTTGTTTCTTGAGTTTGTCTGCAATAAAAAATCATTTAAGTATTCGGACACGTAGTCTGCCCTGCCTCAAGCAAGCCTTGCCTTGTCTTCCCTTGTTTGCTGATTTTGAAATCTCTACTTTGCACACAAGCCCAGGTAATCATTTGGGTCTCTCTTCCAGTTTCCCTATTTTAGCTGAACACCGCAGAAAATCAATTTTCTACTTTTATTGGACAGTTAACTTCACAAAGTTGCACATTCTCCCTCAAACAGCTTACTGATGATATTAAAACATTATCGTCGTCTAGAAGAAATTCTTTCAGTACTGAATAAATAGTACACTTTTTACCCAGTTTCTGTGGAGCAAGTGCTTAATTCCATCCCTTTGCACTGCACTAATCACCTTTTAATGGCAAACTCTTTTGTAAGACCTGAATAGATACATCAAAATACATAAATATTAATATGCCATGGCATGTAATTCCACACCAGGGATTGCAAAAGAAATATTGGGTATATTATTTCTTTAAACAATGGAAGTTACTTCTAATAAAAATACCATTAAAGGGAATTGCTAACATTTCCCTTGCTGGATATTATTAAGCTATAATTGTCCATCATTTCAACTGCCTTTAAGTACTTGTATAAATGTTTTCACAAATCTTGTCATCTTAAAGCTGGAACTGGATGTTTAGTCCCATTCTATGCAGGCATAATTAAAAAACCTGGAGATTCACTTCCTCATTTCTTTACATGACATTAAATGACGAGATCTCCATGTCTGGGATCACGCAGTGAGACTTTTCTTTGCAGGAGGACTCCCAGCTCCTATTTATTTTGGTGCCTTGATAGATGAGACCTGCTTGAAATGGGGAACAAAAAGCTGTGGAGGATCTGGATCCTGCCGAGTGTATGACACAAAGGAATTCAGGTAAGCTGCATCTTCACTAGGGTTTGGGAATTGGGGCAGCAAGGACCAAGGTGGGTTTGCTCATGTCTGTAGACTGATTAAGATCTATCAGCTCCACAGTTCCTTTCTTTGACTGGACCTCAATAGGTAAACAAGCCAAATAATTTTTATTCAATCTAAAATTTCAGGGCACTGCCTTAAGTGATGAGAATTAGTTCTTTTGTTGTAGCCTGCACCGAATAATAAAATAAATGCACTGAGTAACTCTGTGACACTTTGGCTTTGTGCGATGTTAAAAAACGGTGGAGTACGTGTAGCTCTGCAGATCCTCTCCCTCATCCCTTATTTATTTGCTTCCTATTGTGTAAGAGATCTCACAAAATCCACTTGGACTTAGTAGGACACAAATGACTGGAGAACTGTGGCCAGTTATGCTGGGTATGCCAGTGAGGAGCTGGGAAGGACAGGGACAATAGGCAAAAGGCCCCAGCTGGTGCAGCCCCTCTCTTTTCAGCCCTGAAGTAGAGTCTGCTGGATGGCAGCACACTCCAGACATTTCTGCTGTAAGTCTGAGACCTGATTAGAGCCTGTCTGGGGCTAAATATCATGAGGTCATTTGCTTTCTGCCTGTTATTTCTTATTTTAAAATGTGAAGCAATACCTGGCTGAGAATAGATGGTTTTGTCAAACTGCTCTCTATATCTTACTTAGTTCTGTACAGAATTGGAAAGTTTTATTAAAATAAATGTATTTTGTCCTTTTTTCCTCCTAGGAATGTCTATCTGGGCCTTGTTGCAGGACTACGGGCAGGATGCTGTCTCTTGTACATCGTGCTCTCTGTTTTAATTATGAAACGCTTCAAACCAGATGGCAAAGAGATGACAGACATTAAAAATGCAGAAAGATCAACTAGCAAAGAACTAGATACTGGCAACAAAAGAGACATTCTTCCTGGTTCAAGAACCTCAGAGGAGAGTGAGGAAACTTATATGTAAAAAAGAAACAGGGTCTTTTTCAACTTTGCTCATGCTTCAGTTTTTCTGAGCACAAAAGGGGTCTAATTACTGACTTCAACAACTAGTTTACATTTTGGGAATTCAAAAAGTATCTTTGAACATTGGCTTTTCATTTGCTTTACGCTATCTTCCTTTTCTCATCTGAAACAACAATAAGGGGAAAAGGTGTTCAAAATTTTGGGGAACTCTCCCATCCTCTCGCTCTCAATCCCTCTCTAGACCAACAGTAGGACAAGCCAAAATTTTGCAGGTGTCATAAATTTGATTAAGACTGAAAAATTAAGAAGAAGAAATCCACAATAAGCTGCTCTGACAATTTTCACTGAGTTTATTTCAAATCCTTGTGCTCTGTATTTAGTCCTACAGCTCTACATGGCCAGTCAAGTTTCCCTTGGGCTTCTCTGATGGCTTTTGCTGTGAGGTTCATGATCAGAGCTCGTTGTTCCAGGCTTGGTCCCCTATGCCACGGCCAGGTGAGACCCCCAGAGCTCTCAGTGAACCCTCTGAACTCAAACTGCACTACAGCTCTGGGGTTTGGCTTCAAAGTGTTAAACAGTCAAAGAGGAAAGCAAATGAAGAAAGGGGTGTATTAATTTTGCAGCACATCTTAGTGATGGGTTTGAGAAAGATTGCTCTGAACTGATGCAATAAAGTGATAGGTGTTTAAGTTTCTTTGAATTTTTTTTTTTTTGGTGTTTGTGTGGAGGAAAGAGGGGACATTTTTATTCTAAGGACCACTATATTTGTACCACATAAATTTCCTTCCCTGTTTAAGGAACCTTCAGTAAAACTTGAAATACAGTACTGAATACTTGAAAATTCACAGCTTTCCACAGGCAGCCTTGTCCAGAGAGAAGCTTTATTAAAGGAAGTTCCCAACAGTTATTAAAAGCGGAAACAAATCTCTAAAAATATTATTAGTGTGATATTTTGTTGACAGCCCTCAGGAAGTACCTTTGCAATAGGACCAAACCTACTCAGCAAGATCACTGTAGATTTTGTCTCCATCACATGGGCATTTTGCTTTATATTCTGGAGGGTATCTCTGCTCCCAGCAGTGCTGTGCAGAAACCCAAAACTAGGAAACAAAATTTCTTTCCTAATTTTAAACTTCCTTAGGATATGGAACAGAGATAATAGACATGAGGAAAATCGACCACACTTTAGCTGAGAAAGTAGCAGCTCAGAGGGCTAAAGAGAGGGATTCTCTGTATTAAATGATTTTCTGACCTTTCTTCTACCATCTGCCCAATGCAAGTGCAAGAACAGGGATGGGAAAAGGGTTGGTGTGATACTGAAAGGAAATTCCTCACATCCTGGCCTCTGTGGATGGAGTTGTTTGCATTTTATTGCTTAAAGACAATGACCAGCCCATTTACACATCGTTTTTTACATTCACAGCTCTGATTATAAACTGCCAGCAGATATGAGCAAGGTGTGTCTATTGTAAGAGATGAAATGACAGGCACTCTAGTACAGAAGATATCAATAGTGCATCTAGGTCTGGAAATTATTAAAAAAAAAATCCAAGTTCCAGAAACCTCAGGAGCTGTACAGAGAGAAAATCGTGGTGTGTCATTCTCCTCCTGCAGGAAGTATTTTAACACTGAATAAATGCCTTGGCAGCTCTAGAAATCCTCTTGATCTGTGCCAGACATAGAGTCAGTCAGGTGATTCATGCTGACATCATTTCCCTTTTACTTCTGTTGTTTGGATATTTATTTCTGTACACTGTTTTTGGGTTTTTTTTTATGTATTATAGGGTTTTTTTGACGGTAGCATCTTGATTTTCCCAGGAGGTAATGCTTTATCAAAGGTGTGTTGATAATTGATGTCAGACTGGAAATGAGATTGTGGTCAGATCTGATGATTCATGCCCAGATATTTACCCCAGATGAAACTCAGTAAAGCAAGGTTTTTCAAACAAATCAGAATTAACATCATTCTTCATAACAGTCCCAAATCGATAACAGCACAAGCCCTGCCA
Source organism: Bombycilla garrulus (assembly GCA_013400315.1). Classification (NCBI taxonomy): domain Eukaryota; kingdom Metazoa; phylum Chordata; class Aves; order Passeriformes; family Bombycillidae; genus Bombycilla; species Bombycilla garrulus. Next base: position 87,614 of record VXBU01017413.1, read on the forward strand.
CAGGTAATATTAAATGAGCCTCTCACTCAGTATTCTGACAACTCCAAGGCTGTTTCACTTCCCTGTGTTTTCAAAATGTACCCTTTTTATGACTGCAAATCCTGTGAACTCTCCTGTGAATAGAAGATAGAAATTTCTTCAAGGGAACAGCTTGTACTTTAATGGCCATCTAGTACAGAACATGCAAAAAATTAAATAGGTGGTCAACCGAGTGGCATTCTGCAAAAGCTTTTTATCTCCTCGCTTCTCACAACACAGAAAAAGTAAAAACATTCTCCCTTCTAATTCCTCCTGCTCCAAAGGCAAAGTTTCACCAGCCTGAGAGGAAGAGGGGGCCCTGGGACTCTGGTTTTACTGCAAAATCACATTACTGACTCAAGGATCAAAACTATCTTTTATCTTTTATCTTTGTCCTGTGACATCTCTGAGCTCCATCACTGGGAAAATCCTTCAGGAAAGAAGAAAAACCTGTTATCTTCCAAGTTCATCAGAGAAATTGTTAACCAAGAAAGGCATTTTGGAGGCAAATTTGCAGTTCTACCAAGCCTGGTGTGCTCTCAAATACAGATTACAGACCATGTAGTTTAGGGATCATTATAAAGAGCTTGATGGGCCATAAATCATGGTAAGTCCACTAAAATCAGTGGACAAAAAAAAAAAAAAAAAAAAAAGGCAGTGAGTTTTCATGAGACTGTGGGAGATTTAAGGGCATAAGCCTTGTGTTTACCCAGCTCTTCTTTGAGGATATCAAGAAGCTCTTTAATGGCATTTTCAAAGTCCTTCTGTCAGAATAACTACAGAAGACAGAAGACAGCTCAGTTATCTGGCATTTCTTTGCTTTTAGATATACAATTGAGCAGACATAATGACCTATGAATACCTGTTTTTATGGTGTTTTCTACTTGTTTATCAAAGAAACAGAAAAAAACCCAGCATCTTTAAACCCACAGTTTTCTGTATGCATCAGGATCATTTACCCTACAAAAACCAAGCTCTCCTATGGCTTTTGTGTCCTCATTATCAACAACTCCTGTCTCTCCTGGCACAAAAATAAGTTGGGAATAAAGTACAAGTTGTTGCAGAATAAACAGAAAATACCTCAGGCTGTCAACTTGAATTTAAAGCATTGAAAATGTTTCTGTAACACAGGAGAGAGGTAACATTAGATTTAGTCTACCAGTTTTCACTGTGGAATATATTGTCATTTTGCCTTCCTCAAGTTTGAAATATGGTCAAAATTCTTTCCAGCTGAAACTGTTAATATAGATTTGAATTACATGTTTAGTTGTTTTTTGATTTTTTTTTTCTTCAGTGTTATTTTCTGTTTAATTAATGCATTTATTCTGACCTACATAAACATAACTAAATCACAGTTCAAGTTGGAGATTGTTTTCCCGTGGGACTAAGTGCTGTTTTTTTAGTTAGATGTTCTAAATATACTGTAATGTGATTACCAATTTTAGTGAAAAATGAAGTAAGTCTTGAGTGATTAAGGATATCAGAAAGCAACAGGTCATCAGATTTCTGTAGATCAGTTTAATGAACTTTAATGATGAGTAATAAGGTAATTGTTACAAGAGAAATACAGGTCGTGACAAAATATTCTGATGGAATACTTGAGATTTGGTCAGGAAAAAAAAAATTGCATTCCAGAATCTCAAAATTGAAAAATTGCATTTTTTTCCCAGCAAAAAAACCCTGGGAAGTGTTACTAAAATTCTTATAACAGATCTGCATCTTAAGCCAGAGACATTCTGAGCCAGTGACTGCCAAACCTAAATATTTCATCTCCTCAGCTGTGTTGCACTATAAGACATTTATATAAAATGCAGCATTTTCTTCTCTACAGCCACCAGGCAGGAAATCGTCAGAAGAGTGTCATATTTCTCACTAGGAGATATTGCTGCATAAATGAATGAGTGCTCTCGTTATCTGCAAAAACCATAAATGACTTAATCTTGTTTGAATGAGTATTTATTTTATATTATCTTATCAGCAGAACACCAATGTCACACATTATTACCTCTAAAATTAGCATTGCATTGGGTGACATAATCACAGACTTTGTGCTGAGTTCTGCCTTACCTGACAAGATCAATGAAACCTGAAATATTACTCTAGTACTCATAACAGGTTATAGTAATAATAACGATAATGATAATATTATGATCTAAAATATCTCAGAGGTCCTGCCAGGTTTTCTGTATTGATTGCTTGAACATTTTTTTTTTTAAGCTGCAGGTGTGTGGGTCAGAAAACCATCTGCTAAACATAACAGATAGATAGATTTCTATATAGATTTTTATTCTTCACAGCCAGAAGAAGGTATGAATCACACAAGATTATAATGGCCAAATATAATATTGTATCAGTTGGAGAATGGCTCATCAAGATACCAGGTTTGCAGAGTGGAACACGTCAGTATATGAATAAAATTGCAAACAAAGAGAATTATTTGCTTTAGGAGACTGTGAAAAAGTTTCAAATCAATGCTTATAAGTATGGATCTGCATCTTAAAAAGGTGATAAAGAGTTTAGAGGAAGAATTTTGGTTTTGGATGTCCTATTTTAGGTAATTTGGGTAACAATTTTGAGTTTAAAATCATTAATCCTCAGAAGTCTGAAAAAATCTTCTACCACACTCACTGAATAAAGCATTTTTTTACCCCAAAAAAAAAAAGTCAGGACACCTCAAAAACATTTTAACTTCTATTTTTCATGTTTTTTTAAAGTGTCATTTCAGAGCAGGCACACAAACAGGTTCACTCCTTCCGAAGATAATGAATGTTTGCCAATCCCTGACTGTTCCAATCTCGTATTTGCTTTAGCCTGCAAATACCTGACCTTATTTTGATTGCAAAAATGGCTAGATCATAAAATTATAAACCAATACACAAAAGAAGAGGAGATTTACATTGCAGTCAAAGGGATGATCACAGCTGAGCGAGCTGAGACTGCTGCATCCAGCTGGGTCCTGTAAAAATGCTGCAAAAGGCACCTGCTGCAGATTCTGGGAGGCTGATTGGACAGAAAGACAAAACCCTGGGCTGGAAACTGAAAAACAAAGGCATGTTCAAAACTAAACATGTCTTTTGAAGCTAAATGAATCAAAGCTAAACTTCCAGCAGCAGAACTGTTGTCTCCAGGCAAAAATTACTCTTGATTCAAGAAATGAAAGGGTGGGAACTTCAGATAAAATAATGTTTCCAAAATACTTATGAGTAATATATTAATATCTTATCATATATCATATCATATCATATCATATCATATCATATCATATCATATCATATCATGTAACGTAACGTAACGTAACGTAACGTAACGTAATAGAATTAATATAACATAATTTTTCAGACATGCAAAGCTCACATAGAACGAGGGAACTTCTCAATAACTGTTTGTAAATAAATTAGCACCCTGATTTTTTATCTCTTTATACAGCTTCCTGTAATACATAATATTATATATTATAGGAAATATATCCTAAAGCACTTATTTTCTTTTTTGTTTACTGTCATCTAAGTCACACAAATAGAAGCTTTCAGAGCACTTCCACAGTCCTGCTTCATTACTGAATGTGAGTTAAGCTTTTTGGAACCTGCATCCATTGGATGCCATTATAAAGTAAACCTGGAAGACAAATTTTGGCTCAGGAGTTTGACTTGACAATCTGTTTTATAAATGCTTTGGAAAATGTTATTTTACCTAGCTTGCATTTCTGGACTGAAGAAATAAGACTTTAACAGAGTAAGAAAGTGAATGCAAACATCCCAAATGTCAAGTTAATCTGTTCAACTTCAGCGTGTCCAAAAATGTCTGCCTTGAGGGTAACAGATCCTCCAAGCAAAGTTTTTGGAAGATAAACAACACTTCTCATGTCATCTCATTCAAATGTTTATGTGTAATATGTAATTGTTATTTCCAGCTCAGTTTTTCTCTCTTCTCTGACTCCACAGTGTTGATGAAGACTGACCTAAGAGCTGAAGATACAAATGGAAAGTTTGGTGGAAATACCAGGATTTCCGCTTTTTTTCCCTGCAGATCCCAGAAGACATCTTCTGAGAGAAAAACTGAGGAGCAGAAAGGAGCAAAAATAGTTCATGCTGATCACTGAGCTGTCACTGCAGAGTAAGTTGCAGCAACTTAGAAAGAAGTGATTACAAGTAGGGGAGTAATTCCTTAACAGGATTTTCTCTTTCAAGCTGCACAGGGCAGGAACTCACTCCAGCATCAACACAAACAATCCTAGCCCTGCGTGTAGTCCCTACTCAAAGGTCACATTTTTATTAATCAACTGGGCTGGGTTATTTGCAGATTTCAATTGTTAATACCAAATATTGGACCAATTTAGTCTCGTTACTGCAACCAATTCTGTTCCTTGTATTTCCAGACCCTTTTCTTTGCTCTCTTAATTTGGCTTTCAAGATAACACCTAAGAGCTGATGTCTTGCAGAGACTGCCCAGGTGTGCTCCCTGCACTGTGATTTGATAACTGTTTTCAGAGGGAGAAAAATTTAGGTATTACCTCAATTTGACACATTTTTATTTTGATTTTGGCCCATCCATAATTCCTTAAGTACGTGGTGCCACGTCAGTTTTGTTCTGCAGCTCTACATTTGTTGAAATGTTCAATCCTCCCAAACCTTTTAATGATCAACAGGGGCATATTTGTTCAATAAATTGCCTGCTGTTTCATTCCCTGCCAATATTGACATTTTTTTGCAATTTCAGATTGACTGCAAAGCGCATCCCTTCTCCATTAATGTCATCAATACAGAGATAAGAACTGGCCCAAAGGCAGATCTTCCAGACCTACTAATGCTGGGATGACCTTAAGAAGCGGCTGCTGAATTTCCTGTATCCCTGGAGGATTTTTCAAACAGGGCTGAAATAAGGGCATTTGTGAGACCTGGATGGCAAAAGCATTTCTTACTCTCCATAATACTTCTTTTTAACCAACTCAATGCATTCCTGAAGTCTAGGAAAACAACAAACAACTTTAAATCCTGTGTATTAAAATGAGGATTAAAAAAAGACTAGTGGGCTGAAATTAATGATGATTCAGAAATGAGTCAGCTATTGAATTCTCCTTCAAAATCTGTTTTCAAGAAGGGGGGAAAGAAAGAATAGTATGAATAATTGGAAACTAAGGAGCTTTTGCAAGTAAATACTTGCAGCTACTTAGTGTAAGTAAGGAATTCCAGAAAGCATGCTCAAGAAGGAGCACCAAGAAAACTAATTAGCATTATTACTGCAGGTATCTTTTAAAAAGAATTGGTAACTGTTGGATCTGCTGAACACAGCAAACAATTTGACATTTTGAAAGACTTGAGAGATCTGATTGCATATAGTATATTTATCCTTGAAGTGAATTGAACACAACATCCATCCCCAGTCAGGTTGTGACCCTAATCCCATGAGGCACTCAGGGTGGGCTTGCACAAAACTCTAGGATTTTCAAACTGTTATGTTTTCATATTTCACACTGATGCATTAAATCTGTTATCTTTTAAATTTCAAGAGTTTTATTAGAAGAGAAGATGCATATATTTGTTTGAAACTAAAGTCGGTTCTGTTGTTCTGCTGTGCTGGGTATAATACTTGACACATGACCATTTTGCCAAAAAAATCCATTTGATAAATTCTGAAATTTAAAAAAAAAGAATAGCGATAACATTTAACACTGCTTTAGATGACAACTAAGGAGTTCCCCTCCCAGTTTGAGCAAAGTAAAATTATTCACACCTGATGGATTTGCATCAGTAGAGGCCTTGCCACCAAAAAAAACTGACAGATTTTTCTGTCTTTGTGTCATATGTCTGTGATGTATTTTATTGCCTATAGATTCTACTCCAGAATAAACCCATGGCACCATCCACGGGGTGGTATGTACCACATAAAAAAAGAATCAACCTTTCTCATGTTTTGCATGGGTTCAGATATAAAGCTCACGGCACTGCATGCAGACTTGGAAAACCACTTCTTTTTTTTTTTTATTTAATGTTTCCCAGCTTTGTCTTGAAGAGGAGATGCTAAAAAAAAGTGAAACACCTTAAGTAAAGCATACTTAGCTAAAAAATATTTCTGTATTGATTTTTTGGCGTTAGGTGCTTCTTAAAAAGTGGAAAAGATCCTGCACAGTAATTGTCCCTAGTACTGATAGAAAAGACAAAAATAATTCCTTCGCCTGCTTTAGTCACAGAAAAGACTTTTCTTCTTTTTCTATGTTTTTCTCTTGCCCATTGTGCAAGCACTGAACAATGTAAATTTATTTTGCAGTTTACAGCGTGTCACCTTCGGTGTGTTTCTTCTAGGGGTGGTGACTCCACCACTTCTCTGGGCAAAATAAATGTTCCAAGCATTTCTGTCAAGAAAATATCCCTGATGTCCAAGCCAAACCTCCCCTGGCACAGCTTGAGGCCATTTCCCCTTTGTCCTCTTGCTGGTTACCCGGGAGAAGAGCCGGACCCTCCCACCCATGTTACACCCTCGTGTCAGGGAGTTGTAGAGAGCCACAGGGTTCCCCTGAGCCTCATCTTCTCCAGGCTGAAGAAGAATAAAGAGTTTCTGTAGCTTTGATGGATGGAGAATCTCTACCTTCAGTAAATATCACTTCATTTGGAAAAAATGTCCCATTCTTCTCCTTTCAGCTCTGCTAAGTGACTGTCATGACAGACCACACATTTCAGAAAAATTCAGCATTTTCCTCAATTTTTAAAATCTAATGTGTCTATTAACCCCATCCCACTGAGCATTGAGCACCTATTTTCAAGTACCAACTGTCTTGTTGTGAATTGAGCTACTCAAGAGCTCAATTTTATTTAAGTTAATAACAAGCTGTCAAGCCCCAAGCGACGTGAGTACAGCAAAAGTAAACCAACAAATACATGAAGGCAGCTTTGAGTATATGAGCTGAAGCAGGCGAGCCGAGGGAATTTTGAGGTGTGTGGAAACACGGATGGGTGTTTTTCCTGATTAATTTCTCCCGGAATAACCAAAAGTGAGTGCGAAAAGCACACCGGTATTTGCGATAGCCACTGGGAGTAACGCTGTCGTTTGAGTGCCCTCTGCCGGACAATGCGCGGCATCTCAGCACAGAACCTCTTAAAAATAATAATAAAAAAGGCATTTTTAAATAAAATTCCGCGACGCGAAGACTGTAAAAAAAAAAAAGAAAAAGAAATTGTCTTTCTGAAAACATGTGTGTAGTTTTAAGCAGACATAATTTTTCAGCTGAGGTAAGACAAAATGCTTATTGGAAAAATACTGCTTTCGTCAATTTGGAGATAAAGACCCCGTGCAATTATGCAATTCAGTGAGGTGTTTGGCTTGAAGGCTTTGGCTTACTGTGAATTTTGATTGAATTTGAATCTTGTCCTAGCCTTGAGCTTGTCTCTCCTGTGTCAGAACTGCCAGGGAGGTTTTTCTTTATTGAGAATTTGGTTCAGTTTGTGTAACTCGTTCTGTTACCGGTAATCAGGTACACACAAGGCACTTTCACACTTGTTTATTAGTCTTTATTGATGTTGTTTGTAGTTTTGCTATTAGTTATGCTCCCTGTACAGTGTTACTATTTATTATTTAGTTACTCACAGCATTTTGAATGGTACTTCTAAAAGAAGCTGACCTGATTCACATACCACTGCTCTAAATTGCTTTCTAAATAGAGGATTCATTCTCTGCATCAGAAGAACCTGGCAACCGTTCTTTGATCTTGCAATTGTCCTCTTTATTCATAGCAGCATCTTCTTGACCATTCTCTAGAGGCCTGGAGTCCTTATTTTGAAAGTGTTTCTTTATCAATATATAAAAAATTATTCCAACCAAGTAGGAAGGACCTCTTAAAATTGCACCTAAACCAAGGAAGACATACCTGTGGGACAGAGAATAGAAGATTAGGCCAGGCATTGTATTTTACAAAAAAACTGAAGAAAAACACTTAAATGTCTTCTAAGGCTCTCACATACACACAGACACACACAGACACACACAAAAAAAAAAAAAAAAAGAAAACAAAAATAAAAGAAAACTCGTTGTTTGGTAATTATACCAAAAATTGGAAAAAACTTCTCTTAAAGAACTGGTAATATTCTTTTTGCTTACGAAGATAATTGCAAAGTGATACTTCCATCATCTTTTTTTTTCTTTTTTTTTTTTAAGATTTTTGGATCACTTTAAGGCTTTAGGCTCTTCAGGGCTAGAAATATATTGAGGTCACGAGAGTGGTCTATTGTATGTAAAAGACACATCAGAAAGTGCCCAAAGCTTGAGTGAAACAGAAAAATCTATGGAGCGTTCCCCCACAGATTGAAAGTGTTTGGGTTTCACCAATTCCTACAGCTACTCAGTACAATATTATTTCATGGACTTTTCTCTCAAAAGTGGCCAATGCACAGAGTTAACATTCTTGCCAGTGTGAACAAACTACCTGCAAATAAGGTAAATTTGGTTAACTTTCCTCTTTATGGTAGTTTCTGAAGTCTGAGATATTTTTAACTGGCTCCAAATATATTAAAAATACAAAATTCATTCCAGAAATCTCTGTCATGGGTATTAAATTTCTTTTGTACAACATAAAAACTGACTAAAAATTGAGGGCTTATCATTTGATATTGAGATTTTTTCAATTTCAGGAATTCTGGGCCAACTCAAAGCTGAGCGCAGAGTCAGTACCTGACCATGATGTTGGATCACATGCTACAGCGTAAGAGAACCAAGTATTTCTTTGCATAGAGAGGGTTTTTTGTGCCCTAATTTTCTTTACCTGATTGCATTGGAGTCATAGAGCCTGCAAGCCCCTTGCTTGCCACAGCTGGTGCTTCCCCATTTCAAGCACGTCTTGTCGATTGCTGCACCGAAATAAACGGGTGCTGGAATCCCGGCTGCAAGGGGACGAGCAAAAATGGAACAAGTTTTCACAGGAAAGGAATTTCTCTTAGAAATCAGCTTTATGTTTGTGGTGATTGCACGCTTCAAGAGCGGCACCAGGCGGGTTGCACTCTGCAATGATTTCTCTTACCCATCATTCTCATAGTGAGTGTGAACAGACCAACCGCGAGAGCTTTGAACTCTGGCTGAACGCATCTGAAAAAGAGAAGGATAAGTTAGAAGTGTTGCTCTCTTTAGTGCTTAGACATGCCTATCAAACTGCCATTAAATAACCTGAATTTAATACTCTTGTTGATGGAAAACCAAAATTTGGAAGAAGAGAGCTTCCTGCTCTTAAGCGTGTTAAGTGATATGAAAAATATGAATTAATCTACTGATTTCCATCAAATGGCTCCTGGCAAGTCCATTCCCTCTGCATAATAAAGGAACTGAAGTTTTAAAGTCCTAATCAGAGTCTGTCCTGACCTTATGGAAATGGGCTCTCTAACTGCCTTTGCTCTTGGGCATACATTTCCCTCACTTGATGGAATATTTAATGGGAAATATTGCCCTAAGACAAAAGAGTTGCAGGTAGCAAGATATTTCTGTGCTTGAACAGAATTCCTCTGTACAAGGACATATCTTGGACAGCACAAAGCCTCCTGGCAAGATGCTCATCTGTTTCGTTGGGAAATGCACTCCAGGCACCAGAAATGGGCACTGATCTTGAATTCATCATATCTCCAGCTTCTACCATCTCCTTGCATATCCAGAAATCCTGGCAAATGCATGGACTTTCAAAATCCAAGCAGAAAAAAGGGCATGTTCTGGAAAACCTGATTAGAGAACCATAGAATCACAAAACGGTTTGGTTTGGACGTTAAAGATTATCTTGTTCCAAAACCATGCCATGAGCAGGGACACCTTCCACTGTCCCAAGTTGCTCCAAGCCCCGTCCAACCCGACCTTGGACACTTCCAGGGATGGGACAGCCACAGCTTCTCTGGGCACCCTGTTCCAGGGCCTCACCACCCTCACAGAGAGGAATTTCTTCTAAACTAAACTTTCCCTCTTTCAGTTTGAACCCCTTACTCCTTGTTCTACCACTACAGCTCCTGATGAGCAAGAAAATCCTTTTTTTTCCTAAGGTAAAGAAACAAGCATGTCTTTGAAAGCATCACTAGAAAGCCTTTGGAAAACAGCCAGCTGTAGTCACCTGAACATAATCATGTATGAAGGAGTGGCTCCCAGGGCATAGCAAAAGCCAGCTATGACTTGTATTACTATGTAATAAATGAAATTATTCGAGCAATCATCACTTTTTGGACATTGCCCCAAGGTGGCAGAATTGTTTCCTGCCCATGGGCTGCTCATTTCGACACATCTGCAGTTATTGAAGACCTGGAAGACACAAAACAGGTTTGGTAGGACACTGCTCATGAAATGGGGATTCTGTTGGAGAGAAAACAGAATAAAGAGATGGCTCCAGAACATTTTTGTTCTGGAGCAATCACCTCGCATCAGGAAACATGCAAATGGCACAGCTCAATGAAGATTTACATCCATGGACTGGAGCTTTGTCTCTGGGACTGGGCATTACCTCCAGCACTCCATGCCAAGCAAAAATCAGTCACCCAGAAAAAAAAGCAGTTTCCTGACACCCCCAACTCTCATGTGGAGGAAATAAGCTGCCTTTCCTTAACCCATTTTTCATACTTAAACATTAATGATCAGTAGCAGGGAAGATATTACTCTATCTTAGTGTACTTCAACTGTTAGCTAAAGCCTCAGGACAGCCAAAATGAAGTCTATGAAAGGCAAAGCCTATGGACAATCTTCAGGCAGCATGAGACCAGTTTGATTTGTGTGTTTCCTCCTCTTGTGCTCAACCCACAGGGGACAAAAGTTAATATCTAGAACAAGGAGCTAGGGCTTTTTGCTTAATATGCAATAACTCAGAGAAATCTCTCTTTTCCGTGCTGTTTGTAGCCAGAAATCAAAAATACCTTACTGACTAGTCCCCAGGAACTTTGGTTTTCCTGAAATGTGCTATCCAAGTAAATCCCTGATGTTACATGGAAAATAAGCTGGTAGGAAACCTCGGAAACCGCAGCAGGGTCTTACTGTGTTCTTTCCATGTCCCACGGAAGTCTCACACCCAGCCAGACACGCCGAAACATAGGTGATTCCATTGGCTCCACACACAGGATCCCACACGTTGGAGGCACATTTGCAGTGAGAGTTGCATTCAGAAAATAAGGAATTGTTGTGGTACGAAATGGGGTTGCTTGGAAGTTCAGACAAGTGTAAGAAGTTTTTAATTCAGTGCTGAAGTCATTGTGACAGTGTTGCTGTTCTGAAACCCACCTCATATGCCCAGGACATGTTTTCACAGCTGAGTTTCTACATCTCTATTGATGTCTGTTTGAGATTCCATCCTACTTGCACTGATATTAAAGCGATTACAAGATTATAGAGAATTTTAAAACAAATGAAAACATTGCTACTGATTTTACAGGTGTAGATGGAAAAGAGAAAGGAGGGAGAGGTCATTTGGGCTCCCCCCTAATTGAATTTAGAGCTAGCAAGAGTTATCACAGCCTTATCAAGGGTGTCTTTATCGCTTGGCAAAAATGCATCAGTGACAGAAACCAGATCTCCTGGTCTCTGGAGTTTAGAAAGAAAAGTCTCTGTTAAAGCCCAGCCTAAGTTTTCATAGAGGATATGAAGAAGGCAGTATTATATTTTGCTTTCAGACATCCTTTGTGTATTGAGCAAAAAGATATGTTTTCATTCATCTTCTCCTTTCCAGGTAAATGAAACTTATGTGCTTGCCATTTTTTCACCCCAGTGCTTCCTAAGCATATTCCCTGCTCCACCATCTAGATTCCTAGTGAAAACATTGCACAGCAATATTCCCACCCTTGCCCATTAGCAACCTACATTGCTAATGATGCAATTCCTAATTAACCTTTACCCAGTGTTGGGCTTTGTCAGGCTGACACCCTGATGACCAACAAAACTACCCCACTGGCATGTGGTAGCGTTCACTTTCTCTCAAGCATTGCAAAAGCATGTTTCTCTTTTATCCTTGATGTCACAGTACAATTATTTTTTTTTGAGAACTATAGAGAAAAACACAATCTTTTTTGTTTTATACTCACTCTTCATAGGACACTGTTATTCCTGCCACCACGTAGTTATCACAGCCAACAAAAAGGTGTAACAAACTGATGACATAGGACAAAAATGACATGAAAAATGAGAACTTTGTCGCTGCAATGATGCCCATTTTATACTTTTTCATTATAAGCCCTCCTAGAAAAATTCCAAGACCTACAGGAGGTAAGGATGTCACTCCTGAAAGAGATTATAGAAGGGGAATGTTAGAATTAAAGAATCATTTTAGTCTTAAGAGCCAAAGTCTGTCCTTAGTGCTTCTGTTCCTGGCAGCTTTATGGTGTGTTAGGACTTTGGGAAGGTTTGTGTTCAGTCCAAGCCCTGGGTTGCACAGGCTGTTTGTGAAGTGCTAACCCTCCAAACCCACTTGCACTGCAAGGAACTTGCCAGATGCTTCAGCAACTAAAAGTCCCACACCACACTTCATTGCATACTTGGGATGCCCTTGCTATACATAAAATATAAATCCAATGTAATGTAATATAACTTTAAAAATTTCTTATGGTCCCATAGGTACAAGCCCTGTATTTGTTATAATTCAGGTTTTTGTCAGACCACCATTTACCTCAAGCTGCTCTGCATGGAATTCAGCCCCAAATAAAGCACAAGCAGAACTTATCCCCATGCAGTTTTTACAACACAAGCAGTCCTTGCGTGGTAGAACTCACCTATTAGAAAGTTGGATTTGGATGTAGATTGTCCATACTGCTGTTCCATATACTTTGGTTTGTAAGTCACGTAACCAATAAAACTACTGAACTGTAACACTGAGAAACACAAATATGTAAAATACATTCGATTGCCCAGTACTTTTTTCAGGGAGTCACAGAAATCTGAAAGAAAGGGATATGTGAATTAGCATTGAAAATGCATGGCATAATTACTGGTGAGTAACCTGCAAAACTTAGGGCAAGGTCCTGCTCTCAGCTGTCCCAGTGCAAGTTGTACAGATCTTCATTTGCATGTGGGGATCTGAAAGCAAAAACAGGTTCTTGAAAGAACACCAGAGGCTGAGACACAGGAAGAGAAGCCTAAAAGAAGACAGAAGTATGGGTTAAGGGCTGGCTGCTCTATTGAGACATGCACATGAAGACTAAGAGGCTCCACACAGCACAGACTGTTCAGCTTGCATGAATATTATCACAGGCTCAGGGCTAAGTGAGAGCTGCCTTGGTGGAGATGTCCACTGGGATCTGAACAAAAAATTTGACCAATGAAGCAAAGCCACTTCTTTCCATCACTTTTCCACTTTTTTTTTTTGATCTAAAGACTACACACTAAACAAGCCTGGTGTATTTTCATCAGGCACCAATGTACTTCAGAGTCTCAGTGAGCTCTCTCAAATGAATAATTTGTCTTTCCACACTGCAAAAGGAGCCTTTGAATATTTTCCTTAGCTTCAGGTACAGGAACACTTTTCCACCATTCAGATTTCTTCCAGTACAGAATTTTAGAGGTAGGTGCCACTCAGGTGATAAGTTATTTCAAGTGATGCATGCAGAACTTCAGAGTCCTGAACAAGCTCTTTCACTTCTAATAATTTTTGGCTGACCTTTCCTTTCCTAGGGATAGCTGCCTGGTTTAGATGGAAGTGCAGGGGAGGCAAAATATTTTGCAGAACTGTTACATTTCCTCAGTGTGTTGTGCCTGTTGCTTTTCACAATTATACAACACGAGAAACACTTGCCTTTCAGTATTACTGACCACTTCCTTGGCTTAGTTTTTTCAGGAGAAAGTTTATTCCTCACAGCACCCGTGGTTTCCAAGAGACTGTGTGAAGTTTTGTCCTTATTGGCTTCCTCTGGCTTTTGCAGACTCTTTGGCAGGAAGCAAAATGGAATAGCAGATAGGAAACTGGTTGCTCCACCTATTAGAAAGCCAAGCCACCATGCACCCACCCAGCGGGAATCCTGCGGGGTGATAGTGATGCTCCCTAGAAATGAGGGAAACAGGCACAAGTTACCCCAGTGAAGAAGCTGGAACTTCCCAACCTTTTCCTGCTATGACAGGTACATTTTATAGTTGTCTTCAAACAGTAAACATCCAATGAGAGACCATCCATGCAGTGAAGGAATCATTTCCTGAATAGTGTTATAGAACCATAGATTGGTTTGGATCTATGGGACGCCTTCCATTTGACCAGGATTGTCTGAGACCCATCCAGCCTGGCCTGGAACACCTCCAGGGATGGGACATCCACAGCTTTTCTGGACAACTGGTTCTGGTGCCCTACCATCCTCACAGGAAAGAGTTTCCTCCTAACATCTAATCTAAACTTACTCTCTTTTGATTGGAAGCCATTCCTGTTTGTCCAGACTTATTTTGTCTGCCATTCTACACCTTTCACTGACTGATGTTTTGTGGCAGACACGGCAACAGCAAGGTCCTTACCCAGCACATGAGAAACCAGAAGGGGGGGCAGACAGGCCTCAAGAGTGCAGTGCTTTTTGGCTCCTGAGCCCATCCTCTGCTTTCCTGAATTGTGTAGGTTGCCATTAAGCAATCGGACACTCTCTGTAGTGTCAGTGAAATTACCCATGGCTCCAAATGTATTGCAAGCAAGATAAGAGCAGCTAGTTGTATTTTTTATGACTTTAAATTCAGGCATGTTTGGTGGGGGCCCAAGATTATAAGAGTTTTCACTGCATGACTGGAATTGGCTCACTGTCTTTACTCTTAAAGAAAATCAAGCACTGGCTCAACAAAGGGCAAAGACAAAGTCGTTCACCTATCTAAGTACAGGATTCTGAAGATCTGAAGACTTCTCTGTCCTGCTAGAAAAACAAGATCACTGGAAACGAACAGGGTGAAGGACCACAGCCACCACTTACAGGGATTGCTGTGTCCCCTCTGGCATTGTGCAGATGTGAATACACACACGTGTTTTCATTTCATCTGAATAAGCAATGGCTGAGAAAAAGCCCTTACACATTGTGCTGCAAAAACCATGTGAAATGTAAATAATGTGAAGTACTCAGTGGAAAGGGTGGGTAATTCCCCCAAACTGTAAAGCTGCTGTACTAGCAGAAACTTTTTGTTAAAATTCTGGTTTAGAAAAAAATCTTGGTTTTGTGAGAGTTGGTACTAATTCTTAGAGTTGTGTATTACAATCCTTTAACCTTAAGGCACAGTTCTGAAATACGCTCCCAGTCTAATTTGGTTTTCACTCTAAAAGCTTTCAGTAATTTACTAAAATTGTAATAAACTATACAATAAAAATAATTAAATTAATATAATTCAAATGTAAAGTATATTAATACAATTACTATAATGAAAACATATGCAACTGTTTATAGGAAATTCTTATGACCAACTATTGGCTTACTTTCACTTTTCCTCTGCTTTGCCTACCTGGATCCACAAATCCAACATCCACGTACAGTTTTGCACATAGAGATCCCAACAGGAAACCAAACATTGGGCCCAGCATGGCTACGGTGTGCAAACACGCTGAAAATACAACGAAGCAGATGCTAGTACCCTCTAATGGCTGAATGTTGTCTTCTGCAAAGGGTGATTGACCTCATACTACTAATCTCTCAGTTCACTTCATGTTGAGATTACCTACATACACAGGAACATTCTCTTCTTTAGCAAAATCATCGAGGTAAGAGATGCCCAGTGGTGTTACTGGTGTCTCACCAATCCCACGTAACAGGTTTCCCACTAAGATAGATATCCACATATATGATGCCGGTTCCTTCTCACAGCCTGCAGATGAGAGTTTACGCCCTTGTAATAAACTATTTGAATGGGAAACAGGAAAAAATCACATTTCATGTAGCACAGGAAATGTAGCACATGAAATTATTCTAGATTAGAAACCATGGTATTAAGAACATTTTCTTATAGAAGATAAATGAAAGGCTGTAAACCCCTTTATAACTTTTCATGATCTTGTAATAACAAATTCTTCCACCTCCATTGCATTTGGTTTCTAAAAGAACAGGTAAATATCAGAAAAAATGCTCATTAAAAAAATAACTTACTGATATTTTCATAAATATATTACCTGGCATACATCATGTATCTTTAACCTTTAACATGAGAAGTTTGAGAAGATTTCTGGTTCAGAGCTTGGCTCATTCTCTACCTGTGTCCCATACAAGCAACACATTAAACAGCTGTATTCCATATTGCAAGGAGGATAACAGGAATCTCCATTTGTTTCTGTTAAACTCTATGCAGTTTCATGTCCTGTCACACTAGTTCTTCCACTCCTCAGCTCCAGGTTGTGAGTAACTGAATCCTTGCAACCAAGGATAAAACAAGCTCCCATATTTGTACTTTCATTTACAGTTCCTTACCTGATTGTGAGGCTTCCAGGACACTGCCATTCACATCGTGATGTGGGGAACAGGGATTTATGCTGGAAGTGAAGTTGGCTGAAGCAGCTGTATGTGAAGTTGTCTCATACTTGTAGCTGCAAACACACAACAGTAGGATTAGAAGCAGTGCTCACTAGGGAAACACCAGTGTGTTAGGGCTGGAACCACTTCTGTTTCCCTAAAGAGAAAGCTTTGATTAAATATCAATTCAAAGGGCTACTAAAGGAGCAAAGAAGATTATTTAGGAATATTTTTAGAAAAACAAAATACTCAAAATTACAAACAAATGAAACTCAGAATTCTCTGTCAGCAAGGCATAATGTTTTAAGCTGAAAAATTCAAAATGGGTTGTGAAAGTATTTCAGATAGGTTTGAATTTTTGGTGTCTAAATTTAGGGTCAGGTCCATGTGAGCTCCTTGTGTTGACCCTACAGCCAAGGAGAAAAAGGAGAATGTCTTGAGTCTGAGTAAAGATCCCCTTTCCATCTTTGATATGTGTTTGCTTTGTTCAGCTGCTTCAACACCATCCCTTTCCCAGAAACAAGTGCTCCTGAGGGGCAAAGTACAATTAGCTTTACCAGAACAACATGGTAAAGCACACATTCTGCTTCAAGGAATTGCCCTGGCTCAGTTAGACCCAACAGGCTTATTTTCCAGGTTGAAACAAAGAGCAGTCATCAGGAGACACAGTGCAGAACAGTTCCTCAACTCATGTTCAGGCTCAGGTTCGTGAGTTGCTCAGTGTAGACGAGTATTAAACGTGGTGTGTCTTAAAGAGTGAAAAGCCAGTGAAAAGTCTGGTTCTAGTGTGAGATCCACTAACTAATAAAAGAAAGCATTCCTCAGTTTTCTTTTTGTAGTAGTATACCTAAAATCATTCTAACATATTTAAGGAATGAACAGAAATATGTTTTACTCTATTTGTTATCCCTGTGCTCAAGCCATGGCTAGAAACATTATCACATATAAGCATAATGCAGTAATTCCCTGAGCCTGGAGAAGACGAACAAAAACTAACCAGATACAGAAAATCAGTTTAACCAGGCATTTGGAACAGGAAAAACCTGGTATGAGTTCTACCAGCACTCATCCATCTGCAGGCTCTAGCATAATTTCATTCTTTGCCTCCTTTCTGCACAAGCCTGGGTGGAAACTAAAGCATTGTGATTTTCTCACTTTTTCGAGGAGTTGAACCTTCACTTCAGAAGAGCTGTATTTTAAAATGAACATTCACCATCACAATAGCCATGTGTGTGTGTCACGTGGGGTCCATTGCACTTGGAAGTGAGGTTCTACAGGCCTTTGGAAATCTAAGGCTAAATATACAACAAGTTTCATTTAAAAACCAGAAAGCAGAATGCAATCGCTAGGTTACCCAAATTAACCATGATTAGTACTTACTATCCCATGAAGAAATGAGGCATTGCTGATAAAAAACATCCCAAAGCCATAGTAAAGCTTCCCACAGCTATTACTTTGGGCCTATGGAGCTTAGCTCCAAAATAGCTTACAAATGCAATCATCAGCAAGTTGCCTGCAAGGTAAATGAACCAGAATTAGTGCCAGATGCTGACTCATGTTTCTCAGAGCAGTTTTCTGTGTGTTGGGGAATATCCATTACCCATCTCAAAGCTCCCGTCGACAAAACCCGCTGTAGATGACGTCAGGTCAAACCTCCGCTCAATCTGAGTGATGGAGCTTTTCATTATCGTACCACACAAGGCTTTACTGAAGTAGCTGAATGACAGAGCAGCCAGAAACACCTGGGGAGAGATTCAGAGAGAAAATGAGAGGGAGAGGCAGGAAAACTGGTCACAGAGTGATCGAATGTATTTTAAACCGTGTGGAACAATCATCATCATGACATGTATTTGTTACTCAAATAAGAGCAGCAAAATTAATCTTAACCCAAATTACCTTTTGCTTGGGTCACATGTCCCTTATTTTAGGCCAATTCACAACTGATTCTAACTCAATCATGTGGCATCAAAATAAAGGCTTTAAGCAAGTTTTTATGATACATCACTATGAGGAATGTGGTACTGACTGATCTAGTTCATCTCCGTGTCACATGATGTATTCTGAAATGTTGCCTGCATACCATATATCTCACAAGGAAAAGCTTAATAATCCTTTGCAGTTTGACTGTTGCTTCCACCAACACACACCGTGGCTTTTGTAAATAAAGATTTTTTTGATAAAATGTTTAAGTTTGTTTAAATATTATCCAAC
Source organism: Bombycilla garrulus (assembly GCA_013400315.1). Taxonomy (NCBI): domain Eukaryota; kingdom Metazoa; phylum Chordata; class Aves; order Passeriformes; family Bombycillidae; genus Bombycilla; species Bombycilla garrulus. The sequence goes on from VXBU01017413.1 coordinate 106,225, forward strand.
GATTTCCACATAGTCTAAAAACCAAATAGACTTGTTGGTCACTGGGCAAGAGTTCCAATGCAACAGAAACGTAGGTAAATAAACAAAGTAAATACAGGTTTAGATATTGCAGTACTATGTATTATAAGAAATTAAGCCAATGCAGAAAACAAAAGCTTGAAATTTGGTATATTTACTCTCTTTTTGTCAGGAATGAAGAGAAAAATCTTCCAAGTGCGAGGTTTATCCTGACATGTTCTATATTTCCTGAGCTTGACTGGCAAAAATTCTGAGAATCACCCTTTGTGCCTTATGCCAGCAGTGCTCTCAGGTGGTTTGGCTGAAATCACAAACTGCTGACAAGCATGAAAACACAAACAAAAATCACTGGGGTTGTTTGGGTTTTAAAATGAAATCCTCAGGTCAGCCACAAAACATTTGATGAAATAGGGTTCACCTCACCTTATTTTGACCCTACAAGACTGGTGGTGCCAATAACCTCCAGGCAAGTGTACTGTAGGCACCCAACTGAGGCTGCTTCAAGTCTCCCACTTGAAGTTGCTGCCTCTCTCTAATGACCAAGAAGGAGATCCACCTACAAGTAACTAAAATGTGAGTAAACATAGTAGATCATGAATTTCTATTTTCTTTAACCCTGGACCTCTAATGTGTATCCAGTTCCACAAAAGACAGGGGTAGCCAGAATGAAGGAGTTTGGCACGTCACATCCTGTACTACATTTCTTAACAGATAACAAACGGTAATTCATGGAGATGTTGCTAAGGCACCAAACCTTCAATCCAGTGCTCGAGGAAGTCTTTTTGGCTGGTGGATTTTTGTTTCCTTCATCATCCAAAAGCTGGTCAGGTTCTGCTTCCTGATTTGAGTCACTGGCATTGCTGGGTTTGGTTTCCACTGTCATGACTGATTTCTTTAGCAAGTGATCTGAACTCAAGAGAAAACAGTAATAAATACAGAAGCACATATGCCAAAATAGAGTTGCTTAAGGACTGGTGAATCTGGTGAAACCAATTACAGGAAAATGCTGAGATGTTGAAACTAAACCTTTCTGCTTAAAACTATTTGGTTCAATGACTTGCATGTTTCAAAGTGTGTATTTGTTTAATATCTGAAGTATCTAGTTTTGACATCTGTTTTTTTAAGAGACACGAGCACCTCCCTTTCTACCTTGTCCTATCTTTTAATGCTAAAAAGGCAATTTTGACAGAGGGTTAAGAGACAAGGTCTCTGTCCAAAAATAAGCTACAAGGGTCAACAAAGCAGTAGTGCTGAAGCACAGGGAGTCCTCAGAAGCTCTACATTTGCAGGCCTTGTGGCTTAGAACTCAGTTGTAGATTTGGTAAAATCTGTAGTAACACTGTGCCATCCAATTTACTCATTAACACTGGCTTGTTGGAAACAATTCTTAGTAACAAAAGAATTTATTATTTCACCTAACAGACCTCCTATAAGGATGTTACATGTTTTTTTTCTTCTTGCAATAATATGCAGGGCATCCCATATCTCATTCTATTTGCAGAGTGCTGTCTACATATGCCCAGATGGTTGAAAAGATCTGCAACTCAGCAGTTCACCACAACTGCTCCAGTTCCCTCAGGAACTTCCTGTAGCCATTGACAATGATCTATCCTTTGACACATCATAATGTTTCAGTGTTGAAAGCCTTGTTCTGTTATTAAATTGTATTTTGGTTTATTGCAATGAATAGTTCAATATTTTTTTTTTTTCCTCAGCTTTTTACAACTCTGTGTCTGAGAGATGGATAGCAACTCAAAAGGACACTTCAGAGAAAAACTGTAGTAAAGGAAATCTATATATCTGTTTGCAAAGTTTTTTAAAGAATGAAAACACTTGCCTGTTTGTGAAACTCCCACTACAATCAGAACAGATTTCTCAAGGGTGATCCAGAAGCCACTGCAGAGTCCCTCAGAAAAAAATGGGTCACTTGAAATAAGCCATCTTCAGATCTGCAGGTAGGAGTATTGCATATTCTATCAGAATATTGAAACTAATGCCCTCAAGTCAGAACTCAGAAATCACAGCTCATATGATCTGATTTGTTTCACCTTTCACAATACTCTCCTCATTTGAGAAAAGGGGGGAAAAGAGAGTGGGGGGGGGAGCAAATCACACAAAGAGAGGTTTTATATGCTTGAATGCAGCTGAAAAAAAGTTGGATGAACTTTTCCAATGCTGGAAAAGATCCATCTGCTTTCCCACTGCTAATATCTACTTCCCAAACTCTTTTGTGGCTATGCTTATAAGTCTGGGTGAGCACATGTATCAGGACAAAAAAATTAGTTTCCCCTTGGCTACTCAGACAGATAGGAACAAGAAGTAGTGAAAGTATTTCTCCAAGCTACAAACAAAAATGTTATGAAGTAAAATTCCTGGTGCTCAGGAAAAGTTAGAACACAAATACTTTAGAGGAGCTGGTCCTCTGAAATTCACCTGTCTTTGTGTAACCTGAAGATAAAATCTTCTCCTCATAATTATGACACATTGATGGCTACAATAATATGCCGGGGGGAGCATATCATTGCAGGTCACAGGATTGGAGAAGTGGCTTTTTGGGGGGGAGTTTAAAAGTACAACGTGACTTAGAATCTGCTGGCAGTATCTCCTCTCACCCTCAGATGACTCTGACCTACACAGATATCAGCTGGAGATGGAAGAGATAAGGGCTGGGGAAATTCCAGGCCACAAGAGCATTAGGAAAAAAGAGAAAAGGTCAATTCACAATTGATGACAACACACAGTAGCTGCTGAGCCTGATAATTTTACGTATTGATAAAGTTGTTATTTTTGATTTTTTTCATTAGCATTTTTTCCATGTTTAATAAATCAAAGGTCTGGTTAAAAATATGAAGTATGAAAGAAAAAGTATGAAGCTTTCTGCATCAAATATGCCTTTTCACTAATAGCAGTTCTCTAAAACCGCCATTCCTTGCCTGGCAAAGCTACCCTTCTGTAATAGTGATCTGAGAGAGCTGCATTAGCAGAAAGACAAGATTAGGCAAGATAGGTATTGGTACTGTTTAGGTAATCAATCAGCCTAAACACAAATTAGCCTGCCTTTTTTCCTAGGAGAAGAAAAAAAACTCTTATCCCCCATCAAAACAAAACAAAACAAAACAAAACAAAACAAAACAAAACAAAACAAAACAAAACAAAACAACAAAACAACAAAACAACAAAACAACAAAACAATTTCTAAGCAATACAGACAGATGAAATTTAACACTCGGTTCATTTTTTGGAGCATTTGACAAATTCAATTGATTTTATGCTCAGTACAGTCTCTTTTGAGAACCACTTTGGGTGGGAGACAATCAAGGCTCTTAACTAATAATGAGTGTGTATGGTTTGTGCTGCTGGGAGCTGACAGCTTCCATGACATCCTGGGAAATCATGCAGCAACTTTCAATTCAATTGCAGAGTGAATGCAGCCAGCCTTGCACAGGACAGATTTCTTCAGTGCATCAGGGGACATGATCTTATAGAGGCCATGGCCTAACTTTGGGCCTGTTCAGTAGATCTGTTCCTTATTGGATATACAAAGATTTCAGCTTTGTTTTATACCCCCCAATTATATGCAAATGATCATGAATAAGAACATTAGCTAAAAAACCTCCAGCTGAATAACAGATAATAAATTTACAAATGTCAAGACAGCAGTTTGCTGCAGGTTTTGTAGAGTCTTTAAAAGAAAAATATAGTGATGTTTGAGGACTTCTAAGAATCCAGCAAGGACGCTCTAAGTCTTTGGGGTGATTGTCACCACAGTTGCACTCCCAGAGACTGTGACATCACCCAGTAGAAGAGCAAATCACAAATCAAGAGCCACATTTCCTCCAGTAGTTTATGGAACTGTAATGATTTACACTAACTGCAGTGCTGATCCAATTGCCCCACTGATTTTTAAATGCATTCATAGCAAGACCTTTCAAACTCACCTAATATGAGAAATGAGTATTACAGAGCTGTGCAGACCTCAGTGTTCACTGTTCAGGACACACAGTGCTGACAGTTCAGAGGAACAAATGCAGTGCACGATGCCATCACTAAAGCCCTGACACTCTCACCAGGACTGTCACTGGTGCTACCAATTATAGCAAATACAGCTGGTTCTACATAGGTCACGTTCCATAGCTGCAAACACTAATGGCAACATTTTAAAATTAAGACAACAGAAAGAATATTAAAGAGGTTCCTACCTAGGTTCTGCATCCACAACAACAGCAGTTCTACTGCCACACAAATGCTCAAAAGTCAGAGGATTCTCTCCTTAAGCAAAGCTGTGTTGGTACATGGTAGAAGAATCATTAACTTCCAACTCAAACCAATGTTTTAATCTTGTCTCCTCCCAGTTCTGCCCTCTGCTAAAGGTCCCAAAATCCATGTTTATCCACAGCGGTCAAAAGTTAATTAGGAAGAAGACATGCATGTGTGTTCCTTCTGTACATTCTTGTGAAGCATCATTTTTTTCCCCCCCTGAAATGGTCTATATTATAATGGTTCACACCTTCCTGGTGTTTAAAAATATGGTGTCCCAACTTTAGAAAGATTCCTGTTTCCAATGCATTTTGCTATAAAGTTTTATTTTCATAGTCTATGGCTAAAGTCCTTTCAGCTCAGATCTGCTAGAGACAGCAAGAACTTGCAGGAGAGAAAACATAGTGCCTTAGATATATGGAACAAAGAACATGTTCAAGAATCATTCATGTTTAGAAGACTGCTCAAACTTATAGTTTATTACTATTAACAGCAAAGGCAGGTGAAATATGGAAGTATATCAGGGCTATGTGTACTTTGGAGCAGCCCTTTATCACTTACAACCCTAGTTCAACGAAACCAGAACAGTTTTATTGACTGTGCCCCTGCTGTGATTTCTGCCTGATTTCTGAGAGCAATTATACATAAAAGGCAAGTTTTTCTTGAGGCAGGTGAGGTATGACTACTGTGTGCCTGGATGTCACACCAAAATATTCCATTCCTGGTAGTTCCTGCCCCCTTCCCTGCCACCACTTTCACCACGTCACCAGCCATTTCCTCTCCGAAATCAGCCAGCTTAGTCACACCTTGATGTACCCTTGATAAATCCATGCTGACTGCTCCAAAGCACCAGCCCATTGTGTCCAATATTGGCTTCAAGCTTAACTTGCTCTATAATCTTCCATAAACCTCTGCTGCTATTTTATTGATTTGTTTTGGTTGTAATGTTTTGTGCAGAACAATTATTAGTTTTCCATGACTAAGTGATCAATAGCATGATCAAGGGGGACTCCATTCATCATTGCAGAGAAAAATCCATGGTGTTAGAGTATGATTGCATCCATTATATTTAAGTCTGAATGAAAAAAAAACCAAAAACGACCAACACTGCCATCACTGCAATTTTTCTGAAAGAGCTGTCCTCACAGTCAGAGCATTACTTAGCATTAAATACATGCAGGAGTTGGAAATTCATGGTCCTATAAAAGATTAGGCCTCTTTTTTTCAGAGTTAGTGATCCTTTGCGTCCTGTTGTGGCATAAAACATCAACTACCCACTTCCAGCAGGTTTCTTATACCACACTTGACATTTTCTAGTCACAAGACAAGCACCTTGGCCCCTGTTAATTGCTCCTTATTGCAGGCTGCCATACCACACTGCTACTCTGTGCTGCTGGTGTTCCACAGCCACATAAACACCTGTGTCCTCATCCTTCTCCAAAGGCCTGTCGCAAGCTCCACTTTTAAGCTCTGACTGTGTCAAGGTAAGTATTCCCTGCTCTTTTACAAAGTTTTACGGTGGAGCTTTGCTTTCCCAAGGTTTTATTTTCAGGTTGTCTTCAGATGTGTAACAGACCTACCCAAGTGGGTTTTTGGCCTTTTAATCCTAAACATCTGGAAAGGGACGGAGCTAAAATTACTCTTTTACTTTGGAGTAGTAGAACCTGTAGAAAAAGGTGCTACTTTCTTTTTCATATATGGAAAACAGCATTTCTTTGTTTTCATCATTCTGAAAAGTGAATACAAATCAGTTTCTCCCTTTTTTTTTTTCTTAGTCCTACATATACCATTAATTTGTAACATTCCAGGATTAAAATATCTTTTGTACTTTGCTTTCAGTATGGCTGAGAAGAACTTTTCTATCTTCAGACTGCTGCTGTCCAAACAGTTTGTGGAGGCATTCACAATCAAAGCTGACTTCTTGAAGCAAGAACTGTTGATTGAAACCAGCAGAATGGGAAACTGCTGGAGCCAAATTGAAGACTATGGTCTCACACCTAAAAAAATAGAGATGTATCTCTTTTTTCATCCAAGACCTCCCTCCATGTTACTCACACTTGCAGGAAGAAAAAAAAAAGGGGGATTATGATAGTAAAAATCCCCTTAATAGGAACACTGAGATATCAGTAATTTCTGGTTCCTGCTCAGGTTAGAAGCAGTTAAAAGCCACAGTAAGTCACCTTTAACGCAGGAGCTGGTTGCAGACTCCTCCAGGCAGAGGGTGGCAGCAGATCCCACCAGAAGAGGCTGCCAAGGCACAATTTGCAGGGGGCAGGCAGCAGTGGCAGGGAGCTGCTGGCCCGGCAGAGGCCAACTGGAGTAGGCAGCTTTGATTAGAGCCCTTCTTATTCTCAGAACACTAATCCCTAGATACAGAAAATCAATGTATTTTAAAATTTAACTCTTTGTTAACAAACTAAATAAAAGGGATCACGTTCAGCAAGTGTAAGCAAATAATCCTGTAGTTAAGATATTACAGGAATCCTGAGAGGGTGAAAACAACCTTTACCATAACAGAAAAGGCTTCTTGGTGGTCCTGTCCCAGAGAGTCTAGTTTCTGTTTGGTGCTGTAGAGGTAACAAGAGAGAAAAACATGCTGAGAGGCTGATCCGTTGTCTCCATCTTAGTCAGTGTCTGGGAATTTATCCTTCCACTGCTCAGTGGAGCATTTGTCTTTCAAAAGAACTCAATAATTTTGTCATTGATTTGCATCTGTCTGGGAAAAAGTAGACCATAATGTGATGTTTTAAAGACATTTTTTTCTTTTTTTTTCCTACTTAAAATACAAAGGATAGATATTAATGATGGTTGTGCAGCTTCTCTTTGCATTCAGCAGCTTGGATTTGAGTTGTTATTGCAGACACAGAATTGAAGTGTAAGTCATTGGCAGGTGAGAGTGCTCAGACCTTTTCAGTAGCCAATCCAAATGTGAGCTGCATCACAGAACAGCAGAAACAAAAACCATGCTGACCCTCAGGTGAAATCCCAGGGCATGCCCCCATCACCTTCACATGGTCTGGGATATTAACTGAGGTAACAGGACTGAAAAAATTAATATGGCTCACATAACTGAATACCTAGTATTATATACAAAACTACTTCAATAAACTGTTCATCTGCCTCGTTACACTAGAGCAGATCTTTTCTAAAAACGGGCGAGTCTTGATTTTTTCATGACAGAAAAAATCTATCAGATGTCAGAAACATCCCAAAGACTGTTGCTCTACTGGAAAAAAAAAAAAAAAAAAAAAAGAAAGTACTTTATTTCTATTATAGTTTTATTCTGCTTGATTTCTAGACACTGGAAAACAGTCTGTCTACACAGTTAAATAAACAGATTTTTGCTGACTGTATAATGTTATCAGAGGTTGGTTTTTACTCAAACAAGTCTGTGTTTTGCCACATCTTATTTTAGAAGTGCCAACATCAACAGGATCAACAAGAGAGTTCTGGTTGTGTACAACAACCTTTCAGACTTGCCATGCTCCACAGCCAGGAGAGAGAGAGTTTCCTGGCCAGGTCACCATCCAGCTGTGAGAATGTGCTCCACGTGCTCGCCACTAAATCCTTTCCTTATTTACTCTCTTCAAAATTCAATGAACTGTATAAATCTGGGATGAGCTGTTGGTTAACTAACCTCCTGATATTAGCCACATGTTGCTTAAGTCAGGTCCTTTTAATGAGCACTTTAAATCACCATTAAAGAGCCCCACATTTAAATTGCCCCTCATCATTTTTACAGCAATTATGGATTTTTTTTGTCTTCTAGAGTTTGATCAGCACTGGATGAAGAACTGCACTTGCTTACCTGCTCCAGGGCATAAAAAAGACAACCAGACTGGGTCAGATCTGTGATCCCTCTAGGCAACAGCCTTTGGGCTCAATTATTAATAATTATCAATAATAATCATCTGTGTACATGTTTTTAAAATACCCCTGTTACCCAGCTATTTGCAAGTCTATGCACTTCATAGCTTCTAGAAGTTTTAATACCTTTTCTTTCAATGTTATGCAGAATTAAGCTGCATGTTGTGTCATCATCAGTCAAACCAGCCAAAGTGGTGCTGTCAGTGTTTTCTCTCAGATTATACCAGTTATGCTGTTATTTCAAAATATTGCAATATTGGTTTCACACATCAATCTTACTCATTATTTTGAGCAATTCAAGGAGGCAATCTATAATTATTCAGCCTGTTATTTATTTTTGAGATATCCACAGCCCTTGTTCTCTGTTTTTGGGTAATTCTCTCAGATGCTGGGATGGCATGAGCTCTATAGCTATATATATTTTAGTTTATATTTTATATAGATCTATATAAAATGTATTATACATATATATAAAATGAATTGATTCCTCAGGGTTCTGATCTCACCTTTTTGCCTCCTTTATTTGTTAGAAATTCTTCAAAATTCCCTCCTGACACAATTGAAAATGATGTGCCTATAACTAAGACATGGGACTTCATTTGGGAGCTGCATTTTTTGCTGGGAGGCAGGAGAGGAAATGTGCCTTTGGCTCATGTGCCCCAGGCCTGGCTGCACATCCCATTATGTGACATTACACCAGCCTCGTCCTGCACGTGACAAACGGGGACCCTGCTGCTATATCCCACCTTTACAAGGCACACAGCCACGTGGACACTTCTTAACAAGAGTATGAGTCCCACTCTAAGGCTGATGCCCTAAGTTTTAGCTTTTATGTTTTTCGGATTCTGAGCTGTTTTAATGTGTAGTTCTGGGCTTCATATTAAGGGTTTGTGAGCTCTCTTCCCAGAGTCAAAACAATTCCTTTCTAACTTGGGACCAAGGACAAATTTTAGGCCCAAGGGTGGAAACAACAGTGAAGGAAGAAAGAGAATAAGGAGGATGTAGCTTCACAACCTGAAGCTGGAATTGGACAATTAACTCCAATTTCCTGATGGACCNATGTGTAGTTCTGGGCTTCATATTAAGGGTTTGTGAGCTCTCTTCCCAGAGTCAAAACAATTCCTTTCTAACTTGGGACCAAGGACAAATTTTAGGCCCAAGGGTGGAAACAACAGTGAAGGAAGAAAGAGAATAAGGAGGATGTAGCTTCACAACCTGAAGCTGGAATTGGACAATTAACTCCAATTTCCTGATGGACCAAAACCTATCAAAGTGTGAGGCCTCATGACCGGCAGCCATTTTGTGCCCATTTGTGGGTTTGCCTTGGGTGTAGGCCTGGCGGGGTTCCTGCACTGCCCAAGCTGGATCCTTTCAATAAATCCCTTTTATCCTTTTATTCTACCTGGTCTCTGTTTCCAGGTCTGCCCTTACAGGCATCAGGCTGACAGCAAAAGCTGGGAAATCATCTCAGCTAATTCTTCCAACAATCTCACCTTTGGAAATGAAAGGCCTTTGCTTTTTTGCAGTCTCTTGGTTGTGGTTTAGTGTCTCTAACTCTAAAAAGAAAAGAAAAGATCCAGATTTGTTGACCCTTGTGAAACAGAACCTGTTGCAGATATAGTTTAGGATGAAGAATTCTGGTAGGAAGATGCTGACAGATCCAAATATCGTAGTTCTGAGATCATTTTTTCAAGCATTATAGTAAGTGCAGAATATGTATCTGTAGTCACACTCACCCATGCATCCATGTTACTACTTAAAGTAATAAAATAAAGTAGCAGACTTGAAAACCTTTCAAAGTGGAATGGTTTATATCTCCTTGCTAACTTACAGCATTATCATTTTTAAGGATGGGAGGAGAAAAATGGACATTTTCAAAACATAATGCAAATAATAGTTAGTGAAATAAATTCTTTTCTGGTGTTCCTATGTGTAAAGAAAATTAGTTAAGGAAGGAAAGCCTGTATTTAAAAAAATTATTCACTAAGTGCAGGCTTAATATATAACCATAGGAGATAACTCATGAAGCTGATTTTTTCTGTCCTTGTTTCTTTCTGAACTAGAGTAGGTTATGTTTATTTATCCTAATTTCTTTATTTGTCTGTTGTGATTTAACCCCAGGCAACAATTAAACACCAGGCAGCTGCTTGCTTACCCTGCCCCCACGGAGGGATAGGGAGGAAAATTTTAAAAAAAAGAAAGGTAAACCCCATGGGTTAAGAACAGTTTAATAATTAGAATGAAATAAAATAGAATAATAATTAATAATAGTTGCAATGAAAAGGAAGAAAATAAAGAAAGATAGAAACAAAACCCAAGAAAGACAACTTTTTGACACACTATATGGTTGCTGACTGATATCCAGTCTGTTCCTTAACAATCACTGGTTCCTCCTGGCCAATTTCCTCCAGTTTATATACTGAAATGGCATTCCAGGGTAGGGGATATCCCTTTGGCTAATTTGGCTCAGCTGTCCTGGCCATGCTCCCTCCCAGCTCCTTGTGCAGCTTCTCACTGGCAGAGCATGGGAAGCTGGAAAGTCCTTGACTTGGGATAAACACAACCCAGCAACAACTAAAACATCAGTGTGTTATCAACATCATTCTCCTACTGAATCCAAAACACAGCACTCTTCCAGCTACTGAGAAGAAAATTTCCTCTCTCCCAGGTGAAATCAGTGAATTTTCCTGGCCCTCTTGCTGCCAGGCATGTGACAGTTTCATAATTAGTGAGTAGCAGTGTCCTTGCCAGGACTGATTCACAAAGTAGGAATCATCCCCATTGCTTTGACACATCTACAACACCCAGCACTGAGTGAAATGCAGATATCTCTCCTTTTTTATCCCAATGTGCACTTAAGCTGGGCTCCTCCTTTCTCTCATAGGATCTGACAGCTCACATCTAAGGGAAGTGCCCTCCTCAGGAGGCTGTGGGAAGCTCCAAGCATTGTTCTTATTCCTAGATGCTGGTGCAGTTTGACATTTTTTGTAATTTTTATGATGATATAATATGAATGAGACCTGAGACGGGAATGCCAATCTTTGTGATTCACCCCAACCACAACTCTTGACTTAGTCCCCTATTCATAAACCTTCAGATTATTTTAATTGTGTTTGTTTAGTTCAATATCCAGCTCACATGGCCCGGTGAACAGCCACAGCTGTCCAGAACCTCACTGCCCACAGCCTCTGCCACTCACCTGGGAGGAAAAACATCTGGGACAGGAAACTTGGTGTCCCATATTCCAGGCCACTGTCTAAACACTCACCCATGTGGCAAATCTGGGTGACATTGGTTCTTCCTCTGGCAAATGCATTTTCCCCAGTAACGGGTTTAAAGCCTTACCTTCTGCAGGTATTTGGCGCTTAAGGACCATCGTTCTTGGTGTTGCTATTGAGTGGATTAGGAGGGTCCCTAAGGGCACAGGACAAACACTGATCATTGATAAAGCCCAGTGAATCCCACTCTCATGCATGTGCCCCTCCTCATGCACCCCACAGGTACCTAAAGTCACTGCTGGGACACAAAGGATGTGATCTGGGTTTGTTTTTCCAATATCATGGTGAAGGATGAAGCCTACCTTCCATCATTTCCTCAAAAATTCTAGTTGCTTTAAAGGATATCCCTGTGGTGCCACCACAGTCTTTTCCAGTGCAAGCTTTCTTGAGTTTTTTTTTTCATGTTAAACAGCTCTCCTTTGCACTACCCACCCCAAATATAATTAACATCAAATATTGACAAAGCCAAAAAAAGCCGTAGTTTCAGCTAGAAAACGCAATAAATTAAAAGGAAAAGCCCCGAGTCACCTGGTCTTTTAATTAACTTTAATTTTATTTTTCCCAAGCTCTCTTGTCATAGCTTTTTAAAATATAAATCATATGTATCTTGCAAAATTCTGTTATTACATCATAAAGTGCATGGAATTATTTAGTACACTGAGTACTAGCAAGTAGCAAGAAACTGCTGGAAATCTAAAAAAGCTCTATTTTCATTCCAGTTTCCTTTGGATGGTACTCTTGTGGTCTCTTGGACTGCAACGACAACTTCTACTGTTGACTGTTGTGCTATAACAAAGCTACTGGAAAACAGATTCCTAACCACAACACTTGACATCCTGGGTGTTTTGGATTGAATTCACGAGGCGCCCAGAGCCTGCGGCTGATTTGTCCTTCCAGCAAACCTTCCTCCTGCCCCGTGCCTGGCTGTTGGCAGGGACGGGCTACGTGCCGGAGATCCCTCCACCTTCCAGGCTGCCGAGTCAGGTTTTGTGCCCCAAAATGGACGGGGCCTCCCAGATGGATGGCAGAGGGAGCTGCATGGCACCCTCCCCCTACCCCTCACACCCAGGAGGAGACCGAGGGGTGGCAGCGGCTCTCGAGCTTTGTGAGGAGGGCAGGAGCTGAGGGGCAGCTGCAAAAACGGTGTCTCGGTGAGGGCACAACTGTACCTCCCCAGCCATAGGAAATCCCCTCACTCAGCAGAGAAAACTAGTGAGCAGTGCTTTTAGAGCTGTTCACGTGCTAAAAAATCGGTGGTCTTTGCTTTTGGGGTTTACAGTGAAAATTGCAAGAAGGTGAACATTTTCAGGGTGGTTACTAAGATGCTGCTTCACTGGTGATGGACTTTTTTGCCTGGAACACCACTCACTGGGTAAAGTCACGGTGGAGATTTTCCTAAGTTTTCCTAAAGTCTGGTCTCCTTTTCTGGCCAGTAAGTTGACTGAATTAACTGGTCACTATTGACAAAATTATCTTTTCTGCTCTTTGTCCCACAGGCGCCTCTCTCCCCGTTGGCTGAGAGGGTCTCATCTTGTGGAGAAGACCTTTTCCGGAGAACCCAAAGGACAGCAACACTGAAGAAAATGGACACCGTGCCCAAGACCAAAGTCAGCCCCAGGTACACATACCTGAGAGAGAAATGATTGATCAGAGCCCGTGTCAAAGGCAACACACAACTAGAAGGCATCAAGGACACATTCATATTTTCATCAGGTAAGGCTGGGTAAGGACACTCCAAAGGGATGACTCTGGAGAGGGGAGTTTGGCAGCTTGTCCAGGTGTAGAGTGGTCTGTGGTCAAGAAAGCATCTCAGGCATTGACTGGCCTCCACCCCGATGTGCTTCAGTAAGAACAGCACTAATATTTGTAGGGCAGTTGCTCTATTTTTTGGTCATCTCATAAACAGTACCAGTGGTATCAAGACCATTTGATGGCAATTGTGCTTTACAGGCATAATGACAGCAACAACAGCAGCAACAAGAACATCATAATGTTTTATTAGCAAAAAGAGTCCCAGCTGAGATTTTGCTCTTTCCTTCAAGTTCTCAAAACAAGATGTACCCTCCTCTCTTGTTTATTTTCCTTGTGGTGGGAGAAGGGTCAACCTGTTCTCCCATTTTCCTCTTACCACTGTTATTCCATTCTTGATTTCTGGTGAAGTCTTTCACAAATGCAGTACAGACAATTTAGCAGTAAGTTGATAAAGACAACTCTGCACTTAAACCTCTAGATAAGCCAAGCATGTTTTGTGGTACTTTTGCCTTCCATTTTTCATCCAGCTCCAACATGGAGAAAAATGAGGTTTAATAACTTATTTACGCACACACACACACACACACTTATGACAGCAGAGATATTGAAAGCTGAGGGAAGCTTTAGCTTAAAATTGAGATTTCAACACAACTTTTTTTTGGTGAATTATTAAGTGACAATTATTTCCAGCTGATACAGAAACAAGATGATCTGCCCGTCTCTCCCAAAAAGAGATTGAATCAAAAAAGAATGGAGGAATATGAGCATTACTGTTAATATTGTTAGTCAGAGTCTTTCATTCAGTTTCGAATCTTTCTAGCAGAAATTCTTCCATCAGTGCCAGGTGTAGATGGACTTTAAGAACAAAGTTAAAGAAGGAATGGAGAAGAGCTGTTACCTGAGTGCACTGGAGTCGTAGAGTCTGCACGCTCCTCTTCCCCCACATCTTTTGCTCCCCCATTTCAGGCAAGTGGTATCTATGGCTACTCCAAAATACACTGGGGCTGGAATCCCCGCTGGGTGTATTTAACAAATAAACACAGGTAAGAAATCTACTTTCCAGGGTGATCAGTTTTGATCTAGAGGCACGTTCATGCGGAACATTCAATAATATATTCTAACAGCAATGACACTTCCACACACTTTGCTGGTTTGAGGAGACGTGCCTTGTGCGGCCCAGGCACACACCACCCTTTCCTCCCTGTGGGAAGCCAGGAAAACATGACAAAACATCAAAAAGCCTCTGGAAGTCCGTGGAAGGAGCTCTGGCCACGGTTTGGTTTCCTCACCCTGCGGGACATCTCTGGGGAAAAAAAAAATAGGAGATACTTCTCCTTTCCTGAGAGCAGTGGAGTCTGCTCAGCTTGGGTGTCCTGTGTGCTGTGTGGGGGAGGAGAAGGGACAGAGACAGTGGGGCTGGGAGCCTGCAGTGGGGCTGCAGGAATCCTCCAAGTATCTCGAGATCCTACTGTGGCAGGGGAAAACCCACTGCAGCTCTCGGGGGGATGGCAGGGAAAAGCCTTTTTTCATGTGCTGATGGGGACATCCTGGACTCTGGGTCACCTGGGGAGACACCCATGGTTGATGGAGGAGAAAGTAAGCCTGGAGAGAAGATTCTGGCCTGCAAAAGTGTAAGAAAGAAGCCAACAGCTTGTTTTGATGTGATTTCATACAGTTCATCTAACTCTGCCCATATAAATAGGTGATTTGCTTCTTGCTATTTTTTTTACATGAAGACTTAGAGGATTTTAGAATTTCCAGTTCATTGGCATCTCATGTTACCCTTGATTTGAGGTGGTTCTCCCACAAGGCTGCAGTGGACCCTGCCCCCAGGCACACGTGTAGTCAGATTAATTCCCTTAGAAACTAGTGAATATATGCCTGAAAAGCAATCACAAATTCTCAGCCATGTCTGTTCTATTGTTCTTGTTGCTGAGTAAGGGGAAAAGATGTAATTTTGATGTTAGCATCACATCTCTACAGGATCATCTCTATAAATATTGGCCTTGTGTCTTTTAATTATGTCTAATGCATAATTATGTGATTTATGAAGTAAAAAGCAATTTCCTTTTTCCAACCTTTTTTTTCCCTACATCATATGATATTTATTTGCAGATAGACATTGCTCTTTCCAACAATCAAAGCTTAATTCTAAGATAAATGATCAGTGAGGAGTGTGTTAAAACCAACTCAGGAGCACAAATGGACTTACCAAGTACTCTTATTGCCAGGGTATAGATGCCAAGTGCAAATGATTTCAAGTGGGGTTTAATGCATCTAAAAAACAATAATAAAAACAATAAAAGAGTTGTTAACTAGAAATAAAGCATCAGGTATATATAATTACAACACAAACAGAAAGTAAGAGAAAGGAAATTGAACTTTTCCTCCTTAATGTCATGGACTTTGACTAAATTGAGGAAATATGTAAAAAAGGTGATAGATAAAACCAGAATGTCATCCAGGAATTCTGAACATCTATATGCAACACCACATTTTAAGACGGTGGTAGATTTTCAGATGATATCAGCACTTAGATGTTACTAACACAGGACAAGAAAATGGATAGTGAATTCATGGATCCATTGGATGGTTTTATTCAGTTAGACACTCCTTGAAATTCAATCATGTCAAGGTATTCAGGCACTCACTCTTCATTGCACTCTATCTAGGATCAGGATCACACCTCCTGGAAAGGTAAATCCTCCAAGTCACTCTCTGTCAGAGCATTTGCATTTGGACTCTTCCAAGAGTGCAGGGTGAGTCCCACACACACATCCAGCCCTGCTCCAGCCTTAGATCATCATGCTGGCTCCTTGAGGGAGGGAGAGCTGCCTTTCCCATCCCTGCTCTCAGCAGGGTGTGTGTGGAGCCTCTCACACCTGTAGGAATCACCTGTGCCCCCACCAGCCACCTAAATGTGCTCTTTCTCCCAGCACACACCACACTGACTGTTACAACACCGAATCCAGCACAAATCTGAGCACACGTTTGATTTTGGTGAGGGAGTAGTACCAGTCACGTGATTAAACAAGGACATTTTTGGTATGTGGTACCTCACACATATATCAAGATGGTAATTAATAACACTTCTGTCACAGTCTTTCTATTCAATATGAGTCAGAAAAAATGAAATGGGCTGAAATTCAATTTGTCACTGTGGATGAACATAGCACTCTGGAGGTACAGTCTGTGTGGTCTGAACTAGGGTGGCCTCTGCTTCTGCAAAAATTAATGTAATTGGGAATATATTAAAAAAAATAATAAAGACATTTCAGAACTAACTCTACTGTTCCCCACCAGGGGTAGTTTTCAACACTTTATTCTCTAATGCCCTGGTCATGGATTATCATCACACAATCTGTTGATTGCGGTTTATACAAGCCCTGCCATCTATGAGAGCGTGACTGTAAAATAATTTTAAGTTGGAAGAACAGTGTCTTGCTCTCCTACTAGACATTTGCTCCACAAGCACTCCTCAGTTTAGAGTACTCCTAAACAGATCTGAGGGCACAGAAAGCAAAAAGTGGAAAATAAAACCAATAACTAGATATTTGATATGTGTTTCATAGGACTTATATCCTGCAAAAAAATATTCTCTTTCAAATGAAAAAAAATTGTTTTATTCTTTGTATTGTCTTTGCACGGAAACAGGAGTCCTTTGTGATCCTGAGTGATAGCCAGACCTCTCAGGGAGATCTGAGACTTCCTTTTCACTGCCCAATCACCTGCTATTAATAGCTACTGCTAGAACAACAGCTATCTGAACTGCAGGGTTTTTTTCTCAAAAACTTCAGGGCTTTCCCGAGTTCCTCTGCTACTGTAATTAGACTAATACCACCAAAATGACATTTCAGTAAATGACTGGGTCACCAGCTGTAAGCCTATTTCAATGACTTCAGTGTGCAAACCATCAAAGTAAATGTCACTAAATCTTACAGGCTTTTAGGGATTTAGCTGTATTTGTCCTCCGTGGCAGGTGCAATGATATCTGCTCATCTGAAAACATCAGCTTGCTTAACTGCTGGAATCTTAACAGAGATGACTGAATACTGAATAATTTTTAAAAGAGATCACTGGAAAAAAATACATAATGAAATCTGAAACTTGACCTTGGGATGATTTGTGTTCAAAGAAAATTTATTTTCCTTCTGGTAACAGAAGCACGCTTTCAATTCAGCCAGATTTTTGGAGAAAGTCAGTCAGTGATGGATTTCAAAAAAGACAAAAGTAAGTGTGAGCTTAAAGTGGAATTGTGCCCACAGGTCATTTGCAGTGCAAGAAAAAAAAAAGAAAAAAAGGATTGAACTTACTGAAACATCTTTTATTTAGCTGCACATCAAAGGTGGATGCCTTCAATCCAGCAGGAAAACACATAACTTCTCAGTTTCAGTTAAATGTCTCTCAAAGTAAAATGATTTTCAACAGCAATAAAAGCATTGGAGCAGAACCAGTAAAACTGTTTTGCTGATTTCATATAACAAAGTGGTTTAGCATTGTAATTGAAAACCTTTCTAAGCTTTTCTAACTAAATCCATTAAGCAGTAAGACCCCCAAGAGCAAGTTCTTAGGGCTGAGAAGGGCAGGCAGCTCTGTGTGATTTAAGCTGGTGTGTGTTCAGTTATGAACATCTCCCAAACACTTAGTTTTTTATGCAGTGGAGACAAGAAGAAAGAAGGAGGTTGAGCACGGCTACCACAATTTTGAGGCCCTGAGTGGTGGATCTGTACATTTTCCAGCATTTGTCTTATGGACAGAAGGAAGGTACCATGTAGAGGGAAAGGGGAAGGGAACTGCCCAAATTTATCCAATGTGTCAGAAGCAACCACAGAGAGCAATCTGGTGTAAATCCTGAAGGCTTTGCTGCAAGCTCTCCACTCATGAATCATCCTCATCTTGGCACAGGGACAGTTCAGTTGTGCAGAAGCTTCAGTAAAAAGGGTCTAAAATGGATTATAGCATGATTCTTCTTGAAATGAGCTCTTGGAGAGAGAGATGCTGTGTGGTTTTCCAGCACTCAGTGGTAACCCTGCAAGGTGTGTGAGGAGAGCTGTGCAGCTTGTATACACCTCACTAGCAGTGTTTGTGCAGGGTACTGGAGAAGGAACCTCACCCCAGCCATTTCTGAAAGTTCCTGTGTGAATATTTATTCTGGTTCAAGGATTGTGGTGGAACTGGAGCTGAAGTCACGTTTCTTTATTTAGGTTTTTCCATATGGCCTACGTTCAGCCAGTTCTAACACTGCCTTTGTCCCTGTGCCATAAAGATACCAGCAACGAGACAGGGTCTGGTCCAGAAAATTTAATTCAAAAACAAAGAGAATTTGGGAGCAAGAAAACACAGTTATGATACTAAAGATTAGTTAGACTGGATTTACTGCTGTTTTGTTTGAGAAGTAGAATGTGCCCATCTGGAAATAATTTGGTAAAAGGAACTGAGAAAGAAAGGTTTCCAAAACAGAGCAGAGCAGGACTTCGAAGCCAAAAATTGCAAGTAGCTGACAAAAATCCAGATTAAGCACTTGTAGTATTAAATGCCTTTTGCATTTGTTAAAATTAGCTTCAAAGCTTATAGTGGTGGACAAATAGTTCCAGCAGTTAAATATGCATTGGGACAAGCATTCAATAAATCTGTGATTATCACAATAGGAAAAAAAAAATATGCTAAAACAATTGTTAAAACAAGGAGAAAAATCTGGGAGAGAACAATTATATGGAATATGCCACCTTACATAGCTGCAAAACATTTCTCAAAATTAGGAATACCAGGAGGGAAGGGAGTACCAGTCACGTGTCAAAACAGTTTGAAAACATTTGGCAGTGCTAGCAGGAATTATTTCTTACCTTAGAAGCAGTATGTATCCGGGTGTGCCACCTACTGACAAAGTGTATGAAGTGATAACTGATATTACTAGAAAATACAGAAACATTTTGGGACACTCATTTCCTTTTTGACACGGTCCCACCACAGCTGAGGAGCTTTGTGAAGATTCAAAGGTTCCCACGCAGCTGCAGTTAAAAAATACCTGGAAGAGAGCAGGCAAAATGATAACCTAAACGGTGGAGAAGTGGATGTTTAGGAATTGCGCATCACGCTTTTCTGAATGGCTGCAAGTTTAAGTCCAAAGTGGGAAATGTTTTACAAAAGGAAAAGGCTTACTCAGTGAAGGAGAAAATTATGAAGTATCTACTGTGGATGAATCTAGTTGTTAGTTTTTTTCCAGTCTTGGTAGCAAACAGCTGAAAAAACACCAAAACCAAAAACAAAACCAACAAACTTTCAACATTCTCTGCTCGTGATTTCTGCTGGAAACAGCAAGTGAGAAAATTCTAAACGTGGGTGGCAGTTTGCTAAAAAACCCTGAGGAGTTCAGGGCTGAAGAGGATGTGGCATGCTCAGTTTAAATCCACTCGCTCTGTCGGAGCTGGCTGTATCAGAGGAAACAATCCCATCTGATATAAAATGAAAGCTTGGCTTACGGTGTTTTTCCCGGTGCCGCTGGACGCCTGGCAGCCGGCGAGGCAGGCGGAAACGTAGGTGACTCCATCCTCCCCACAGATGGGGTCCCAGTCGTTCCTGGAGCACGAGCAGCCTGAGTTGCACTCTGAAAACAGGGCTTGCTCGTAGTCGCTCATCGGTTTGGTGCTGTGGGAAAAGAGAAGTTGCAAAATGTTGCTCAGCAGATGTGGAGGAAATCACCATCACCTCCTTTATGCTCCCTGCCAGGTGCACCTGGCCAGGCCTTCTCTCTGCAGCCCATTAAAGGTTGTCTCTTCACATCCACACAGCACTGGAAATCCTTCTTTCTCTGTCATCCAAAGGTTTTCCCACTATCACACCACCTACTAGTAACAATTATATTAATGCATTTTCTCAGATTTTCTAAGGTTTTAGTTATGCAGTTTTAACACAACTAGGCAAGTAGCAAAGAAGGGATTGAGTTACTCATGGGAAATGGCCTCTGTAGAAGTTAGCAAGGAACTTATCAGAATGGGATTCATCCAAACTGAGTGTCTGATACCTTGCACGACAGCTCTCTGCCAAATTCAGTCATCAGACACCGGTGGAGCAGCTACCAGAGCTGCTGTGAGTCAGTGCTGGAAACTCCTCCCAAAAAGTTAGTTCTACAGAGTAATAGCTCGGGCAAAAAATGTTAGCTTCAGGTGTACCTCATGGTTAACATCATGGTTAATCCATGAATCCTTAAATTTTGAGTTCACAGGCTATTAAATGCCATTTGTTGTTCAGCAGCACATAAGGGCAAGAAACAATTAATTGAATCTCTTCCCCCCTACTGAGCTACTCACATTTCCAGGAATCACTGGGCTCAAAGGATGAGTCCCATGGCAATAATAATTAAAAAGTAATCAGAAAAATAATCTGCGCTTGTGACACAAACCCCACTGGTTTATGCCGTAATCATGACAGGGTCATGACACAACGCCTGCTGGAATGGAGTGTTTTCCACTGATTTTAATCAAATTTCTGGGAAGCACATTCAGGTCAGTCACTCTCTTTTCAACAATCAAATGAGGAAGGAGTTTGGTTTGCAGTAGCCCTTTCTGCTGAAGCACGGCCCTCCCAGCATACCCATGGTAGGACACAGTCAGTCCGGCCACGTCCGAGGTCTCACAGCCCATGGCAAACAACGAGAGCAGCAAGAGGTAACCAAAGAAAGATGACCCCAAGGAAAGTTTTGCAGCACCTAAAACACCAATTCTGAATTTTTTCATGATCAGTCCTCCAGAGAATATGCCAAAGGCCACAGCAGGAATGTTAATAAGACCTGAAATCAAGCAGAAAAATCTGTATTAATGAAAAGCCCAGCTCAATGGACTAGCCTTTTCAGTCACAAAAACCAGCTACAGCAATCCAATGAAGGAACAGAACATAAAGGATCTTCACTCAGGGCATTTTATTTTGTCCAGACAGACTGATCCTGGAGCGTTGCAAAGGTGTGGGGACAGCTTAGACAAATTTACTCCCAAGGACATGCTTCTTTGGTGGTTCTTTGACAGAGAGATTATGGATAAAGTTTAGATAATGATTTTCCAATTTCTTAAGGTAGGTTTTTTTCTCTACAATTAATTTGTCAGTAGAGTCATCTGCGGATTCCTAGAGGACAAATTTATTTGTTTTATCTAATGTTATGAAAGCCAGAGCAAGACCTGCCTTTTAAAATTTTTTTTAGTGCTTCAAATTGCTCTGACAATTTTGATATCAGAGATTGTGATAAAAACTCTTTTTAAACAAAAGAAGAAGAAAGCATAAAAGAGGTTGTGAAAGAGAGATAAACACTGTGACTTTGAGTCAGCCCTCGGGTTCCTTAGGAAGGGCGGACTTGGAAAGAAAAAAAAGAGGAAGAAAAATCACCTTATTGCAGGGATAGCCACTCACAGCAGGATCCTTCCCTAAGCAAGCCAGCACACACCCCCTGTTGGATGTAGTCCCTATGCTCAGAAAAATCAAATGGCTCTTAATCCTCACTCAGTTTGCACATACCTGAAAGCTTAGCTCCAGAAAATCTTTAAATATAATGAGAAGTACTACACTGAATGTAGGGATTGTTTTCTGGACTTTCCTTGGCCATCAACTCTACTTGAAGATTTCTCCTTGCTTTGAGGAGTTTCGTGCCAGGAAATTCCAGTTTCTATCTTTAAGGGAATTAACATAGCACAGTGGATCATTACAGCTTTCCTGCACATATATACCTCTGTTGCTGTGCAACTAATGCTGCTCTGAACCAAGGCAGCTCCCTCTGTGTTGGGTGCATGTAAACCTCTTTGCTGCTTAATGCTATTGAAGCCCTGGACCTCTGGAGCTGAACCCCACATGCAGGTTCAGCAGCTGGGCAGTCAAGTCCACCCTCCTGAAGTCAGCTACAAAAACGTTGATCTCTGTGGCCAGGGGCTGAAGCAGCTTCTCTCTCTTGCGCTGTATGGGACAGCTTGGGATATGATTTGATTTCTTTTTATTTAACCTCAATCTCTTCAGAGTGTCACCCATAGCACTCACTGAACTGGCCTTCGTTTTGTTCAAATAAATGGGAAGCCATCAAGGCAGCAGATCTGTCTGATGATAACTTCATGTAAACTATTTTTAAATAATTTCTCAGTTGTTTTCTTGTGTTGTAAATATATTACTCTTCAAATGTCCAGTTAAATGGAAATTAAGATATCAAATAATGTAAACTTTTACAGTAACTCTTGCATAGATAAACTCAGTTAATTTTCTGCTGAAGAAGAAATGAAATAACTTACCTTCTATGAGCTATTATTTAAGCTCAAACAAGGAAGAAGAAAAAATTAACATACCCTAAAAAAATAAAAATTTTCCTATATGTATATGCCACTCCTAAAATGTCCATTTTAAAGATATCAAGAAGATATAGCATTACCTATAACAAAGTTAGTTTTTGAAGAAGTCTGCCCATACTGTTGTTCAATGTACTTTGGCTTATATGTCACCATGCCAATTAAAGAATTGAACTGAATGATACTTGCACACAAATACAGAATGTAAACTGGATTCCCAAAGAGGTTCTTCAGTGATGGCAAGAAGTCTGCAAGACAAAACAGCAGAAATAACAACCAGGCCAGAGAGACAATAACTGCTGAGTTATGCTTTGTAACATGTGTGCACCTTCAAAAAAAACCTAAAACTGCAAAACATTTCAGACAGAATCTGTGAAGCTCCATGATGCTCCTAACAGCTCCCCCATTTCTGGATGGAGGAGCAGTGGAGCAAAGCACTAAGCATCAAGTTCCCAGAAGAGGTATCTTGTTTTAAATACCTTATTTTCATCATAAACTAGGAACAGTTTGGTTTCTATGTGTCCTCAACAGCCTCAGCACCGTTTAACTCAATTTGGGGCAGAGAGTGCTCAGCACAGCTGAACATACAGCACAGACATATTGAGGTACAGATTCAGGTTTTGAGGGAAATTGCTTTTAGCAAAGCATGGTCAAGGAAATGCAGTTGTGCAAACCAGCTCCTGTCTAAATCAGACAGCCTCCTCTAATACTGTAGCTGCTCTGTGCCCACCTATATTCTGATCAGCTATTGTACATGTTTTCCTAATGCATGAACTCACAGAAAAAAATAATTAGCAACACCCAAGGGTTGGTTTTCTTTTGAGCACCACTTCTGCAACAGTCACTCTATGCAAATAAAAAATTTTTGCAGAGCTTCATGATATATGCTGGGTCACTACTGTAATTTTACACATCTCAGCTAAAGACATTGTCATGCATTAGCAAGTCCAGGGAACATTGAAGAGACCTTTTTGTGTGTACGATTGAGTTAAAAAGTGAAACCTGAGGGGAAAAAAACATAATACTGAGACCATTAAAATAAGGACTCAGAAAGTATAAAATTTTTAAGTCTAAAAGCCTTTGAGAGAAAAACCCAACAATCAGGAAGAAAACTCAAGTGACTTGCCTTTTGCCATCTCTGCAAGCTTCGCTTGCTGCCAGGAGGATGTGTGCTGGTCTTTGTTCTCCTCGATGATGAACTTCGAGTGCTCGGAAGAGGTGCTGGAGTCCTTCCTGCCCTCAGGTTTTGGGAGGTGCTTGGGCAGGAACCAGAAGGGGATGCCAGCCAGGACACTGATCACCCCAGCTATCAGGTACCCCAGCCACCACGCTCCCACCCACTGCACGTCCTTGGGACTTATTGTGACGCTGTCTGGAGAAAGGGGAAAAGAAGAAACAAATAAACACATCTGGAGAATATCTGCTGCTAATAAGGAAGGTGGTTTTGCAGGGGCTTTCCATCCCCACCCTGCCAGGTTTAGCTGTGCTCTGTGTCACAATGGGAATTTTACAGGAGCAGCTGTGGGGACACGCTGAGGATTTGCTGATTGCTGGGGCACAGCAGCAGCCCAGCCCTGACACTGCTGTGCCACTTGCACATCCCCAGAGACTCCGCAAGGACCAGCACATGGGGCAGCCCGCGTGGCCACTCACTTGCTCCCAGTCAGGCTGTTCTGCAAAAAAGTCCCAGAAAAAAAAGTCTGTTTTCCTCCAGTCTTTTTTTTCTTCCAGTTTTCTCAGAAGGAGGGCAGTCAGGAGGCTTGGTGCCCCCTGCCAAACCACTTTTCTAGGCAGCGACAGGATGTTAAAGCACACGCAGGATCCTGAGCCTCAGTCCTGTTTCCTCCCAGCTCCCATTATCTCCCTAGAACCTCCTTACCAGAGCATCTCTTGGAGACACCTGCTGCAGATCTGCTGAGGCTCAGGAAGAGTCAGACCTCCTCCTTCCTCTTCACCCATCCTTCTTGCCAGCCTATTCTGCATGGACCACTACACTGCTGTCATCCTTCTCCTTTCACGACGTGCCAACTCTACCCCTACCAACCCCTCATGTCTAGAAGATAACCAGAGAGTTCTTGGCCTAAAATAGGCATTTTGGAGCCTGACTGGATTTTTAAAGCCTGAGTGTTCTGACTTACCCAGATCTACAAAGCCAATGTCAACATAAAGTTTGGCACACAGGGATCCCAGGAGAAAGCCAAATATTGGCCCTATAATTGCAACTGTCTGTACACAGCCTGGAACAGAAAACAGGGCACTGTTACACTCCTGAGCTGAAAAGGGCACTGGTTCTTCTGCATCTAACAGCAGATTATGCCATGTGATGGGCAGCAAGAGATACAGTTACACAAACCAAAATATTTTCAAGAAGAAAAAAGTCATCAGTGAAATTTTCCTCACTATGACACGTTTTATTGTTATCCAATCAGAGTTAAATTCAGCATGAAGGAAAAAATGTAAGGAAACAGAATGGTCTAAACTCAACAGGAGTACCAATCTACAATTGCTAGAAATGCTTTAGCTGACAAGATTAAAGTAACTGGAAAGCAAATGTAATTTTTTAAAATTAACCGATCACTTTAAGTTGAGGTAAGCCCTGAATAGGCTGAGAAGTCACTTTGCTTTGGTTTCCACTGTTAATATGTTTCAATACACTCTCAGCCAAACTTTCTGAATGCTTTGAATTTGAAAAAAAATCACCTGGAAGTCTGGGAAGACTGTTTTACAGAGAGAATCTGTTTTTTTTGCCTTTTGCCTGGCTGAAGACTTGTCAAGAGCTGATAAGATAGGACTTTCTGGTAATATTTCAGGTGAATGTGCAGCAATCAGAACAATGAACACAAGAAAACAGCGATCCCAACTTTCTAAAGTTTCAGTACTATTGTTTATAATCCTACATGAATCTGGAGGGAATGTTTTGAGTGCCCACTGGAATTCTATTTTAAGTGCTTAAAGGAGTGCCTGTTTTTATCACTTTCCAGAGAACTGAATGTGCACAGAGGCTCAGCAGTCCCCATCCAGAAGAATTAGGAAGATTAGGGTAACAGCAGGAACCCAAGGTCAAATTCTTTCACCAAATTAAGATAATGGAACAGTGCTGGTATAATTAAACGGGACCTTGGTCCCTTGAGTGTACATAGTTGTTAAATAAACTTTAATATTGGAAATTATGCTAACAAAACAATCAGAGCAAGTTAATTCAATAACATTCATTCCATTATTCAGAATGACTTAGTTTCCTCTGGGGAAAAAAAATCCATTAGGAAAAAGAGATAATATTTATCTTACCAATATATAAGGCAGCATTCTCTTCAACAGCATAATCATCGATGTATGTAATTCCCAGGGGCTGGATAGGGGTTTCACCTATTCCACGCAAAAGATTTCCGAGTAAAACATAGATCCACATGGAAGAGCCCGCTTCCTTTTCACACCCTGTGTGCATAACAAGAGACAACAACGATGTGTTTATGGTAGCAGTTTGACACTGAAAGCTCAGGGATTCAAAAATGCTGCTGTTGTGGGAGAAACAGTAGGAAAACTGTGAAACAGCTTAAGGTAGACAAGTTTTTAGCATGAGCTGCCTCGAAGATACTAAAATTTTGCAGGTTTTCTAAATTTGCCACCACATTCCTTTTTAGAAAACTCGTTCACTTCCTTCTAACCAAAACAGGGATCTCCTGACGGAAAGATTTGAGAAACATTAACAGTGGTGAGCACTATCAGCCCCAAGATTTAACAGAGAGCGTTCTCACCTGCATTTATTTTTGCTTGAGATTTCTCCAAGGCTGAAAGTGGAGTTTGGCCTTTGTCCTGCAGACATGGAGAGAGGCTAACAGTGGAATTGATGGTGGAGGGGAATCTCTCATACCGGTATCTGTTTAGAAAACAAAGTTGTATTTATTCATAAGTACTCGTAAGAAAAAGCAGTCAGATCTGTAACTATCTGTAACTATAGCACTAAATGGAAATTTCATCTGCATCCATATGAATCCATCTGGATCCATTGCCAGTGGTAGTTTACAGGGGATAAACAGAGCTCTATTTATACTGCAGCTGTACATGAAATTTGGCCCATTGGATCTTTCTGCATCAGTGATTCATTTCAGTTTAACAGGCACTTTGTTCTACTATGACACATGAATCTGGACGAAGAGATTATCAGACACTGGTGTATCCTCTGGCTTGTGATTGGTACTCAGAATGTCTTCCTGAGTTTAGTCATCACTACTGACATTTCAACAATTCCTAAACCACATCAAAATGTGGCCGATCAAGATCGGAGACTAATAAAAAAATCAGGTGATTATAACTGAAAATCGCATACATGTTAAATTATTTGCTCTACAGTAATAAATCTTTATAAAAAAGCCTTAAAAATTAAGTAGCCCCATCCCCATAAGCCTATTTCTATCTCCATAAACAATGCCTAAATGTTTCAGAGAGCTGCCATTCAGTGTGCACAGCCCAGCTGAAAACACTGATCACTTTGCACTTACCGTCCCATGAAGAACTGGGGCATTGCGATTAGGAACGTTCCAGCTGACATAATTAAGCAGCCTGCTCCAATTATTCTCGGCCTGTGAAGCTTTGCTCCAAAGTAGCTCACTAGAATTATGATTAGGAGGTTCCCTTTGAGAGTACAAAAGGAAAACCGAGTTTTACTGCTTGTTGATAAGAGATCCCCCAAAATAACAAGTTCTGGTATGTAGTGTGGGCACTGATTTCAGGGGGAGAGGGCTGATGGGGCTGGTCTTCCTCCTTTCCAGGCATTCTACAGGAGCCCAATGCCTTCTGTGACAGGAAAACCATAAACCTTTAGAAAAACAGCTGGAAAAGAGGAGAAAGACTGTGCCAGCTGAAAAGAGCAAATAGCCAGAAAAGCAGAAAAAGGAAGAATCAAACAAAGTTTTATACACTTAGGCTAAGATTTCGTTCCTATGAGTACCACAGTCCACTGAACACCCATGAGATAAATTCAGTAATCTGAAATTGTAAGAGACAATGACATGCTGGAAATCTTGGTGTGAGACGGAAGGAGAGGAAATGCAGATTACAGTCAGAGGTTTGTCCACCTGCTGCTTAATAAATCACAAAGGACAAACACTGGTGGGGGGAGGTGGATTTCTGCCTGAGAAATCCATGCAGGGAAATTCTCATTCAAAATGTCTATTAGTATGAATTAGCCACATGCTTAGCTTATCAAATTAAATTTTTTAATGTCTATGCTGAATTACTTTTATTAGCAACTTTATCCTGTTGAACATGATCATACTGATAGTCCCACTTATTTTTACTGGTGAATCTTGCTCAGTTTTATGTCTCAGGGAGATTCATACAATAATTCTTAACAATAAATTGCATCACTCTTTTTTTTTTTTTCCAAAAATAAAAAATGGTTTCTACGGCACATACCAATTTCAAAACTTCCATCAATAACACCAACCAAAGAGGAGGGGATGTCAAATCTTCTTTCTATTTGTGTGATAGTACTTTTTAGATAACTTCCTGACAGTGCTTTAGCAAAATAAACAAAAGACAATGCACCAAGAAATATCTGTGGAAGAAAACAACAGTGATTAGAATCAGGTATTGCAGAAGAGATATGAATTATTTTTAAACAAGTTCTGCATTCCTACCTCTTCTTCTGCCAAATATCCCAACCAGTATTTCTCCTACTTCTTATTAAATGCTAGATTGCTGATTTGTTCATCTCTTAAGAGCAATATTGAAAAAAAATGGATTGACTCTCAACCATTGCTAATTTCAGGTAGATGCCAGAGCTACTGCTCTGTTGAAAGAAACTTGAGATTTTCTCAGGAGGGAGTATCTTACACATGGGTAAATGCTAACTGTGGCTTGGTGGGGAGGTGAGTTTTTGAACAATTTTAAATATGTTACGTGTTCCATGAGATGAACAGTGAGTGACCTGCCAGGCAATTTTCTTCTAGGCTCATCCTTCCCCTGCAAGATCTCTTGCAATCTCTAATAGATGCATTTTCCTCAGAGTGCACCCTGCAGTTTGCTGGGGACAACCTTCTCCTATACTTTTGTTTTGCAGAGACAGTTATCCCTTAGCTATCACTCTATCTGTCTTATCATGCTCTTCTGAATCAGGAGTGGGCTTTTGAAATTAAACTCCATCTCCCTTCACAGTGCTTTGGTATACACTCCAGAGGTACAGACTGAGCCCCTTTCCCACAAAACTAAACCGGAAGATGAGGGCTGGTCTGAAATGCACGTAGTGGGAGCACAGGGTCCTTAGCATGACCTCTTTGTTCCTGCAGATCTATTGCCTAAATTTGCCCTCACTGAATGCAGCTCAGCTGAGTTTATGTGCTCCACAGATACTCACAGTGCAACTGGTCATGGAAACCACAACATTGCTTTCTACTTCAGGTATAGGTGGTGTTGACTCAACATTAATATGAATATGATTATGAGTATGAATATGGAAGCTTTCTGTAAAACCCAGTCCCAGAAATTAGGAGACACATTAAAGTTTTGCTGTTCCTTAATCCTCTCTGACAATTGCACTCCCAGTAAGCTGGTGCTCTGAACAATGTACTCACCTCCAGTGCAAATCTCCTTACAACATCTCATTTGACAAGACACGGTGGTAATAACATCACTGCTGAATGCAAATTCTTGTGTTCAGGTTCAGATATATCTCTGTGTCACGTTCAATACACTTTTTCCAGGACTGGTTATCCCTCCTTCAGAAACAGTTCTGGGTACATAAACATATACAACCCCTCTCTGGTTCTTTTTTTCCTACAGGAGCAGCTCTCAAAGAACTCTCTAGTACAAATATTGTCATATTTTTCATTTTCTGTATGTTTATGCCCTTGGATTTTAAATAGCAATGTGAAAGCATTTTTTTACAGGAAAATTGTATAGTAAACTACAGCTTGAAATGCTTCTGAATGTTTGGCACAAATTTTTTTTACTGGGTTTGCAACTGTCCCAGGTGTGCAGTGATGGAAAGACACTCCTGATTTAGGGCTGGGACAGAAAGGTACACACGATTTCACATTCTTCTCTGGTTTGTCAGTGCTTGTAAGCAGATATTTCACTATATCTTTCTGGTTAACAGAGGCAATTTTAAGACATAGGAAAGTTGATAATGAAGGTTGATAATTGGTAAAATTAACCTGTTGTGTCTGTATATTGTTTTCTTAGCACCTTAGGCAAAACCTGAAGCAGAATTCTTAATGACTTAGAGATATATTTAATAATTTCATTCTGACTGAGCAAGATCTAATCAGAACTCAAAAAGGGTTAGTTCACAAAAATAAAAAGAGAGGTTTTTCTAAATTCCTACAGGAATACATTAATCAGTTTGGGTTCCCAGAAGACACAACTTCTTTAAAGAGAAAGAAACTGAGCTGAAATACTATTGCTTTTCTATTTCTGGAGCTAATAAGCTGATTTCTGACTGGCTAATCTGTGACTGAAGTTTTATTCATTGAGAGGAATGGATTATCACTGTAGCAAAAGGAGAAGCAATGTTAGAATTGTATTATGGTACAAAATTTATTTACTACAACTCATCTTCTACTTCAAAACAAAACCATTCAAAATTTACAGACTTCAAGGCAACTATTGCTCATGTCCATGGCTATACTGGGAGCTGGATTAGTATCTAAAAGTAGATGTGTGAGGGAAAAACCAACAGAAATAATGACTGTGCACAATGAAAAGAATGGGACAAGGCCGCAGACTCATTTTCCGTGCAACTCAAATCATCTCACCACTGTATGGTGATTGTGAGACCTCACCCAAGAGAGTGTCAGCATTTGGGAAATCAGGTAGAGGCAGCAGGCAAAGCTTTGTGCTGCCTGCTGTGCCCCTGTGTCCCAAACAGGGGATGCAGTGCTTCTCCGAGGTGCAGCTCCCACCAGCCCGCAGGCACAGCCACATTGAGAGGCTCAAAGCAGGGACCTCCCAGCACCTCCAGGAAAAACTTCTTGTGAGTGACAGAGATGTAGATAAAGTGCTGATACTTCTGCAGTTTCATTTCAAAGTCACCTCATGCAGAGGTGACTTTTGAATGAGGAATATTACAATGATGCTTTCACAATGCAGCACTCAAAAAACACAGACTATAAATACAACGTTACTTAGTAGAGCCCAGGAGTCTACCATGGCTACTATCTTAAAAAAGCAATCTGTACTGACAGCTGCCTGTGGTTTCTCTCTGCCAGTGCTCTGTTCTCAACTTCAGGTGGAGCAATAAGGAAGATAGAGGGACTTCTTAGGACAGGTCTTGAAGATGTCATAATATGCAAGCCTCAGCCAAAAAATTATATTTGATGACTGCCAAACATTAGGTAAATACAGATCCGAAGAAGATTTTCTTGTGACTTAGAAATATCTCTAATAATTTCATACTAACTAATTTCATACTGACATCATGACATAATCAGAACTTAAAAAGGGATCATTCATTAAAAAAAAAATAAATCTAAGTCTCTACTGGAATATTCAAAAACTCTTACTCTACCTTTATACCTCCACAACACGACTGTTTTTCCTTGGATGCGGATGATTCGGATTTGAATGAAGATCTGTCCACGGGCAAGACTGTGTTGTTTGAGAAAAAGTGAGTATTTTCTTTTGATGAAATCTCCATGATGGTATCTCTGCCACTAAAGCAGAAAACATGGAGAACACTTTAAAAGGGCATCCTATTAGCTCAGCCTCAAAAGCTCATCATGTGACAGCAACACCCCGCTGGACTGTTTTCCCAACAACAGCAATTACCAAACTTCCCAACAGAATCTGACCAGTGCACTGGATGTTTAATTATGGAAATTTGCAATCCACTTGCCTATAATAATGGAGATTAAATCATACTCAGCAAACAGCCATCGTCTTCATTCTCTAGCTATCATCAGCATGATTTCATTAAACATTTGACCAAGCATTGCCAGCAGACTAAACAAGGCTCATTACCATTTTAAACAGCATTTCTGAAGTCTGCATGTAAATTCACATTTCTCAATGTGACCAGGTCTGCAGAGATTTCTCATCGCTGATCTCTGTATTTCCCATATATCTGGGACATTAAGTAATTAGATCAAAGGAAATCTATCCCTGTTAACGAGGCACTTGAATTGTTTTAGATGGAAACATTAGCTCTAATCGTCTGATGTTAGCTAATGAGTTACGCAAGAATAAAGAGGTTTAGTTCCCTTTACCATTTTACATAGAGTCTTAGGGCTCAGTGGTCAATTGTTTCAGGAAAAATGTGAATTTTCTTCTTTGCAGGTAAATACAAAGAAGTAAAGAAAACCTAAATACTGCCCTATGAAAACAAAAGATAACAGTAATTAAATCTCTAGTTACATACTGCAGTACTTTGTTCTTAATTTCAATCTCTAAATCAGATCTGAAAATATTTATAAAATCAGCTTCTGTGTTCACTTTTAGGCAGTCCTGTGTTTTACAGAACTGCTGCCTGCATATATGAACAGGGAAAGTTCCTGTTCTTTCATGCTTGTCTGAAGACACAGATCTTAGCTAAGTTAAAAATATGTATGGTTTTATGTGTATGTATAAACCTCTGGACACATGTGTTTTCATGGCTTCCCAAACAGGCACTTGCTTTACCAGAAATACAAGTGAAAATAACATGAGTATATCTCGAGCAGGGTAAATGTTAAAGTATATATGAACAAGACAAAAGGACTTTGCTTGTGGCACCAAAATTTTGACTGAGATCTCTCCATCATTTAAAATAAGAGCCATGACTACATATAAGAGGAATATTTGCATTTCACACTGTCCTGACAGGAACTCTAATGTATTTCCTTATCAACTCTAATAATTTCTTTGATAATTTTCTTATCAACTCTAATGTATTTTCTTTCCTAAACAGTATAGAGATTTTTTTTTGCAATAAAAAATATCTTTTGTGCTTGCTGAACGCTTATTGCACATATTCCTGTTCTGCTTCTGACTTTATTGATGTCTCAGGAAAAGTCACATTGTCTTGCTCTACCCCATTTCGAACCTGAACAATGGGGAAAGACAGCATGTACCTCACAGCACTTTTATCAGGATAAATTCTTTTATGACAATCACATAAAGTGTGCTGCCATGTAGGCACATCAAACAGCCTCTGCTGTAAGGTTTGAAATGCTCTGCATATTTACAGCAACTTTAGAATGAAAAAAAACCAAAATGTGGAAAAGGAAGACATATGCACCACAGCTAAATGAATTGTCCTTATCTCTGAGCAAAGCAACTTCCAGCTAGAGAAGGTGTGGCAGAGGGGTAGAGGGTCTCCTCCACTGCACCACACAAGCAAGATTGGGCAGAACACAAAGAAAAAAAATTGCTGTGGTGGATTGGGGGTGGAATATGACAAATTGATGCTTGACAGCAGCATGCAAGCTTGTGTTCCACTGAGTTGAAATAAATCTCAAATGGATAGAAGAGCTTAAACAAAACTTATGATCAAATTATTACAGTATAAAAACTGTTAACATTTATGGTCTGACTGTCAAATTGAAGAGTGCAAGGAAGGTCTGATATTCATGCAGGCTCTGCAGGTTTTATATATCCCCAGATGCTCTTGTGGCATGGCTTTAAGGAGGTTGGTAGTTTTCAGAGCCACCTGCAGCCACGTAGCTCACAGCATCAGTTTGGTTGCCCCGGCAATGCCCCTGATGGAAACTTTTAACACAAGACAGAGCACAGAGAAATGTACCCAGTGGAACCACAGCCAAATGCACTATTAGTTTTGATCCTTCCTCTTCAGTGCAACCAGAATACACAGGGCTGTTTCACTGTAATCACAGATTTGCCACTCAAATACTTCTGGCACTGTTGGTGTTGTACTGGGAATATTCCTAACAGACTGTCAATTCCAGTAGGTTTATCCAAGGAAATACCTGGCTGGTAAGGATGGTCTATTACTGAATTGGGTCTAGTGATGGCCTCAGGTTGTTACCATATCTGGGATATTTCTCTAGTGACATAGAAAATGGGGACAGAGATTGTCCAAGCATTTCCTTTCCAAACATGGCAGGAATGCCAGAAAAAATGTAATCATAGAATCATAGAATTGTTTAGATTGGAAAAGACCCCTAAGATCATCGAGTCCATCTGTAGACCCTGCACTGAGAGGTCCACCACTAAACTCTGTCCCTGAGTGACACATCCACCCATCTTAAATACCTCCAAGGACGGTGACTCAGCCACTTCACTGGGCAGCTTGTTCCAGTGCTTGACAACCTTTCTAGCAAAGAATTTCCTGGTATACAATCTAAACCTCCCTGGTGCAACTTGAACCTGTTCTCTCCTGTCCTATTACTTGTCACTCAGGAGAAGAGCCTGACTGCCCCTCACTACAGCCTCCTTTCAGGGAGTTGTAGAGAGCCATAAGCTCCCCCTGAGCCTCTTTTCCACCATTGTAAACATCCGCAGCTCCCTCAGCTGCTCCTCACAGGAGTCTGTGCTCCAGACCCTTCCCCAGCTCCACTGTTCTTCTCTAGACACATTCCAACACCTCAATGTCCTTGCAGTGAGGGGCCCAGAACTGAACACAGGATTTGAGGTGTGGCTTCACCAGTGCTTTGTACAAGGGGGCAGTCACTTCGTTGGTCATGCTGGCCACACTATTGCTGATACAGGCCATGATCCCTTTGGCCTGCTCCTGCGCCTTTGAGATTTCTTTCTTGAAGAGTGTCCAGACTTCCTTGATCCCTTTGGTCCCTCAGAACTGCCTCCCAGGGAAATCTAGGAACCAGTTTCCTAAACTGGCCAAAGTCTTCCCTCCAGAAGTCCACAGTGGCAGTTTGCTGAGCTCCCCTCACTTCTCCAAGGGTTAAATCTCTTTCATTTCACGATCACCCTGCCCTAAACAGCCTGCAAACTCCACATCACTTGCCAGTCCTTCTCAGTTCACAAAGTGGGACACCTGCCCTCATTGGCCCTGACACCAGCTGGGTCAGGCAGTTTCTTCCACACACAGCAGGAACCTCCTAGACCTCACTTCCTCTCTGCCGTGCTGCAGTTCTAACAGACAGACTCCCACCACGACATCTGCCTTGCTGGCCTTTCCACTGACTCCTACCCATAAACAGCTGTCCCTGTTGTCACTGTCATTATGCTCTAGAAATCAAAACACTCCTTAAAGTGCAGGATTACCCCACTGCCTCTCCCTCTGTGCCTGTCCCTTCTGAAGAGTTTATGACCACCCACTGCAGCGCTCCAGCTGTCCTTCATCACACCTGTAAAAGCTGAGTAAGTCCAGGTGGGTGACACTCTGCCTGAAGGACAGCTGCTGGCCACGCTCACACCTTGTCCCTGGCTGTCTCCTGGGCTCACAGCTGGGGCTCAGACCCCTCCCTCCATCCCTGGCTCCAGCTGCCTGAGGTGTGGGAGCCCTCTCTGGCGGCTCTGATTTCCATCCCACCAGAAGCACACCCCGCAGCTCACCTGTGACACAGCTTGGGTGGCAATGGCACTCACCGTCCCGAGGCTGGCACGTGGACCTGCGCCTGCTGGTCAGGTCCGAGGACAGACCCGTCCCCGAGCACGCATTCAGCGGGCTAAAACACCTCCAGGCAGCTCCTGAAGGGCCCCTTCACTCAACCAAACTCCAGGCAATGAGAAAACATCCTTCCCCCCTCTGGAAACTCCTCCACTCGGCAGTAAGCCTCCTTAGCCGTGCCTTTGCTGTGTGTCAGCTCACAGGCACAGGAGCTGCACTTGCTGGACTGGGTGGACACAGAAGAATGTTCACCCATGAACCCAGCTAAAAGACACCCTCTATGAAAAGTGAAGTGACAAAGAGAAGAAGAAAAGTCAACTCTTACCTGGCAGCAGCAATCCCCAGAGATGGTGCCTACTAGTTTTCATAGGTAAGCTTCCTCTACGCCTTATGCATACCCACACTTGCATGCACAGGCGCTGGTCCCAGCTTAAAAGGGGGAAAAAATTGGAGGGGAAAACCTCCTCTTAGAAATGACCCTGTCTGTGGATGCACATCTTATAGAGAAAGAAAAAGAATGGGGGTGGGGGAAGTCGCTTTGTCTCTTGTTTTGCCTGAGCATTTGCTATTTGTCTGCCTCCCATCCACCTCTCCCAGCTCCTCAGGTTTTTCTTCCTCTGTCCCCTCCTATCAATTCCAGGATGCTGGGCACACCAGCAAAGCAAAGATGCTGGGTGCTCTAGATGGGAATCATGAAGAGCATCTAAACAGTTCCCAGGGGGTATTTTTCTTTGAAAGTTGCTGTAAGTTTGATGAGGCACGTGACAAAGCTTTGTGGAGAGGGAAAAAACCCAAAACTCTGATCTTATTAATTGCTTAATTCCAGGAAACAAAAGAATTCAAGGGGGAATGGACTTGGGAAAAAAAAAAAAAAGGAAATGGGGAGTGCGTGAGAGAAGACAGGCTGAAGGGTGAGCAGGTGATTCACAAAGACTTCTTATCCCTGGTCCTTCCTGTTATGCCCAGTATGCCCTGCTCCACAAAATCTGCAAAATGTCCCTATCAACACGAAAAGAAAAAAAAAAAAAAANTCAAAATGAAAAAAACCCTCAAAAAACCTACAGAGTGAAAAGATCCATTAAGGAGAAGGACAGAATGGCATGGGAGAGTCACTCAAGTCCTTTGCCACAAGGAAAGAAAAGTAAAATTTTGAGGACTTCGTTCCCACCCCGAGTTTTTCCTGCCACAAAGTCACAGTTGTTGAAACATTTATTTGCAAGTTTGGGTAAAAGTGAAGAATGTGACTAGTTCCTCCTGTAGTTTGTTGAGCTGAGAGAGGCTGTAAATCCCATCTTCTGCTAGCCTGTAGGCTTTGATTATATAAACAGAAAAGGTATTAAAGTTAAAAATTCTTCTTCCTTTTCCCTTCTTATTCCCTCCCACCTCCTGCAGTACAGCAGGTTCCCATGGCAGCTAAAACCTCACTCACACAGCCAAACACAGAGTAGGCTCCTGCTTTCCTACATTTAATACAAATTATTATCCTTTCCTTCGTTATTTCTCCATTTTGGGTTCTTAATGCGGCTGGAATTTTATTACACTACACGTAATTCAGATTTTGTACTTTAAAGTGTCTTGTATCCTTCTTTGGTTTGGAAACTTGGAAATCTATTTTCCCCTTTTCTAAGAGATATTAGGGTGCCTAATAGTCCACAGTAATTAGTGATTAGGAGACTTAGTGATTATGAGCTCTTTCAGCCTCTTTAAGAGAACAGCTTCCAGGCCATTTCCTTCAATTATTAGGAAAACTGAGTTTACACAATATGGGATCTGTACTAGTTTTGCATGACCTTTAATCTTCATTGCTGACCTTGTTGCTTTCAAAGATTTCTGACACAGATTCCATTTATTCTGCCACTGGTAACTATTACCACGCTGTCTTTTAAAATAAGTGAAGTTTCATTACCGGATTTGTAAATTTGTCATAAAAATCCCTTAACCCTTCAACAACCCATCATGCTACAACTTGTATTGATAAACACCAGAGCTTTGTCCTCCACACTTACAGAAAAATACCCACGCACTGGTTTTATGAACTTCAGAAAGCAGCAGTGCTTTGAAGAATAAGGCCCACAAGGTTTAGTGCAATCCTCTCATCTTTCCTGGATTTTTGCTTCACTGTAAAACCTCAGGATCAGATTTTTACCACAGTTGGTTTTTACTAAAATTTTGTTACAGAGCCTTCTCTGACTTCTTTATAGTGTTGATATGTTAACTGGAACTTTCCCAAAACCACTGGGAGAAGGTTTCCTTACACCTCCAGAAGAGTGTCACCATTCCTTAATGAACTAATTATAGCAGTTCCTCAGAAATTACTGTAATTATGTCCTCTACAATGCTTTTCGAGATGTTCAGAGTAAATGAATACTGGATCCTCTCTAAAATTCAGTAAGTTAACCTGAGTGAAAGGAAAGTCTCATCCAGGTAGGAATTCGTCTCTAGGCCTTGCAGGCCATGGATGTCACAAGGAGAAGCAATGTAGCACATCACCTACCACAATGCACTGCCAAGGACATGAGAAACAAATCACTACCAATTACAACACCGGACACAATACCCCTTGCTTGTCACTTCTCATGCCTCTCACAGCACAATGGCACAAAGCCCATTGGAAGCTTGCTAGACAATAAAACAGACAAGAAATGTTTTGCTTTCCTATAGTCCTGAAAGAAATTGCCTACTTTTATATACTTGCTCTAATTGAAACAAAGCCTTTAAAGCAGCTACAGGACAAAGAACCAGACAGAAGCTTGTTCCTTGAGGTCTGTTTTCTTTACATTCCTACTTTGTATTGGTTACAGGAAATTAGAAGGCAGACCACCTTCATTTCTAAAGCACAGGTTAAATTAATTACACTTACAAAGCCTAGTCTAGCCAAAGTGAATAGCTGTGACAAATGTAATCTCCAAACATAGGCCCACCATTACACTGACAACACAGGTCTGTGGGCCTTTAGAAACATGAAATGGTTTCCTTTCTAAAAGACAGTTTAAAAAAAATTGTATTCCAACAGAATGAATTTTCATCTGCTAGAAGGAAAATACTGTTAAAAAAGGCAAACCAAAACGTATAAATAGGATTAGGATATACCCCATCATCTTAAAATCTGAATTTAAATGATTCCTATAGTCCAACAGATAATACATTTGCAATCCTCAATATTGTGCTGCAAGGCAAAGTTACATATGAACTCTTGGTGGAATGAGTCTTCAGCTACTCTCATTGAGACCTGGCCAAATGCTCCTTTAAAGTTTTATTTTTGCTAACATGTGAATGCTCCAACCCTGAGTCACTCGGTACCTGGACTGACTGAGAGGAGAGCCAGTCATGGCAGCAATTACTGTAAATGTGCAGCTTGCAATCAGTGACGGGTAGAAAGAGGGAAGACATTTGCAGTTAACTAATAAGGCATCCGAGTTTCACTACCTGTAAAATTTTAATTGCTTTAGTTATGCTACTCTACTGCTACAGATTGTTAATTTCTCGACATTAATTTTCCTCTTCTTTTTGTTGCCAGTCCTAGGATCAGGCTTGGTAAAATTATAAATGAGTAGGAAACCCACTGCCAGAACAAACCTTGGGTAGCCATTCCATTTCAAAGAACCAGAGACAAATAATACACTTTGGCTTTTAGAAGCTCTTGGGGATTGCTGGGGGGAATTTCAGCCAAGAACTTCCAGATCGATCCTCAAAGAATATTTTTCTTACCAAAGGACAGCAAAGCAATAGAAATATGTTCTAATCGTATGTTGTACCTGTCTAACTTCTTGTTATGAGGATATGCAAAGGTCCTACTGAATATAGTCTCTTTACTCTGAGGCGTTCATCAAATTATTCCTGACATTTACATTTTCAGCCCCTTGCATGAGACATAAGGAAGAAAAATTATCAAAAATAGGTGTGGCAGCAAAGGTCTTTACTGCACCCTGCCCACAGAACAGCATTACCTCTTCTGTGTACGCTCTCTGTGCTGGGTACCCAAGGCAGTGTTTAGGAGTGTGGTCAGTAGCTGTACATTACCTTGACAGCACTTGCAGAAGGTGACTGATCGGATAAAATGGCTCAGAGGTTTTTCTTCCTGAATGGTTAGTAAAGAAATCATGCAAAACCCCCAACCCACCGCCCCCAGGACCCCACCCCAACTCAGTCAGACGAGTTTTAATGAGAAATTTGAAGAGAATTAACATGTGTTTTTATGCAGCACCACATTTTACAAAGATCCCAAAGGGCCCTGT
Organism: Bombycilla garrulus; assembly: GCA_013400315.1. Classification (NCBI taxonomy): domain Eukaryota; kingdom Metazoa; phylum Chordata; class Aves; order Passeriformes; family Bombycillidae; genus Bombycilla; species Bombycilla garrulus. The sequence goes on from VXBU01017413.1 coordinate 145,451, forward strand.
GAAACCTGTTTCTAAGGGAGTATTACAAACAGGATGAATGAGAAATCCAGTGATGTGACATTCTTCAGGATAGGAAGCGTTTGCACCCACTGGAGCTTTGGGGAAGATTTCTGTGTAGAAAGATGTAATAAGTAAAACTGGAACTTGTCCAGCCACCTGAGATTAATACCATTAATCTTTAAAAAAGTCCCACAGCACTTTCCAAAATGAAGATAAGTTCTCTGAAGTAGGTTTAAACCCAAAGGTTTTGCCTAGAAATGTAGAAAGAGAAGATACAAAGAATTGAGCAGAGGAGCTGATTACACTGAAGGTGTTGAATTTGTAGAATATGATGCCTTTGGCAAGAACAGCAATAAACAATCACCATGTGCAAAGGATCATGAAGGGAAGTAATTTATCAGCAGCAACAACAAAAGGTACATTAAATGAAGCCATTGTGCAGATCCAACAGGAACCTCCTGCTGTGCATTTCCTGGCTGAAGACAAGCAGGTGCTGTAGAAACCTTTTATCTGTGTCAGACTTCCAAACCATTATGCCTCTGGTATAGATCCCAGGCTGTTTAGTGATTATAACTAGCAATCCACATTGGGTGTGACACAAGCCATCAGAACTTTCAGTTAAACTTGAAACTTGCACATGTTCTCATGAATTAATACAAGGTTTGTACGTTTTGTATGTTTGTCGTACAAACCTTGCATTAATTCAAGTTCATTGTCAACCTCGGCAGTGAAGCTGTACAACAAAGTAGTTTTGACAACTTCCACTGCAGCATGGCAGGTCTCTGGGAATGCAGTGTGGAGTGGTTAAAAATCCCCCTCGGATGGTGTGAGGTGGCAACTGCAGAGCTACAGACCCCACCAGCCAGGGGAGCACCTGCCAGTTACCCTCCTGTCAAAGCTGTTGGCTCTTCCATCCCTACATTAATCACTGAAAATATCCGGGGAGTCCCTGGTGGCATTAGGTTGATTTCCACAGGATTTTCGGGAGACAGCTGAGGACACATGCAAAGAAAGCATTGCTAAACAAAGGGCCAAGAGCTCTCTGAGAATTGTGTTTGTAGTGAAACACTTTGAGTGCTTTTAGGCAACTGGAATTGCCCAAGCAATTGAGAGCAATTTGAACACCTGGAAAATGGAACATTTAATTGAGCTGCCAGGGACTGTGCGTCACGGCCTCCTTTATGTTTCACCAGGACCCCAGGAGAGGCAGGCTCACGTGTGGTCTCATTAGCAGATTCACTGCTTCTGCCCTGTGTTTTATTCCTCATCTCTTCCCATGGGAACCTCTCTCCGAAGGGCTCCAGACAGAGCTGGTGATTTTCAGACAAGCGCAATCTTTACCTTGGTACTCTTTGTGGTGAGAAGTAGTGAGGGAAAAGTTTTTCCTTGCTACTCCAGTTGCATTCCTCTCTGTAAATTTTAGCATCAAATAATCACATGCTATTGAGATATTAAGTGTTTGGGACAAAGCAACTGCTGACTTGGAAGCTGTTCCCTTGGAATAGATACATTTTACTTCCATACTGGCAATGATTCTGACTTGTATCTTCCTAATCAGTGCCTGGTGCAAATTTCCTTACATTTTTTCCATTCAGAATTTTAGCCAGGGGACAAATAAACTGGGGGCATTTGAAAACTAACATGCAGATATGTGGTTGATACTCGTGAGGATTTTGAAATCTGTTAAATTTTCTCTTATAGGAAAAGAGGCTTTGAACACATGGTTGATCTAGATAATTTTTATGCAACCATTTAAAATCAATTAGCTGAAGAGCTCTCCAGGTCTTTGATGAAAGTAGGTAATAAAGCTTTAAAAATGGGTAAAATTTGACAGGTGTGAGATACTTTTTTGAAATTATAAACAGCGAGCAAAGACAGTAGCTAGATGTTAAATTCTAGCCCACATAAAAGACTACTAAAATTTTACACTGAGAAATGACAGCGTACTTACCAATATAATGGCAAGAAAATTGATTTCACTCACTGGCATTCCACTTTTAACAGGTTACTTCTATGATTAATAAGGGAAACTGTTAACACATTTCATTTTCTCTGGAAGCATTAGTCACTCTGCACTGCTGTGGCTGAATGCTGCCGTGGTCCATATTAATTGGATTGAGTAGGACACTGAGGATGGGTGCTGAAATACTGGTCATCCTTAAAGAAGAATGGTTATAAAGAGGCTTTCCACAGTTTGAGTCACAAAGTATTTAACACGGGGTTTATTAGTAATCTGAACCAAAGTGCAGAATTCTGCAGGTAAAAGTCTCAGGAAATCGGACACCAATAAACATGACCTTGGGTCACTAACACACAGCATGCAGGGCTGGCAGCTAAAACGGAAATTCAATATATACAAGCTTTCACTGCATCTGAATCAGTCTAAAGAGGGTACAGGTCATTTGTAGTCTGACACTTCAGCTCAAAGCTGGGCACTGAAAGCAATTTTGTTCAATAAAGGAAAAAGAAACACAGCCAACAGGATACCACAGAATTATATTTATGTTGTACATTTGTCTTCACATTGCAACATCCACATTGTTCATTTTGTGACAAGTATTTCTAATAATTTTGAATACATATTTACTGTATAATACATTTTACCAAGAGGCACTTCCAGTAATTCTGGCAAAAAGGAGCTTCATTATAGTGTCTAACTTACAAAACAGTAAAAATAAATAATGTTTATCTAAAAGATTTTTTTCCTGTACAGAATCTATTTTGTACAAAACATTTATCAGCCATTAACTAAATCACTTAACAAATACTTGTGAAGAGAATATATTAAGTATTGCTACATGTATCGAGTGCAAGATACTAGTGAAAGGAAAAGAATTATTCTGTTTATGAAAATCACCTAAAAATACAAGGCCTTGTTCCTGAAGTGTTTAGAAAGGAGAAGCTTGGTTACAACAATATTGACAATATATAAATATAAATTAACGTATGTAGTACTTAGTGAAAAGAACACTGTGTTAAAAACTGGTGTGTACAAATCCTAAACAAGATGGCACTTTTCTGCATTGCCACTTTGGCTGGCAGTTATTTTTTAAAATATTGCTTGAAAAGAATTATAAAGGTACAGAAAACCCTTTTCAAATAGAGCCGTATAAAATTACATTCCCTCCACCTTTTTCTCACCTTTTGAAGTGAAAAAAAATCAAGGAGGGATTAAATTTGTAGTACACGAGTGATTTATGGAAACTTGCTACTATATCTGAGTCTGAATAAGCATCATTAAAATAATTTTGCCTTGTCCCAGGCCAGGAGTAAAACCTCACAGGACAGGATGTAAGATGACCAAATTTCTAAGTGTTTCCTGAAGTAAAAGAACTTAGTCTGGCCTCTTGTCAATTTTAAAATAAAAAACGTGTATAATTTGGCCTTCAAATATGGTGGGGGTCAAGTGCTTCAATTATATTGGCACACCCAAGATTTTAATTCAGAAAGGGTTGAGATTTTGCAAGGTTAATTTCTTGTTTACTTTACCAAAATGGGATTTTTAATTTTTTCAATCGCTTCTACATGATATACATATTTGCATATTGTTACCCAGACAGGCCAAACTGTATTGTAAAAGAATTATTTTTGGAAAGTATTTCTCCCACAACTGGAGGCAAAGGTGAAAAAATGTGTTTTTGTTGGAAAATATCCTAGATATTCTTCTATCAAAAGCACTTAAAAGAAAAAAAAAAAACTGCCACCCATCAGTGAAAATGTTAATCTGTTAAACAAACGTAACCCACAGTATGAATCATGGCTTTTTTAAAAGTGAACTTAAATTACTTTCCATCATGCAAACATCTGATATTGATTATTCAAGAGAAGAAGACTTAACTTTAGAAAAGTAATGACCAAAAGTACGCTGACATGGTTGAAATATTAAAGATATCATCAACATCACACAGCAGTTATTAACGTAGTCTTTGATCTTTTGGGACACCATCTGCAGTACTGTATCAAGGTTTACAAACATTTACAAACCTACAAATCAGCATTTTGCATTCAAATACAGGTTTTCCTTGTGTTTCAGGATCAGGCAGGAATTTTGAAAAGGAAAATCAGCTTTAACAGACTTTAGCAGGCTTTCTACCTAAAGCAGTATGTACATGGCAAACCCCTCACTGTTTTCTCTCTGACCAGATCACAGAGCTTTTTCATTTATTTATTTATATTTTTTTAGGAAAGCATGGGGGGAAGATGACTAGGGTCAGAGGAGAAAATAAAAAAGCACCACCAAAACCTCCCAACTCCTTCAAATAAATACTTAAAGGCAAAGAGCAGTTGCTAATTCACATCAATTTTCTAAGTGTTCGCTGCAGCAGAGGAAGACAGCGTTGAAAACTGGAGTTATTATTTGATCTGATTTCTATGGTTTTGCCTCAGGACAAGAGAATTCAGCCATGAAAGGACACATGGCCTGCAGCTGTGGCAAAGTCCTGTCTACCTGCTCTTATGCTTCCACACAGAAACAGAAATATCTGTTTCCCAATTAATTCACTGCTTGGATACACCTTTTTCCACACCTGCAGATTTCAGTGGTGCTCCCTGGAGCACAAAGGCTCCCTGTGGCATCCGGGGCAGAACAATTCTCCTGTGCTGCTCCATTCCCACATCTCAGACATACTGCACACACAGCTTTGAGAGCAAGAAACCACTGGCACAGACTGGTGACCTCAAAAGCTCAAATGAATTTTTTTTTTCCTCCTCTTGCATGAAGAAAAATTTTTCTTAATGAAGGAAAATTAAACAACTTCAGTCAAAAATCCTTCTTGATTTACTACAGCCTTCAGCTTGACAGACCACATCCAAGGCCAGGTGGTTTTAACTGAACTCACCAGCAGTTTTACACCAGCCAGCACTTGGGGGGATATCTGCACACACCTCAAGTGACACTGGCAGGGTTTCAGGCTGCTCAACGCTTACCATTTCAGTTTTATCAAAGTAATATTGTTAACTAGCTCGAGCTCTTGCCCCTTTTTGTCATTGTGAGAATGAACTCTCCAGAAATACACCTGCACTGTTCTGCCCCCAGGCTCCTGAGGAGCTGGTATCGTTCTAAGAGCTCAGGTGGGTGCTCACTCAGGTGACATCTGCATCCCACTGAGCTGGTGTGAAGCATTTTTCAACAAATGATCACCTGCCTGCCAGGAAAATCCACTAATGGCCTCTGAATAAATCATAATTAGGTTGTAAATGGAGAATAATTCTCACACTGCTCCCCCCAACACTGGGACTCAATAACTACCACACCAGGGGCTAAACCCTGCTTTGATTTACCTGCAGAGGAATGTTGCTTTGCTAAAAGAAAGTGATGAAATTCGAAGAAAGATTTATGATATTAAATTGCTCTCAAAAGTACTGGTGCTATTTTGCTCTAAATCAAAGTTTGACTCCAGTAATCAATCATTTTACAAGCTCTTCCAATGTTTCTTAAGACAGCTACCACCTAATTTCTATTATTCTCTCATCTGTTCAAAATCACTTAGCATGTATTTTCCTCTAAGGTCCCTGGACATTCTTACTTGTTGATTCACCAAAAAATAGGAAAAAAAATTATTCCCCTGCTCTAATTAATGGGAATAATTATCTTCTCTTTAACACTGCTTTCATTTTGACTAATACTGCAACATCAAACAGCAATTCAACTCTATTTTTAAGAAAAAGTTAAAAAGAAACTCTATGCTTATTCCATTTCAGCAGGATTACATTTGCTTTTGAAAGAAAAGGAAAAACAATTTTGTTTTATAAAATCTGTTTGATACTGGACTATGATTTCCTTTTCTCCTGCCCACAAAATGCTAGTTCGACTTTCCTCCTGCATGTGCACAACCCCATCAACTCGAGGACGGATTAGCCCAGCTCTGAGCTGAGGAATGCCCAAGTTCTAGTGCCAGCATCCACGGTGAGGCTGGGGAGAGCAGGCAACCCTTAGTGCCCACAGAGAGGTGTATTCTTCACTTTGGGAACATATTTCTGTCTAATCTTCTGGCCATGAGGCTGTGAAATACTCAGCAACTTCTCATCCTTAAATTGAATCCTTCCTTCCTGAAACATGTGATGCTGGAACATCTCAATCGTGACAGGACTTTGCACAAGTACTTCATTAACAACCAGGACCAACCACGTCAATCAACAATTTTGCTGCATCAGACCAATGGTTAAGTTTTCAGAAATGCTTAGGGTTCATTTTGAAAATTGACAAAATTCTCTAGGATTCCAAGTCCAGCTAGGCTCAGGTTGCTGACAGCTGCCCCACACCTATCAGCTCACAGATCAGCATTACTGGATGCCCACAGAGTCCCTACAGACTCTGCCACCGACTGATGCTCAATTTGGCAAGATCCTTGCTTTTTCCACACTACATTCTACTTTCCAGGACACTTCTGAAGAAAGACAGGGCCAGAATTTCAGAAAGAAAGAGAATTCTAGTAAAGAAGCAGACAGACTTAAGAATTTTTAAAGGAAACAAATGAACTTCATGTCCAGCATGGAATGAACAGAACGGGACTTGGGAGCAAAATTTGTTTAGATGCCAAATAGTACCTTTAAAAGCAAGTATTTGAACCTCTATAGCCTTGACTTTCTTCCAGATTCAGACCACCAGGATCTTAAAAAATTCTAACACTAAATGTAAAGACCTAAATCCATCTTTAGGCTGATGATGATGCCAAGAGAAGTTCACACATGATGTCAGAATAAAAACTGATGAAAACTATCCTTGCATTATTAACAAAAGCATTCTCAAATTACACCTGGGAACCATTTCCTGCCATAAGATGCCCATGTTTGCTATGAGAACAGCACCCTGCACAATGTCACAGGGGAGGGAGGCCTTTAGTGAAAGATTTCACTCACAGATGGAGGCCATCCAAAATTCTGCCAAGAGCACACTAAATCCCTTTTCCCCTAGATTGTTGCAGCTCACTTCTGCTAAACAGCTTGCAACATCTCATCAAACACTATCTCTCTACTGGAGGATGATTTTCAGAAACAAATGTCAAAATGCTCTGCACATTAGCTAAAAACAAACTAAGATTTTAGAATTAGAGCATAAATACAGAACATAGTAAACTGTGGCCCTTTGAACATGGTGGAAACTATTGCTTTTAGGCACAGCATTTTTGGTTTCTTAGAAGCTAATGTCTTATACTCCTCTTAAAAGCAAAGGTAATTAAATAGTTTAGGGCTTTCACACTCTCTACTTCCACGTGTTCCCTCTGGAACACAAGTGTAATGAGAGAAGTTATATTCCACAGTAAACACCATGTGGCTATCAGTGAAAGTGCCAATATAGGGACAAAAGTGTTTACATGTGATTGCTGTGTGACACACAAGAGCCTTTTTGTCACACTGGGAGCTGCAAGGATTGCAAAAGCCTCGTATATTCAGGCAAACTTCTAGACTAAAAGAGAACAGGATCAGACTCCAAGTGCCATTAAAGTGGGGAAAACAAAATATCCAAAAGGAAAAAATCATCTAGTCTTTCTCTTTTTAAAGAACAGAAAACTAAAGTACTTTGGGTGTGCAGCTGCATAACACTGTTTAAATGGGGGTTGCTTTCTTTAGTATCTAACACACTGCTTTACATAGGGTATGTAGCTGGAATTCATATCAACATTGTAAACATTCCACCTAAAACATGAGCATTTTTCTGACTGAATAAAATTGATTTTCTTTAATTCATTTTTTTCTTCCTAAAATGTTTCATAGGCTGTGGTTTATTTGGTGCTTGCAACACCAAAGGACTACACAGAGTGGAAAACCTTCAAGATCTGCCTCCAGAAGGCTGCTGTAACTGCAGGAGAAAAGCTTTGCCTCCTTTGGACTAGAAAATATCATACAGCCCCCTAAATTACCTGCTCAGTTATCTATGAACACAAAGCACAAAAAAAAAAAAAANACATTCTTGACATAATAGCTCTCTGCTATTTTCTTTTGTGTTAAATCTAAGCCAGCCTGGAGATTTCCTGATCCTTGCCTGCCAGACATGCACTTGAAAGACTGAGAATCAGGTTCTTAAGGAGAGGCCACCTGCAGAAACTGGATTACTAACTATTTGGAGTGGGAAAAAAAAAAAA
>VXBU01017413.1:153544-208493 GCA_013400315.1 Bombycilla garrulus
AAAAAAAAAAAGGCAACTCTTACCAAGCTGAGCACTCGCAGCTACTTCAGCTTCTTCACTGGAATTTCTTTCTAGTTTGGATAAAAACAACAATCATTCTCATTTTAAGTCTGTCAGCAATTTCTTCACCATAAAGGTCCAGTTCAGTGACTGTTCCCATGAACAGGTTGGGTAACAATGATGTGTCAGTTTCCAACAGCTGCCTGGGCAATGCAGAAAAACAAATTAGAAGCTGACACTAATTTTACTTAATGGCAACCAAAAATGATGACTAAAAATATAATGGTTTTATTTCAGCACATTTTTAGATAACTTTTCTTACTTATTCTTAGTTCTTTTTGACCCTATGTATGCCAGTTTAGAGGAATATGTGAAACTCTACTTACAGGATTTTGCCTCATTCTTGAATGCTTCTTTTTAATTTCACCAACTGGGCACCCACTAGCACTTGCTGCAATAGAATTTTTTCATCTTCCAGCAAAGGCAATACAAAACCCAGTATTAAAATCCAGTTACAGTGATTATGCACTCAAAATCGAGAAAGAAGTGCTTAGAGATGTGACATTTTAAAGCATCTCTGTAAGTTTAATTTTTAAGGGACAGAATGAGGCATAATAAATCCTTTTCATACTATAAGGTATGCATATCACTTGTACAAGGAAACCCAGTAAAATGATCAATCAAAGTGACTGAAGAGATATGAAAACAATGCAAGCTGGAATTGGTGGAGACTTGCTGAGATATTGGAGATATCTTTTTCTTTTGAATGAATTCTGCTGTGTCCTTTCCCTTTAAAATAGCAGTGTGATTTGGAACTTCGCTTTCCCGATTTCATTGGAAAACACTTCCTAAATGTTCCTGCTGATAAGAGCATTCAGAACCCTGCTCCAGTCACTCTGCTGAAAGGCAAACACATTTTCTACTGGCAAGAGTAGGACAGGACAATATCAGGCAAATGCAACCAGTAAAAAACCCAAATCCTCTTTTGAGCAAAACCTCATTCTGACAGAAACACAAAGCAAGAAGGAACTCTGAAGTGATAACACACATGTGATCGGCTTTGATAGAGAATGTTTTCCAACATTTTGGGGAGGTGTCAACAGGATCATGAAATTTGGTGGATGTGTAACAATAGCAAAAAGGGATGGGTGTAATGTCAGAAAGTTAATACAGAAAGGACTTCTACAAACTCTGCCTTTCACAAGGAATCTTACTCTCACAAGCAACCCTTTTCTTGGTAATGGGCTGCAGAATCAAAGTAGAAAAAGCATACATAAGTCAAAGAATTTTTGAGAGATATTGAAGTTTATATATGTAACTTTCTGTGGGAACAAATCTCTAAATTGCAGGGTCCTGGTTGGTGCTGCCAGGCCCCAAGAGCATTAATATTTTAAAGCCTTGATCCTGTAGACCGCTGGTTTCCCCAGAAGAGTCTATACAAATTACTCAAGACTTTATTTGTGGGGTTTGGAAATGGCTACACTGTATAAAAATGGTTCTGTATTTATTTTTTAAAAAATTATCTTTACAAAACAACTTTTCCCTTTTTTTCTTTTTCTTTTTTTTTAAGATATCATTATCTACAGGAACCCATAAAAATTTTTCCATATTTACATCTAGATAGCTAATCATTGACAAATATATCGTGAAATAAAATATTGAAAGTGAATATCCAACCTTTTAAATAGACATTTGGCTCACAGCATAAACAACAGAAAACAAATGAACAGAACAACAACAACAAAAAAGATCTGCTGTTCTTACAGGCTCGATCTTTTTTTTTCTCTTAAAAAAAAAAAGAAAAAAGAAGAAAGAAGGAAATAAGTATATTGGTGGGATCAAACATGCTGCTTCTAAGCAGAATGCCAGCAACAAACTGCTCCCATCCAGCACCTCACACTGAAAAAACCCAAGTTCTCTGAAGCTCATGTGGGCAGTTCCTGGGACAGCCGAGTGCCCGGCCCACGCAGGACTGGCACCTGTCCCCCATGCAGCTCCTAATGCACCCTTTGCCTTTTTCTGGGGATGGCCACGGCCCCCACGCTCCCCTCCCTTTCTCTCACAACAGTTTAGCTTTGTTCTTAGGTGACACGTTTGCTCATGGACGCCCAGGGGCAGGGGGTGAGGGCAGAAGAGGACACTGTCCCTGCAGCTTCCGAGCAGCCTTTGCTCCCCGGCGCCTCCCACCCGAACGCGCTGGGCCCACACAGCCGCTGAGGCCTGCAGAAGCACAGGCAGAGCCAGGACACCTCCAGGGGAACAGACTGCTGTGCCACGCAGCTCCCCCTTTGCAAACAGCCCTCCTGGCACATCCCTTTCGCCAGCAGTCCGGGAGGTGCCCAGGAGGAGGAGGTGGTGCGTGCACAGCTGGGCAGGGCGAGGCAGCGGCCTGGGCCACTGCTGGATGGCTGCTGCCCACAGCTGGAGTGCAACCTGGGATTGGAGGGCTACGGGAAAGCAGAGCTCCTCAAAATTGTTCCCTTGCAGGCACGAATTCTCAATAATTCTGGCCTTCTGTTTGTTGTGGTATACTGGGACATGTGCTACAGCTAGTGTGATAAGAACCAGACCATGCTGTATTTCCTCACATCCACTCACACTTGCAAACACCCCCTCACTCACACATATGTGTTGGCAGGATATATCAGCATTCACATAAAGCTTTGGAACTTTTATCCCTCAGCATTAAGAGCAAAAGCTACTTAACTGGTACCTTACTGTTAACTGCAAATGTGCTTCAGAAGCAGCATTTCCTTAGATAACTTTCTCCTGTAAATATCACAGTGACCATAATATATCATTAAATGTATTTTGCTGAAGTGTGCAGCCAATAACCCTGGCTATATATATATATTTATATAATTCCACCCACCCCCAAATCTCTTCAAAGATAGTCTGTAAAGCCGGTGTTGCAGTGTGAAAGCTTCCTTGAGCATAGGAGTTTAAACAATGTACCTCACCATAAAAAGGAAAGAGAAACAAATTGAACAGCTGTAGGCGCATTATCCCATACTTCTACAGTGTTGTGTCTAAATGCTGTGCTGGCTTGAGAAAGAGTCTGTGCACGAGTCAATCTGTCTTAAAATACTGCTGTAAATATTGTCATTGGTTTGGTTCTACAGTTGTGTTCTCCTCTTCATCCTTCTTGGCCTTCCCTTTCTCCTCCTCCTCTTCCCTGATGGCCTGGATTTGTTCTGAAGATTGGTGCAGTGGGGATTGCTCAGTGCCTTGCTTCTCCGACCCAGCTAACCTCTCCTCATCCTCAATCACTTTCTGCCACATCTTATGGTTCTGAAGCAGGTGCTGAGTGATCTGACAGTAGATTTTCCTCCTCTTGAACTTCTTCTTTCCTGTAAAACACCATGTGACATTAAGGTACTGGAGAAGGAAAAGCGACTGAAGGCACAGAAAGCAGACAGAGTGTACTATGACAGATTTTTAAACCCAAAAATTAAAACAGTGTTAAAATTCAGAAAGCTGCGCCTATCCAGATCTTGGGGAAAGCAAACTGGTTTCCTGCACAGTTTGAGCCTCAGCTTCATCCTATCCCATGTCTGCATGTTGCACCTGACCCTGCTCCTCACAGAGGTATCTAGTCTTTGAATGATTATGCATAAAACATGTTGCTGAGCTGTTTCTGCTCATTTTACATCAAGTTCTTAAAGACTCTGATCAACCCACATTAAATTCTGTGCCCTCCTCACCCCTAACAGATCCCTGCTGATTGTTGCAGGGAAAAAAAAATCCTGATTTTGTTTTCCTGTGCTCCATTTTCACCATCACAGTGGAGGTGACCTTAAAGTTTAAACATAATATTGCTTTGGCACCAGCCTGAGCACTAAAGAAGTAGTCAATAGCCAATTAGTATCAGGGAGCTGGCATCTCTCTGGTTTTCAAGCACCAGGCCCCTGCTCTCAGCCTATAAAGTGTTTTTGTCCCTGGTGGCTCTCATGTCTCCTGACACAGCTGACACTCCAAGTGTTTTGCTGTCTGAAGGGTGGTTTTTTTTTTTTTTTCCTGTCAATATAGTCTGTCCAACACAGATTGTTAACTCCTTAGCAGTACAAAGTTTGAAAAAATTTTCCTGGTCATTAACAGTGACAATGGCATTCACAGAACTGAAATAATAACCCCTCCAAAGACAACTGCTGATTTTTCTTTAAAGAAGGTGACGTAGAGGAATGTTTTGTACCAAATAAATTTGCGTGGATTAGTATTTGCAGGTTGCCTAAAGTATGTCTGTGTCAGGATCCAAAATGTTTAGCCCTTGAAGCTTTTGAACTGGAAACAAAGAGCTTTTCACTGAGCACAGACCAAATCCAATTCAATCCTTCATTAGAAAGCCCTTGGTTCCCTGTAGGAAACCTTCAAGTTTAGCACTAATAAGAATCCCCTACCCTGCCAATGCTGCAGCAGGACATTCTCTCCTGTGTTTCCCAGGTGACCCCACATCTTATTGCTCTCTGCAGACACTTGCTGTGGTGTTAAAATTTCTCTGATCACTAAAGACTGAGTCTGTTTAATTCTTATACTTGCATAAGACCTTCAGGGAAAGTATATGCTCCTGGTATAGTAAAAAAATTACTTAAGGCTACTTTAAGGTTATACCTCTCAAATTTATCTCAACTGCTTCAGTGAATTATCAGGACCTAAATGAAGTGTTTTCTGCCACAATTATATTTCTATCTGCCTAAAAGGCATTTCCATCAAAGATCTTTACCAACATCTATACCAGTCTTAATATCTGTGCATCTGACATCCCAAGCTTTTATTGTTTCATTGAAAAAGAAATGCTACAGATTGAAATATGAGGCCCCTATATCGACACAAAAGATGTCACAGAATCCTTATTAAGGTCCACAGAGTCACAGAGAATTTAGGGAACCTGGAGACAACAATTTACCACACATCAGTATGATCGAGAAGAGGAGCATCCCTCATTTGGTGTGAGGGAAGTAGAAAGAATTTGCTGAGTACTTCAAAACTTCTGATACATTAATTTTTAAGGTTTTGAAAACCATAGTCTAAAAACACCAGGCTGAATAGTAAAGTACTATAACAGAGTAGAATGTAAAAAAGAAAACAGAAGATCACTAAAATCAGTCTGTTTGCAACGTGAAAAGGGTTAATCACCATTGGTGCTGAAAACAGCATTGTTTGACTCCACAAGATAAGTGAATAGAGATATTAGATGAAAGAAAACCAAGGATTTCAGAGTAAGGTTAGACATTCCCTGGATGTATGAGAACATCCTTCATCTCTTTTTTAATACAGCAGTATCAGTTTCAGGCTTTGGGATCTGTGTTAATTACCAGTTGCATGCATTTTCTCCTAGAAGCATTTCCATAAAGCCAATCTGCCACAAACATGTGGCTCTGCCTTTACAGAACAGATAGCTCATAAGGTGCTAAATTATCCCATGTGTATTATATTACTTGATGTTTTCTGTTCTCTGCAAGAATTTTTTGTGCATGGGAATTGGCTAAACTTAAAATATGTGCATGTGTGAGTGTGTGAAAAGCAGCAATGATTTCTTAAATATGAACTATTTACCTCTGGATCTTACTAGAGATAAAAGGTTAATTCTGCACATCAGGAGACAGAGATTTTAGTTCCACATCCATATGTGACTTACTGCACTCAAACAAATCTTTCTCAGCTTTCCTAACAGAAAACAGGGATGATACCCAGGCAGGGCATGAAAGTGTGTGGGAAAGAACAGAAAAAGTGAGGCTGTTGAGGGAAAGAGCTATGTATTGTTATTTCATGGGTGCACTTAAGGCTGCTGTTTCCTAAAACTTCTGGATACAGAGGAGAGGGAGAAAGATGACTCAGAGGAGGCAAATAAGAAAACAGTGTAGAAAATTCAGAGAGAGAAAGAACATGAAAGAAAGAAAAAGGTAATGCAGAATTAAACTGATAAAAGGAGGAGTTGCAGCATTTTCTCTTAAAAATCACTTCCCACAAGTGCCTGAAATCTCCTTTCAAGGTAAAAAACTTTCATCTCAGTACAGCAAATATTGGCAATGTTGCCGTTCTGGAGGAGAGGCAGGGGAATATGAGCTCTAGTTACTGGTTAGCCAAGTGATGCAGCTCCCAGCACACAACACAGCAATGCTCATTGCCAATTCTCTTCCCACTCTTCTCCATGTTACCTTGAAGAGATTTGCATCAAAACGATTCAGTTGTTAAAAACTATTTTACTACATCAGCATTTCGGACCCTGAACATCATGTTAACTGATGGAAATGGTGAGTGTTTTCCTTGAAAAATCTTCTCCCAAACATCCCTTTTTCAGCTGAAATTTTTGCAGTCTATTAATTCCTGAAAGAGTCTAGAAAGGCCTCATGCACAGACAGGTGACCCACCTCCAGAAACCCCAGCTAGGGTAGAAATAAGAGGTAGATATGAACCACTGAACCACGGAGCATCTCCATTAACAATCAAAATGGCTACAGCTTCACCAGGACAGCACTGACTCCTGTCACTCTGGAGAGCCCCATGCTGGACCTGGCCAGCTCACAGCCTCTGCTCAGTGCTTTGGTCACAACATGAAACTTGTTTTGTTGGAAAAGGGAAGTTTCAACAACTTACTGGATTCGGCATTCTCGCAGGTTTCCATTTCTGCTGTCTCTTCCTCCTCTTGCTCATCAGTGTCTCCTGATTCATCACTATCTTCTATCCATTTTCCTGGCATCAGCCCTGCTGAGTCATAGGAGTTGCACAGTGGTCCCACGATGTGAGTGATGAAGGATTCCTGGAGGTGTGCCAGCTGAGGAGCAGAGCGGTCCATGAAAGGACTGATTGGCAGGCCCAGGCTGGCCTCTTCATCACCCTGCAGAGGAAAAATCGTAATTTCTCTGAGCTAAATGAAACAAAACTGTGCCTCAAAGAGGAGTAAAGCATATCCAACCCATTAGAAATGCTGAAAGAACATCTAAATGCCACCCTGGCACACCCATCCTGACATTGCTGCAGTGCCACCTGTCAAATGATCAGAGTTACAGCTCTTGTCCTGTAGGAGCTGATACCAACCCACTACCAATAATATGAATTTAACAAGGATGTTAATGACTCTGCAGAAGGATGCCCCTAGCCCTGAACTTTGTGCGGAAACTTGAAAATTGTTATTTCATTCATTTCCTCCCATTATTTCCAAAAAATCCCTTCTGATTGTGTGATCGTTAGTTCACAATAACCTTGTTCACAGCGAATAAGACAACTTCTACAAGACAGGGCTATCCCCCCAGACTAGTTTTCTTATTGATTTCATCCTTATTAAAAGTAACCTGGAGATGCCCTCTTGGCTTTGGGTCATAAATATTTGTTTCCTGTGACTATTAGAATGATCCCTATGAAAGAAATGTATGACATTCATTTGTTCAAAACCAGTAAATCTTTCCCATGAAGCTTTTTGTTAGCTTTTTTGGGGGAGACAGGGAGGCATAAATGAGTTTTTTCTCTCTCCTCTCATGATGTAAAATAAAGTAAAACTTCACTGCAGGACCAAATCTGATATACTCAATTCCCTATTACAGCAAAGCTTCGGGTGATATCAGTGTGCTTTCAGCTGAGCAGACATGACAAGACCAGATGCCATCTCCCCCCAAAAAAAAAACTTCTAACCTCCCAAATCAAGCCTGATATGTAACTAAATGCTATACTACAATACAGAGTTCTACATTTAAGGATATAGATTAGAATTTGGAGATGCATTTTCAGTTTCCATTATGTTATACTTTGCTTATATTTATCTCCTTGTAATGTAAATTTGTCAAAAGTAAAGGTCTTTTTACTAGACCAACACCCTGTCTGTATCTGTATTTGGTGAAGGCCAAAAAATGACAGCTAGATTTTGGAGTATGTACAGCAAATATCTCATTTCCTTGTGTTTTGTTTGTACATTTTATAATAACCAACCCTAAGATGCTATGCTCAATCATTAAAACAAAATATTTGTGTTGACAAAACACTGAAACATGCCATCCATTCTTGAAATAGCAAGCAAATTAAGAAGAGGCGACAGCTTGCTCCTCTTTACAGAAACATATCTGAGATTTCCTAGCTGTGAGAAATGCTGACTGTTGAAATGTTTACAAATTCTTTTTTAGTGTTCTGGAAAAACATTATTTATTATGTGAAACATCTATTCTAATATGTCTAACCTGTATTCAAATAATTATGCTGGACATGTGAAGAGAAATAAACAACCTACAACAATATGGATTTTGAATATTTCTATACACCACATTTTTAATAAGCAGTTTTTATTTACATGTGAGTGAAATTTTTAAAGGAACTGGTGTTTATTGTAAAGAAGATATTTTATGATTTTCACAGCATAGGTTGAATTCACTCACATATATGTGCTTTTTGATAGTACTTCCAGGGAAATTGAAACTTCCCATAAAATTCTCCTTTTTAGAAATAGAAAGTAGCAGAAAAAAACTAAGGCTCAAAAGCATGGTGAACATGGTTTGATACACCTCTTGTAGCATATTACATTAAAGAAAACCAGATTTTAATAGAGATAGAAGAAATTGAGAGCCTGGCTTATCCTCCTTAATGCCAAAAGCAAGTCCAAGAAAGAAAATGTTCTCTGGTTTGGATCCCATTTCTCAATGATGGAAAACAACACAGTTTCATACTGTGGAACAAATAACACAATATCTTCCCACATCTGTATCCTCACAAGCTTGATTCCCTGTCCAACACTTTGATGATATATTGGGGCACTTCCCTCTGATATAACTTTTATTGTAAAAAAGGAAAGCCATATTACACATCTGATTAACTGCTTCTGTCTGCATGCACTGGTCACCCACATAAGCTAGGATCACCACCAGAATTGCGAGGTGCAGTTTGTTGGGACAGTTGTAATGAACAAGAGAAGCATTGCCTAAAAGAAAATTTGGGACATGAAGGTTTTTTTGGGACATGCTCTCTTTGGTTAAGAAAAAAATGAAAACAAAAACGGAACCAGATGTATTCATACTATATGTAAGGTTTATTTTACTCTCTTCTTCTTGGGAGATTTGAAAGAAATGAAGACGCTTCAGGTCAGTGTCTGAACTATGTCCCTTTCCCTGTCTCTTTACGTACACCAGAAGGCAGCAGCAAATCCTGGTAGAATTTTTTTTTTTTTTTTTTTTTCCGAACTGTAAGCACAGTAAATTTAAGAGAAGTTGAAAAATCTTTAAAAGGGATTAGTCTGTGACTCCAAGTTACTGCACAGCCTCCCTGAGAAGTCTGTGGGTTGTCTTGTTCAGTAATTTAGCCTGTTTGCTTCATCTAGAAAAGACAGGATGTGGAGTTTAATCTGACCAGAACATTTCAAAATGTTCCCTCTCAGGAAATAGAGGAATAGTGTGGGAACAGCCCTAACCCTTGCACTCAGCAGGGCTAAATAGGTTATAATGAGAAAAGGTTTAATTAAGGGCTCCCTTACACCTAGAAAGAGAGGAGCAGTGCCTGGCTGGATTCCCAGGTCTTTGTCAATCCATCTGTGGCTGTCCCTCCTTCCTTGTGCCACCAGCATGGCCTTGCATAATTAGTGCAATTGTGCTGGCAAACCTGAGAGCTGCAAGAGCTGCCTTAAAGATGAAGTATGGGTCAGGAACAATGTGTAGGGAGCAGATGTGGTTGGCCTGTGATGAACTGAAAGCCAGTGTTACAGTCCTGCTGAGCACACAAAGGTTCTGGTTGTGTGAGCAGAGATGTGGCCTGCAGAGAAGCTAAAACCATCTCACTGCTCTGTTTAGATCATCTGAACAAGGATGGTGTGTCCTCTTTTGGAGGCTACATGTCAATAAAATGTGAGACTGTGGAGGAGAGCCATGAGAACCTGCTGATGTCTTGAATGAACACAGAAGGAAGGATGGAAACAGGGTTTGCACTAAAGAGGGAGATGACAGCCATGATGACTGACTACAGGAAAAGAAAAGAGGAAAGGAACACTTGTTCACCACGCCAGTGCTTGTCCACAGTGCCAGACTTGAACAGTTCAGCCTGTAGAAACACCATCATCAGAGGTCTCTGAGGACACATCAAAAATTTCAGCGACAAATGCACTTTCACTGATCTGGCAAAAAGATGGGTTAATGTAACTCTAGCCAGCCTTTTCACTCCTACTCTCTGTGATTTTGCACTCAACACCAGCACTACCATGCTCCAGAACAGCAGGCATGCATTTGGAATTCCAGAACAGCTTTGGAATGCATTTACCTGCTCATAAAACTCATTGACGATGCCTTCTGTCCACTGCAGATGCAAGTCTTTGCACTTGGCAGGCCCGTTGATGTCAGCCAGCTTGATGCACATCTGACACACCAGCAAGCGGTCGTTCTCATTGGTCCAGTCAATTCCAACATCATCGTTCACCTAGGGGGCAAAATAAAACCATGATGGGCAAAAGGATGCACCACAGAGGAGGATCTGACCTGGGATACTGTGCAATATACGTAGCTATTTAACACTAGCAAAAGCAGGTCAGCTAACCCCAGGCTGGAATTAACAATATGGAAAAAGAAAAATAAGTGGAAACCAAAGAACACTGAGATGAATAATGATAAGTCAGTATTTAGCACATTATGCACCTGTTTGAAAGCACTTACTGTGAAAACAAACAAATGCAATCTTTACATGACATTTTCCAAGAAGTTAATACCTATCGGTATATAAATATAAATTACCATAAACTACCATGCTGGTTTAATTGCAGTGTGAAGATGTGTGTAACCAGCTTATTTCCCTGTTTGATCTAAGCATGGCTGGAACTATTTCCTCCCTTTTTCCTTTTCTCTATTTTTCCCATACCTCTCACAAGATAAAGTGATCCATATGATCAGCTGCTCTAAAATAAAAGCAGAAAGGTTAAGGTTGGAAGGGACAAGGCTAGCAGGGGTGCAGAGGAGCTCAGACTTTTATGAATCTACAGAAATGTTCTCTGCATACCTTGGACCACATCTACAGCTTCTTAAAGCCTGGCAAAGAGAGGTTACAGGGAAATGGAAATACCAATTGTACTCATGGAGGCTTCAGAGTGTCAGCATAGAGATCCATCCTAAGTAATGCCACAGGAAAACATTTTATCCTTGTCACCAAAACAGCTAGGAGATCCTAGATACAAAACACACTGTTCTTGGGGGTTTCTCACAAGGAACAAGAAGGCAGTACCAGCTCCACGGAGCGGTATCTAGTTAACAAGCAAACAGCTTGATGGGTGATGGGTTTATTAAAATATCTTAACAGGAGGTGATTTCCAATAAGTTAGGTTGAAATGGTAAACAGTTTTTAAGAATGGTTTCTCAGGGTTGTGATTTTATGCCTTACTGAATGCAGCATGCAGGAAAGATCTCTAGTGACCTTTCTCTGGAAAGAGAAAGGAAAGGAAGACCATGCTTTCACTGCATTTGAAATTAGAATATCAAAACTGTCCTGATTTCTGTGCTTTATTAATACAGCAGTATGGTTAAATCAGTAAAAATTCACTTGAAGTTGCCATTATAAAAACCTGGTAATAACACCTTTGATTTTTCCCCGAGTGCTTTGCTAATAGGTCTAAAATGCCAGTGACCAAGAAAGCAATGTTGAAAAGTAGAATGTAAAAATAGTTTGTAATATTGTCAGCCTTAAACCACTTTCTGAAAAAAAGTAAATATATACAAGAAGAGAAGCTGTGTCACTAACTTTAAATGAGTAAAACTCAACAGAAATGCCAGATTCAAAACTTTATAGCAGCCAAAAGGACATTCAGAGGAAACAGAAACCATTTTTGCTGGATGCTACCAAGGCCCACAACCTCTTCTGACCATCCCC
Organism: Bombycilla garrulus; assembly: GCA_013400315.1. Taxonomy (NCBI): domain Eukaryota; kingdom Metazoa; phylum Chordata; class Aves; order Passeriformes; family Bombycillidae; genus Bombycilla; species Bombycilla garrulus. The sequence goes on from VXBU01017413.1 coordinate 165,362, forward strand.
CAGAAACTCAAACTATCCCACCTTGGCGTTGAATTTGGCAACGAAATCGAAGTGTTTCTTCAGGTCAGTGGCCAGAATGGCCTCAATGACGAGGAAGCGGAAGTGCTTGAACTCCACGTGGTCCAGGTTGACCAGGAAGTTGTACTCTGGCCTGGACATGAAGAGGTTCCAGGCAGCAGCAGCGTGGTGGTTCTCCAGCACCGAGCGGTCGTTGTACAGCACTGCCTGCGGGAGCAACACGGGGCAGCTGAGGAACATCTCAGCAAAATCACAGCACAGGATTATCCTGCTTCAGGACACAGGTTAGTGGCTAATGCAACATTGTGCCTGCCTCGTTCTCAGAATTAACCTCTCTTAACGAATTACTGTCTTTGGTAATTGCAGCAGGCAGTGGTGTCCATGTAGGACTGATTCCAAGCACAGAAACAAGTGAAATTCCAGTGTGCAGCCTGAAAGCACATACTCAGCCTGATGGATATCCCAATGCTGAAATCCAAAATTGGTGAAATCTTTACCAAAATAAGATGTTTAACTCTCATAGAGATGGTAATTCCATTCAGAAAATAACAAGAAAATTATTTTTTCCTATTAATTTATTTTCAAACTAGAGTCAATACATAAATGCTAATCATCTAACTTCCTTTTCTGATTTTTACAAGCACAGAGCTACAACACTTGTTTCTTGCAATTAAAGATAGTACATGTCTTCTCCCAATCTATTTACCTGGCCAGAGTATCAAAGCTCTTGATCACAGAAATGCATTGCAAGGATGAGAAGCATTACTATCAATTCACAGACACCAACTGATACCAGAGCGAGTTCAGGTGACTTCCTCTTGGTGACAGAGGAAATTTGGTTTCAAGCTGGGGAGTAAATTTAGATTTTCTGCATGCCTACCTGACCTACCACCATTAAGACATCATTATTTTATTTCCTAGTCCATGGAAGTATTTTTCAGCATGGTGTGCTGAAGCCAGGCAGGTCAGCTATGTAAAGTAAGGAAAGATGATCTCATAATTAAAAAGAGTGACTCAGAATTGCTGAATTCAACTCTCAGGACTGGCAGCAACTTCTGTGTAACCTTAGGCAAGCCTCAATTCTACATTCATGACACTGAGATTATTTTCCACTCCCTGCCTCCAAATACTTTGATAAAAAGATTGCAGCTGCTCATATTCCATAGAAACAACAGAAAATATGTTATGATCATGCTCAATTAACTTGCGAAGCACAGTGAACTACACAACTGGGATTTTTTAATTTCATTTAATCTTTCTTTGCATTACTTGGCAGAATAATTCTTCCATTCTCCCACAGTTACAGATTCTCCATCAGTCAGCAGAGCTTTACCTTCTTCACTGACACAGTTTATCAGTACCTTCCTCAACAGCTCTGCTAACTGAGGGTGTGTAAGAAGACTCTTACCAGCAATCCTCAAGTGAAGTGATTATTTCTGTCACTTTGACAAGCCGTTTCAAAATATCTGGCAGACTTGTGCTTAATGGAAGCCACAGGCACCACCAGCAAGGAAAAGCTGTCATCAAGACGTTCCAAACCACACAGCAACACTGCCAGAGATTTATTTACCTGAGGAGCACTCGTTGCTACCAAGAAGGCATTGGTCCTTCCTGGGTGATCATAATCATGCATGGCTGCAGCCACATAAAGAGCCATCAGCTCCAGGGCAGGGATGTTGCCAGCCAGGCATCCGTAGCTGTCATCTGTAGGTGTGTATGTCTTTGAGAACACGTAGCCCATATGGCCGTGAGTGATTCCACTGTCAGAATCTGAGCAGAAAGAAAGAAATGAACACAAGAAAAAAAATTCCAGTGCCACTTTTTCAGTGACCTATGTAACAGAAGCAATACAGCAGAGAGAGAAGGAGCAAATTTACAGTAAGAATAAATGCAAGCCTGACCTCAATGCTTTCTGTGCCTGTGATCCAGTACAATAAGGCAAACAATTGGAAAGGAACAAATTCTGATCCCACCTGGGGATCTTCCAGCCATCCAGCAAAACTTATTCTCAAATTGTGTAAGTTACAAGCAATAAAACATGGATTCACAGCCATGCTGGAGCTTTGTGGGAGAACTTGATCTTCCCACTCCTTTCTCTAATTTCTTTCATCATGTAGATGGAGTCTGTGAGACACTGATCATCCTTAAAGCAAGGAACTAGAATTTATTAATTAAATTACGGTGCATGTTTCCCAATACAAATGTCTAGACTTTGAATCTTTGCTGATAATCCTCTTTTTAAGGCATCTTGAGCATACCTGCTCAGAGACAGACACTGAGATGCTTTGTTGATTTTATCTAAAAGACCCAGAATGGATCTTGCATGCAGCTGAACAATGGCTTTCAAATAACAAATATCAAAAAGCCCCAGAACTCAACCCCTTTCCACCTATAAAACCACTGAAATCCCTTGCCAATAATTTTTTCCATAAAACCATTTGACACCACACACACACTCAAAAAAAATTAAAAAATAAAGTGGAACAAACTCCTGCTTTTCCAGCACCTCTCTGAGAACTCTCACAAAACACAGACAGGTCCTCTAGTTGCCACAGCTGAACATGGAGAAGTTAATTTAAAAATGCAAGAACACCTTCCTGTAGTGACCAGTCATAAAACAGAAGGAGTGGTCTTGTAAAACAGCTGCCAGATGGTAACAAGTCTTTTTATTTGGAGATAGTGAGGAAAAGCAAAGTAAGCCCCAGAAATTGTAGAATAGCAAATCAATGAAGGGTTTAAGGATTTAAGTCTATGCTGCCTCTGGTACAGCACTGAAAAGCACTAATAATACATCTTTCCTAGGCAAGAACCTTTTGCAAAAATCAAATGGTAACAAAGTTCTGTCATTACAGGTGACCACTAAGGCTTGCATTCACACATCATTAAATGTTAAGTACTAGTTTTTGGAGGAATAATTTAATTCCCTCGGAAGTTACACAAACACACCTGAACACCTTCAACATCCACTGTGCTACTGAACTGCTACATGGTGTTACAGATTGCAACAAGTTCTGCACTCAGCCCTCAACTGTTTGCTTTCTTACAGTAAATTTCATGAGAGAAGCTCTAGGAACACAACATTTAAATGTACCTGAATCACTTGCTGAGCCGTGGTCATTGATCACGGTCGGGAGCCCTGGGATGGGCTGGGTTGTGAGGTACCACACTGCGTGTAGAACATCAGTGGCATGGATTCGGTTGTGATCTGTGATGGAAAGAAAACCACCCAGCTATAAAACACCGGGATATTCCTGACAGAGGGATATCAGCACCATCTAGTGGGTACCGCGTGGCAGTCAATCCAGCAGAGACAAAACCAACATTACCACGAGCATCTCAGTTGTTTTCACCTTTTCCACAGAAATGAAAAAAGGAAGATAAATTGATTTAGCATTAGAAAGAGATTCCTCTTTAGTAAAACAAAACCCACTTTTTAAAAAAACAAGGAAATAGGTTCACAAAAATCCCAGAGACTCTATGAATGGTTAAATGTTTTAAACAGAAAGGAATGGCTTCAGTAGAGCAGACTGTGGGACTTCCATGCCTAACCTTCTCAGGCTGTAATCTGCTGCTCTAGACCCCTGATCCAGTTCAAAAACAAGGAAAGGATCGAAACTGGGTCTCTCACTTTCCCAGAACAGATTCCAAACCAGAATTATGAGGCAGCTTTCCTTAAATCCTTCCCACTGTAGCTGCTCCAATTGGTATTTAATATTTGAAAGAGAGACTACATGACTTCTCAAAATGATGTTTCCCACATTTTTCTGTGTGTGTAGAGAAAACAGGTTGTTCTACGTTCCTCAGTGCTGGTTTATCTGCCAGCTAAAGGGGGTAACTCTTTCCTCTTAGGAAAACAAGAGTCTTCTGCAGCTGAAGCACTTTGATAAATTTGAGTCAGTAAATACTTTGGGGACGACTGAAAACAGGTTTCTCAGTGAATAAATGCTTCCCACTGAAAAATATCAGCTAAGCTGTAGTACCAAAGCATTGTTCACTGATGCATTTGGCACAATTTTTCTGCCTACAAAGCTCATGTCCTTTGGTAGCAGAGCACTGCTACTGTATAAAAATCCAAGCTGCCTTTAGGAGGTTAAACGTTTCAAGAACCTCAAACTGGGGCACTGGGGTACACTTGCATTATCAGGAAACATTCTTTACTTATAATAACTTTATATGATTTCTGGCTTGTGCAGATTTTGCCATGAATTATGAAACCATGTAAAGGATTGAATACAAGGAAATAAGATAACAGGCTATGGTTCAGCACCAGCCTCTGCCTAAGCTTCCATCTGGTCATGATGTACTAAAAGAAAAAAGTAGCTTTATAATACAAGAAGAAAGGCTTCAACACAAAAGCCAATGGAAACATCTCCAAAACTTTAAGGAAGCATCATTATCTTTCCGGAATTTTTACTTACAAGGTATCTCTCGGTATCCACACTCCAAGGCATGGAAGTAGTTCATAAATTCCCTCACTGGTATTTTAAAGGTTTCAAACAGCCCCATGTCTTCAAAAAGCCTGTATGACACCTGAAAGAAAAAAAAACAAATGCCCCATGCTGCTAAGTAGATGAGAAAAACTGTAAAAATTAGACATAGAACTCCTTAGGTCGAATTACCCTGCGAACACCTGCTTTCCTGGTAGTATTTTCTCAAACCCTTGAGTCAAATAAATTCCCAGAAAAGGAGGAACAAGCGAAGGACTGACAGAAGGGGGAACCATGTGTATCCTATGCATTGTGTCCTTGCTTTGTGTCTCCGATTTTGGAAGTGAAATGATAAAAATGACTTCAATAGGATATTCAGGAGAGGATGTACTGGGAAAGAGAATGCAATGGATGAGTGAGGAGGAGCTCGGGAAAGATGAATGCTCAGAAATGTAGACAGCAGCTGATGCAAAATGGGCCCTTCTGAAGACAAGTTTGAACTTGACATATGAAGCAATGGGCCACAGTAAAATCACTGCATGATCTTTTCACTTCTTTCACAAATTGGACCCTAAAGCCTTGCAGAATCTTTATTTATTTACTGCTGTTAGCTAAATTCTGTCCTTTTGATGCCATCTGCCTGGTAATGACCTGCCCAGAGCTAAGCAACCTGAAGCACATTTGGACTGAGGAGTGCTGTATGGCAAAAAATGGTTAAAAATTGCACTTTGTGTTTTATATCTGAATATAAATCAAACATTTATCCACAACTGTTTGTATCTGTCTATTTTGTATATAATTTGGGACCTATGAGCTGCACCTGAAGTTCAACGACCATCAACTCCAAATGTCCTACCAGTGGGGATTTTTACAGTAAGAATAAGAGTAAATAAAAGGATATGAATTTGCAGCATTAATGTTATTCCTCCTGCCTCCCCTTATAGTCATTCCCTACCAGGAAAATCCTGCCTGTGAACTGATTCTGGTAAAACATTACAAGGGGCAGGTTGAGTGTGGTGTCTGACCCCATCCAGGATGATCCTCTAGTGACCAATATCTGACAGGGGGGTTCTGCTGGGGCCCCAGCTCTCACTTCTGTTCCCACCATAACTGAACTACTGGAAGAAAAATGCTCAGAATAAAAGGTAGAGCCTGTAAAAGGCAAAACATTGTTATCTGAATACCCCATGGGATCCCCCTGTATTTAGGCAGAGTGAATAGAGTGACCTGACACATAATTTGGATTAGAATCTGCATAGAACCCTGTTTATCTCTCTAGAATCATGGCTCAACTCTATCAGCTGGGATCCAATATTTCACTTACATTCTGGTTTTAGGCCAGTGAAATGTAAGCCACTTACTTCCAGCAAAACACCTCTGTATAAAAAGAGGAATCATAATGAAATAATATTTGGCAGGACCAAATCTTACTTGTCTATACTAGCAGTACTGGACAGGTATCTTAAATAAAGACAGGTTTCTTAAATAAGGCATGTCATAAAAGCATGTTTTTTCTCCCCTTGGATTTTTGGGGCTGGGAAATTCCATAGCTGAAAAGAAGCAAAGTTGACTGTGATGTGTAGGAATGACAGCTTTTCCCTCTGACTTGGAGTAAAATTGTGTTATTCTCTGTGGTCACTAAGAAAGTAATTTGGCCATTTTAATAACTTGCTCTTTCTTTCTCTTTCCTTCCTTTTTTCTTTCTTTCCCTTCCTTCCTCCCTCCCTTCCTCAGCAAATAGGGAGGAAGCAAGTGTAAAAGCAGGCCAGAAAGAGGAAAAAATGGGCATTGATGTCTTCCCCAAAGCCAACTAACCAAATTCTTTAATTTCAAAATGAAAGAAATATCCAAAACCAATAACTGCGCAGCGTTTTTTATTCCTTGCTCTTGATTAATCATTTTAATGTGCTTCTGTCTTTCAAAACACTTTCTTCCCAACCCACATGCTGTTTCAGGAGCTCCGTGGGAGCTGGAATCCTGTGGGCTGAGCCCTTGAGCTGAGGTGTGGTCCCTGCTGCCAGGGGCTTGGCAGAGCGTGCTCCAGCACTCTGTCTCTCTCCTCCAGCCTCCCTTTCCTTTTCAGTCTCTCACCATGGCTAATGCTCGAATGAACCATTTATAACTCAGAGACTTCGAGTGGTGCCTGATAAAGGACAAGCACTTCTGCACGATTCCTAGTGGAAGGTTTCTGCAGTTGGCCATTGTTATTCACACAATAAATAAAAATGTGAAAAATATAAAAACATTTAAAGTAATATAGGAGAAAATATAGGAAATAGGAGTTCCTCTGCTGGCTTTGCAGGCACACAGGAAAGGCTCTCCTTGGAGGACACGTGCGAAGTTGAGATCAGCAGTTCCCTTCTCAGTGTTTGCAGGCAGCCCTCACAGCCCTTTTTAGGCCTCGTGTATTTGCTTTCTTCAGGCACCCAGTCTCTGGCGCTGACAAACTCCTCACAAAGCTGGTGTGATGATCCCAGGAATATCCCATCTCCCATGTGTGATGAGGAGAGGGCCAAACAATCCTCCGGTCATCGTGCAGGGGCCAGCTCAGAGTCCCTGCAGTGACACCACCCTGCCTCTGACCCAGCTCCTTCACTGCTCCCTTGGGCCCAGCAACAACAGCTAAACCACAACAGCTGAACCAGAGGTTTTTGTCTTGTAGGAGCTGTTAGAAAAGTGTGAAGTGTGAAGATATTATTGAATTTTATGGCCTGTTATGAAGCAACAGCTCAGTTCTGAGAGCTCGGCTCTGTTTCTGAAATGAGACTGCATGTTCCTCTCTAAACCCTGTCAAGCATATTTGTCACTGCCACATCTACTGGCCTTGCCACTCCAGTTTGCACAGATGCTTTCATGCTTCCTGACTAGTTTGGGGTCTTTTTATATGTCTAAATCAATTAAACATTCCACAAAGAAGGAACAGACATCTCAAGCAGCTTCAAAGATGCCAAGCCAGCATTTGCTTTCTAAACTGAATGCTTCCCTAGAGGCATGTGTCAACTTTGCTTTGTTCCATCTCATAAATTTAACCCAGCATGGCAAACATAGTTAATTCAGCTTTTTAATTTACCTTTTCTTTTTTTTTTAATGGGTTAGTCCATTTAATAGCAAAATACAGAGAATAAATCCTTAGAGCTTTTGTTTTCCTTTCTTAATAATATCATAAGATTTAAAAATCAAACTAGAAAAAAAAGCGCTTTTGGCTGGAGGAAAAATATTTATTTATTTTAGTTTCCTGATTTCTGAAAATAAGTTCATTAGCAACACCTGAGTAGGTGTGGGTAATAAGGATCTATATTTTGTGAAGAAGGTTGAATTTGCTACATTCTGCTGTTAGGGTGAGGAGTTATTATAAGCAGCTGTTACATAAAATGTTGAATTTTCATTGTAAATATTAATGAGGCTTTATTTCACAAGCCTCATTTTGTGGAACTGTGGAGTGGATAACATGTTGAGAACCTGTGCAAAAAATAGATTTTGGGCAATAGATTGAGGAGATTTAGTGCAATTTGAGGGAAGCACAGAGGACTCGTGTCCAGAACCCCTTAGTAAAGTGTTTAGAGCCTATAGAGGTACCTGTGTAAAACCAGAACAAATTGTGGCTCATCCAAACTGTTTCTTATGCCACTAAAAGAAAGTTCTGGTTTTCCTTATGTTTCATCCATGATTCTATTATCATTCTATGCGATCAGAAAAATGTGCAATATGATCTAGAAGAGCATTTCAATCCCACACTCACTGTCTAGTGCAAAAGTGCCTCAATGAGCATCACTGAATTTATCCAATAAATAAATCCGATATCCACAGTTTGTCTATTTCTCTAAAATGAGCCTAGAGACTTGGCAGGCTGGTCAAACACAGCTGTTGCTTGCCAAGCTGCAGAGCACTGAATAAATCTGAATTCATGCCATGGTTTTCCTTGTTGACCACCAGACAATTGAATCTAGCTGAATAATAGGTAACCACCAAGGGACTGTGATTTGATCCAGCATTCTCTGGAGCCTGTTACACTGAAATCTGCCTGACACACTAACCTCTGTGTTTCTGGGGGGGTGGTAATTGTACCACATTGTACCAATTAACTTTATCTCTTCTTTCCAGCACTCATCACTACATAATGCCTTGTAAAGTGATACTCCTTCAGTCAGATTCTCTTGGGCTGTTTTCCCTTTCATCCCTAAATAATAATAAAAATAATTACTTGCTTTTCCTGTTTAATAATCTTCAGTACTTTTGTAAGAAAAAATGACAAATTTGTCAGTGTGCCAGGAAAAGGGGCATAACAGAGAAAGTTCAGCTGAGGAAGTGATTATGGAAAGTGACACTAATCGTGCAGGGTAGAGACAGGCTGTGTCAGTAACTGAATTAAACACATAGGAAGGAATAAAAACCAGTAAAAGTAAAGATTAGTAAGCTCTTCCATCCAGACTCATAGCAAATTAGTCCTCCCTACGTAATATTATATGGATTTTCTCTCAAAATTCTGGTTCTTTAAAAATGAGGGAATACAGCAAGGATTCTTTCTATCCCCACTTCCTCAAAACTTGCTTTCTTGCCTAGCCTGAAATGTAAAATATTTTATTTCTGGGATCTTATACTGAAATCTTCAGTATAAAAGCGGACCAAAACTCTGTATATCTTGCATCCACTAAATATATTTACTGTTTAGCCCTCCCATAGTAAACCCTGTGAGAAATCCTTTCCCAAAGAACTCAGTAAGGGCTGGAAGCATCTCAAGAGAATATTCAGAAAAGCAGAGAGCAGAAGGCAAAATAGAGGTGCGCTTTTTTTCTCTCGCATTTTTGAATTTAAAAATAAAGACATTCAAAAGTAAGGACTATAATGAGATAGAGTTCACATTGTCAGCTTTGAATTAGGTGTCAGGGATCACAGTTCACTGGATCATCAGCTTGTAAGGACAATGCCGTTTAAGATGTCTGTGTCTAAATCTGTCAACATTCCATCCAGATGCTGCAGACAAGGTACACCTCTCACCTGACTGAGAATCCGACCGCATTTCTTCCCAATTTTTTCCACCAAATCAAAGATTGGGAAGTTCCAATTATTTAGCTGCTCCATCAGGGGATCCAAGTTGTCCATAACCAGAGGCTCAGGGGCCAGTACAGGCTTGTCCTGTGCCAGGAATCAGAATAAAAAGGATTGTAAGTTCAGTGAAGCATCTCAAGCAAAAATTTATGCTCTTAAAAGCTAAAGTCACATTAGCATCATGCGTAAGTCAGTGGTACTTGGCTCAGCATAGATGTCCTCATTTCTTGCAGCCCTGCAGCTACTCACTCTCCTTTGTAATGTGTTTCACTTGAATGGATAGGAAATTCTGTTTATGAAAAAGCAGAGTCTGCACTTAGCACTGAGACTCATTCATTCACCCATGGGAATCATTCATTCAATTCCAAGGGAGTCTGCCTCCATTGTGAAATTCACTGTGGTACAGAGACAAACGCTCTCAGCTTCTGCTTCTGCATCAGGACCCATTCACAACACTCTAACAATGGCTAACAGAGCTCAGTCCAAAGGAAGACTTGTACCCTTAAACTGAAACCTACCTGTTTGTCAAGGTCTGCAAATAAAAGATGGCTTGTGCCCCTCCTTTCACATTTCTCCCTGTATACTCCCTGGAATTTCATTTCACTTAGAAACTGGAGATGAGTAAATGCCAGAACATTTCAAGCAAAATGCCTTCTCTCAGCATGTCCAACTCCAGCAGATTATGATAAATTTTTCAAGAGCTCCTGCCAACTTCAGATTATTAATTCAGTTGTACAACAGACTGTGGAAAACTCAACTGAACAAAGCTTTCCTGCTGCAGCTCAACCAAGCTCACAGCTGAATGCTGCGAGACAATCATCACTTGTTCACCACACTGCAACATTCCCTGTTTAAGACCTACAATAAAATCTTGCAGCACCCTTAGACCACATTTTTTCTGCGGGAATCTGGGTTTTTGGTTAGTTTGGTTTTCAGTTTGTTTGTTGTTTTTTTTTTTCCCCTTCAGTGTCAGCATACACTCAGTCTGTTGTGCTGGGGGAACTTAGAGGAGCTACCTCAGGTGGTATCAAGGGATGCAGGATGATGGTCTCGGGCGTGTAGGACCTACAGCTGGATCCCTTCCGCGGCTGCTCCTTGCAGCAATCCGTGTCGTCATCGTTCTGCACGATGTCACTGCTGTCACTGTTGTTGGTCTCGTAGTCAGAAGTGGCCTGAGCAGGATCATCTACAAACACAAATCACAAAGCTTGTGGTGGGAACAGCAAGGGTTTCATGGAAGTCGTCCTGTGACCTTCTGAATAGCAGCAACAGGAGCTCTGACTCATAATACATATGTGCTGCTTGGCTGGCTCCGAAGTCAGACAATCTGTCCAAGGGCATTAAAGATACACCCTGCAGAGTGTAAAAAATGGCATCAGGGAATGAAGACAGAAAAATATTTGAGGACCATTATTTAAGTGAATTGAGGGAAACAGTACATCCTTTATATTTTCACTCCATAAGCATTTCGTACATGTTGCACAAACAAAAAGGGGAGGAGCCTCAAAGACAACTTGTATGGACTCACCTGTAGGTGTTCTCCTTTTATGACAGACAAGCTTGTCTGCCCTTTTAGTGGATGATTACTGAATTTGAGGGAACGAGGTGTTTTTGACAAAGAATTACCTGTTCTGTTCAGGGTGTGTGTAGTAGCATCATTTCTATTTAGTGTCCCATCACCAGCTTCTATTTGGTTGTAGGGTCTGCCACAGCTGAAACACATCAAGAAACATGTGCAATATGAAGAACCACGTGCCTTAGACAGTCTTGTGGAAAATTATTTCCTGCTGGCTGTGTGAGATTATGACATACAGTACAAGCCGTGGTTCAGGGTATGTTCTCCAAACAAAATCACAGGAGAGTGCTAAAGTTTTATTGGATCTCAGGACAAAAATACAGAAAGACCTTGGATTAACTGTCCACCGTTAAATTTGTGTTTTCAACAGTAAACCTGAACCATTCACAGTAAACCTGAATCTTCAAATGATTTTTTTTTAATTCTCTAAGCATACCAGCACAAAATCAATCCTCTAGTTCTATACTAAAATTATGAAAATGTGCCAGAGTCCCATACAATCTTACAGAATTAATTTGGAAGACAGTCATGATCTGGCTTCACTCTTCTTGCTTAAAACTTGGATATGTTCCTCTTAAGGAGGAAAATTATATTTTATCATTACTTCAGCGACAGCACAGCAAGTACATAAGAACCAAGAGGGCAGAATTTGCTCCATCATTTCCAAACAGAAACACGTTTTGGGAGGGATCACAGTATTATGACCTTTTAAAATGACTGGCTCTTCCCTTCCATTAAAAAGCTTTATTCTTTGTGTATAACTCCCTTTAAATGCTAATTATAACCTGACATTTTAACATTCTCTTTGGTATATATATCAATCTTCACAAAGCAACCGTTACAGAATTATTTGGATTGGTCAAACTTTGTACTAGAACCTTTGCACCATTTTAAGTTCAACATATAAAAATGGCTAAACTCCTGTGCCAGCTAGCTTTTGACTGGGTGATCCAAACATATCCTGGAGCTTTCCCTGCAAACATCATGAATTCCTGAAAGACTTTCAAATAAAAATGCTAATCTGTATTCAATGATACCTGTAGTGCATAGCCAAGCAAATAAATCTTGTATCAGTCATATTGATAAATATGAAAAATATTAAAAATATGAAAAAGGGTATTAATTTCATTACTATCAACAACTTTATCACATTGATTAATTTTTTACATTTTTAATGCAATTCTTAATTTTTCTGGAAGAAGGCTTCCAGAAATGAATGCCACTTGTGAAATACCAGTATTTTGTTGAGTGTTAATAAAGGCACAGTGTAATAAGACTGCAGCACCTTTATGATATATTTCTGTTGTGTAAATTTCAAATGAACCTGTACAAATCCCAATTCTGGTATACCTTTGGAAAATTCTTAAAAGCCCTTAAGTTTCTATTTAGTTGTCTAAATCAGTCTCAAAAGCCTGCTTGGATCCTACTCCAAACTCCAGTGAGGATGACTCCCTTGAGCAAACTTGAAGTCTCAGTTTTGACTTTCTCACAGCCACTTCCTAGCCTTGCACACAGCACACTGAGGCACATCCAAAGTCATGTGATTCAAGTCAGAAACTAAAAACTGTTTCCAAAGATGTCAAACTCCATAACAGCCTGGCCACCCATGCTATGACCAGAAGTAACATCTGGTGAGTAAAGCAACCTTGAAACTGCACTGGAACAGGCTTGGGAACACCAGTGTTCTGCACTGTCCTGAACTGGACACAAATTGCAAACCAGTCATTGGATTTAGCAACTGAATCCTTTTGGAGAAGATAAGCAGAACAACTCTGTTTCCAAAAGGCTAATTTTGCAAAGCAGGTTTGGTCTGTGTTACCCAATAAAGACCTACTTTAAAGTTAGGAATTAAACTGTGTTACTGGAGCTCTTAGAGGGAGAAAGAACTCATCTGCAGAACTCATCTGATTTCTGGAAAAAAAAAAATCCCCACAGTACCTAATCTGACTCTGCCTAGGGAAGACAGGACCCTCTCCTCCTGAGAGCAGGCTCAAAATTACAGAGTCTTCAGGCATTGTTGGCGCTAGCAGTGAGATTTTTCTATGCAACATCAGGTGCCTGCTGTGGAAACCTTGGCCTGTGACCTAAAGGTGACTGCTCAGTGAAGGGTGTGGCTCCAGAAACACAAGTTGTAAACATGAAACTCAACTTTGGGATCTGCAGGTTATTGACAATTTATTGAGGAATCAGGCTGTCCATCTGACAGGAGTAAAAGCAATAAACACAGCCAACAGTCTTCCACTTTGAAAGTACTTTGCAGCATTGATTTACACACTTACTTAACTACTATAAACCTGAAATATCAATATTAACACTGTATTAAATCACAAAAACTTGCATGTGGGCCAATAGAACATGCTCAAGAGAACAATATGAAATGATTCCAAGGCATGCCAAATTATCATCTTACCTGCTGCAGATGATGGAGGGGCTGATAATAGGGTCTGACAGACTAGGTGCACTCTGAGTAGAAGTTAAGACTTTGTGTGGCTTCAAGCCCTGCTTGGTGTCAGTGTCTGTAGGCTCTGGAAATGACACAGAAGATGTTTTTCCAGTAGGACTTGTGGCAGGCGTCCCCTGAATCGGTGAATGGCACGGGGAGGTGAGAGGTGAAATATTTGGTGGGATACCTGGCCAAGGGGAAGAAAAGAGTCTTGTCAATGAACAGAAGTGGCAGATGGCTGTATTAGTTCACTGTGCAGAAATACTCTTCTTGAAATGCACCAGCATGTTCTCCAAAACCAAAATAAATAACAGAATACCCTTCTCCACTCTGAGCCAAGCCCAGGGCTGTTGCAGAGTGATGAACTTCCATTCCTATCAGCCACTTTGACATGCTGAAGATCTGGCTCAAAACAAAAAGCATATTTTCCCTGTTGAGCAGGATGCACTAACTGGACAGGCATGAACTGAAGGACGAGTCTGTGGCACAACTGTTGGTATCAGCATGTTCTCGTGACAGAGACACACAACCCTAAACAGGCAGTTCCCAAACCCCTCTGCAGTTTCTCTGTCACCATCTACAAGGCAGGCTTACACACATTCCCAGAAAATTTGGATTTCTACATGTTTGAAGACTAGCAATAAACCAAAAAGAGCAATTTTTAGTAGTCATACGTTATACAAAATAGTGCACTTCTGGGGCCATTTCTCATAGATTTTGGCCTTGATCTTCATCTTGAATTTATTTTTCAGTATCTGTTGCTCACTAATGCAGCCATTACTGCAGCACATGGTACTGTACGCCTGAGCTAGAGTACAGAAACTGCCAATATCCACATGTGCAACACTAGCAAGATGTAGTTCTCTCTGTCCCTGATTCCACCTAAGCACCACTGCCAAGATGAAGTGCATCAGCCAGTCCAGTGTTGAAACAAAGTGCTGCCTTCTCTTGGAACCCACTTTACCATTCCTAATCTCAGACAAAATGAGACTCAAAGTGCAGAGGAGCAAACTTAATCAGCCTTAAAAGGAAATGCACAGAAATTGAGTTACCTCCTGTTCTGAAGTTTGTAGGAACTCAGCCCCAGTTAATTTACCACATTCATCTTCAAAGCCAAAGGATATCAAGGCCTTAGAAACTTGAATGGGTTTTATGTTTGAATTTTCCCCTCTATCTAAATGCATTTCAGATATGAAAATTATCTTAAAATAAGGCAATATATTGATCTAAGATTATGAAATATTAAAACTGCAGGATATGCATGTACAGTTCCAGTTTTTTTTTTCCTGATAGCAACTTACTGTGATAGGAGGCGAAAATATGATTTACTGTTGACAATCCAAGAGTTAAAATAAAATGCTGATAGTTACTGTGCTGTAATTTGGAGATAACAAGCATCACAGTTTTGATTAACGGTATTTCTTCAGCAAATGTGGTATGTATTTAGTGTCTTAATTCAATGATTGCAAGTAGGATATAATGCTAGTCCTGAGATCAGAACACTACAGCCTTCAGAGCAATTAAAATGTTATCAGATGGCCATGACACAGGGAAATTGCTTTAAAATACAGAAAACCTCTGTTTCACATTTATGGATTCATTGAGATACCAGCTTTCCATTCAATAAAAATATGCTTCTAAAAACATTTCTCAGTCTGTTAAATGCACAGGGGATTGAGTTGGATTATGGTCTATCTTTGAGATATATGTTACCAAGTAATATTCATAACTCTTAGAGGATGCAATACACACGGTCATCTTTCAACAATTTGAAACAAGTCCTGGGAATTTAAACAGCACTTTTCACAATAATATCTCTAATCACAGCAAGATTTCTACTGATAGTAGGGATACAGTCTCTTGAAATATTTTTTTTTGTGTTTTTGTTTATTTGGGTTTTTTTAAGAAAGTAGTTTACCTGGGAAGGTAACCACAAATAAATAAAATTACCTGAAAAAAGCAAACCTTTTTTCAATAATCCAACATTAAACCATTAGTAAATGTGAGAGAAAATGTGTCTTGTTAGAGCAAGGATTTGTTCACAATCAAGATAAGAGAAGAATAAAAATACAAAGAGAATTTTTAAAGTACATCCATGCACTTAGGTCCTCCAGAACTTCTTCAAATGTGCAGTGATGAAAACATAAAACATGACTTCTATGTGGTGTGAAATTACATATGAAAACACTTTAGTATTTGTCAAAATAGATAGAACTAGCAGTATTTTAAAATGTGAATGTTTTTATGTACAATTAAGGACACATTTTATAAATTAATATATTTACAGATTTAGCTAGATCAGCTTGTACCAAAAATAATTGTATATTGCCAATAGAGCTAATACATAAATGTCTGAATTGTATTAATGAGTGCAAATTGATAGAATTATTTAGTTGGAGAATGAAAACAAATAATAACTAAAAATAAATGACTATAAATAGTCAAAATTTATTGTATTGTAATATCTTCTACATAAAACACTGATGCAAAATTTTTACTCCTTTCCACCCACATTTCTAGGAATTGCTTATGATGGAGTGGAGATTTCCCCTTTTCATGGGGGAGCTCTTCACTTGGATAACAGAGATGATTATTGATACTTTCTGAAAGCAGAAATTGCTAAAGGTAAAACTGATTGATGAACTTGATAATTGTTTTTCAAGTACAAGATATTATACACCCACTCCTCTCCCTTTAAATTTACTGGATAAGCTCTGAAAATCACAGGTCAAATGTATATTTTGTTCTAAAGCGAATTCCTGGATTCTTTTTACTGTCTCCATTATTTTCCAGGTTAAATATTCATTTGCCTATGTGCCTATTACCTTTTAAGATAATATTTTGCCACTTATCTTCACTGTGGTAAAAACAAAGCAGCTTTCTACAAGGAAAGATTTTTGGTTGTGTTCAGTTTGAAAAGGCAACGCCAGTGGCAGCACTAAAAATACAAAGTAACTGTGCAGCTGTATCTTCCAATTCCTATCAAAGCTGGCATTCTTTGACTTTTCCAGATGGCCTCAGCCATCTATCAATTTCTATCTGATAGCTGGGTAGCCAGGATCTCTGAGCAATATTATCTCAATAGTATTTATGTTTGGATAAATATCAGGCTGGTATGAAAAAAGGTCTTGTGCTAATATTGAATTGTGAGTTGAAGCATGGGTAAACAGCATGTTATACTGCATTTGTAGAGAGGAAAACCACATTATTGTGGATTAAAGCTGCTTCATGGCTGTCATATTACACATTTCATTATCAAGTCCAAAGTCACCTTAATTTCTTTCACGAAAAAAATGCAGGAGTAATGTTTTTCGGGTTTTTTTTTAAAGGCTCAAAAGCCTGAGTGAAAAACATCATATTTCTCATCTCTAAAAATCAGTAAGAATGACCTGCATGAAAAACGAAAAGGTTATGAAAAATCAGTAAGTATTTTCTCAGAAGTGAATATACAGAGGTAGACCTCTGAGTTACAAAGGTTGTTTGCATAAGACAAGTCAGTTTCTGCTTCCAGCTCAAAATGGATTTCTGTAGGTTGTGCTTTAGGAAATCTCAGTCAAGCAATATGCACAGGCAGCTAATGCCACAAATGTTATGCAAAACACCCTGCTGCAGCCAAGGGAATTACAAAGAAATAAATCACAATTTAGTATTTCACTTGCTCCATCGTGTCACTGCTAACTTCTATAAATCAAAAAAGTCAAAACATTTACAAAGGGCATGACTACAATCTATAGTGCTTCAAGCAACTGTGTTGAGAAATTTTTTTTTAATTAAAAGAAATAACTACATCATATTGATGGAAAAATAATGAAAGCAGCAGGTTGGACAGAGAACAAAAGCAGATGCAGCAGCTCGCTGTGGGGAGCAGTTAAACAAGGCTGACAGAGCTCAGATGCCCACTCACCTTGCCGGCTCTGCCTCTTGGCATTCAGGTGGTTGGTGGAGGACACGGCGTAGGAGGTGGAGAAGGACCTGCTCTTTGTGATTGTCATCAGGATGGAGCTGTTCCAGGAGTCAGAGCTGCAAAACCAGAGCACAAACAAGCAACATTCAACACAGGAAAAAGCCTCAAGGGCAGGTCTTATGAAGTTAGGAGCTGCAGCAAGAAGTATGTGATACTGAGACAGAACACAATCTGGTGAGGGAAACAACTGTGGGTTGGCTGAACTGGTGTTTGTGAGGCACTCAGTACCATGTTCAGCAAAAATATTTACAATGCAGACACTCCAAAGCTGGACTTCCCTCAGTGCTGAGGCCTATTTACCTTATTTATACAAGGATGCCTTCATTATATTGTTCTGACAGTTCAAAGAGGCTCAAAAGTTGACTTGAAGTAAGTTAAATTTATGTTCCCTTTTAGCACCTCCTTAAAAGAGCCTGAAGTGACAGAAATTCTCAGCAGAACTCAGAAATGTCCTCTGCTGCTGGTGCCACAGCAGATACACAACAACCCTTGGGGCACAGGAGGAACTCCTCAGGAGGCTGGGGAGGACTGGAAGCATCCTGCATGGCTGTGGTTAGGGGTGTGCCCCTCTATGCCCTAACCAGGAGAAATTTCTGCTGCATCCCCAGTAAAAATGCTCCTCTCAGACCCTGGAGACACTGGTGCAAGAGAATCATGCTGAAGGAATCCAGATGCACGTGTCCATGTGTGTGGGGAATAAACGTCAGTCCCCTGCAGCAGCATGGGTTTATGCTTTCAGCCTTTAGGCTGTAATTGCATGTCAGAAGAGGCCAAAATCTTCTGTACAGCAAGAACACAATATTTGTAATAATTCTCCTGAATGACACCCATCAAATGTCAGCTTCTGGCAGGGATGCAACACTGGCTCCTGTGAGCTCTCAGGACAGGTCTGCCAGACATCTCAGGCTCCATGTTCCTCCTCACAGCCTCACATCCAAGTGATGAGGTGACACTCAAGGCTGAAGACAGACTTTCAAATGAGCAGACTTTCATAGCTCCAGCTCAGCTTGAAAAAAATAAACTTGAAAGAAAAAAAAAGGGGCATTCTGAAAGAAAAAAGCACGTGTCACTGTGTTACCTCTACAAACATCTTGTTCTGGAATAGTAAGTATTACCTACAAAAATACCTACTGGTTGTCTTTATGGGCCCAAATTCTTAAAATCTGTGATGAAGTGAGGCAAACAAAATACAGGTGTTTTAAAAATAATTTTGTTTTTTTAATGATTTTGCTTTGTTTTTTAATTGACATGAAGAATATAACATACTGGCTCACTGTACAATAAAATAACCCAAATGAACCAAACCAAACCAAAAATCTCTGAACCACATTCTTTGAGCTCCTACAGCAGAATCACTCAATATCAAAGTGGGTGAGGGAAAGAATGGGGGAGCTCTATTATTTTTCCAGTATAATGTCTACCCAGTTCAGTGACATGGGGTTGGAAGAATATAGAATTACTAATCTCAAACTGACATTTACAGGGGATTTTTGCAAATAGGTGACTACAGAAATCCAAAATTGATGTCCCACATTGTGAGGAACAAGTTGTATGTTTTGTAACTACAGAATCTGCCACAGGGCAATTCCAGTGTTAGCCTTTCTCTTACCCTTCAACTTAAGAAATGTTTCTTTCTCTGTGACCAGTGGAGTGCCTGAATTTGAAGGGGAAGTGGCAGATAACCAAGATACATTTTCTTCTCTTCAGTTGAAAATTCTTCTCCTTGAAAGCAGATCTCTCTTGGTCTGCCAACATTTTTAAAGCTAGACTTATAGGATTCATTTCCCCCCTTTCTGGAATACACATTGTTTCTCCTACTGTGAAAGAAGTAGTGCAAACAGTAGGCTGGGAGGCTTGACAGAGCTATAATTATACAACTGGCGACATTAAACATAGGAAGAATTGATAGCCTGCCTTGCTGGCTCCTCATGCACAGTTATATAACAACTGCAGGAAAGGACCAACAATAATATTTAATTGCTCTCCCTCTCCGATTCCCATCTTGGGAAGCTTACACACTACGTGAGAGCGGGATCAACAGCATAAATCAAATGCACCCCAGGAACCACAGGTCTGTGAGTGAAGAACGTTTGCATTTGGTTACAGCTTCCTTCTATTTACTTTTACTGAGACAGATGGGACTTCTCACAAAGGGAACTTTGGCAAACCACGTATTTTTCTTGCATGAGACTTTCAGGGTACTCTGCAGGCTGTCTTGAGCACCTCCATACCCTGTATGACAGTCTCATCCACAGGAAGGATTTTGGTATCTGAAGAAAGGTCAACCTTGAAAGAGAGCTGCTCTTTGGGGCTGCATTCCCCCAAGCTGTCCAACAGCCAACACTGGTGATGTTGGGCCTTCCAAGGTCCTGTCTTTTTCTCCACTATCAGCACCAAATTTTGAATTTCAGAAGAGCACATGAGACTCCTGATGTCACAGCTCTGACTTCACTTCTTGAATGTAGTGCTTTCATTCTGATCTTCCTTTCCCCAGCACAAAGCATGTGTCCACATTCTTCCTTCATCCACCAGCTCCAAGATGATTGCTCTTGCTGAGGTGGGGATGGGACCTGAACTTTATTCTCACAGGGTGGTACCACAATTAGTTGCTCTCCACCTTCCTTTGAAGGCTCTGTTCCTCTCTTGACTAGAACAGAAAAGTATTCACAGAGCCAGAAAAGAGGAAATCCTGTTGTAATGACATGAAGTTACAACTTTTATTACAACCTCTGCAATCTCCCCAAACAAAGCTGACTGCTGGCTATAAGCAGCTGAGCAGACACAACTCTCCCTGCACTTCATGGGAGGACCATGTGTTTCATGACACCAGCTCAGGGATCAGACCCTGAGAAGAATGGAAGATGGAGCAGTGCTTTATGAACTGGTTTAATGACAGGACCACATCATTAGGTGTGTTCTTAGAAATGGTTGTGTTAATCGCTACAGTCTTTCTTGGCTGGGCAATAACCACGTAGGCAACTCCTGTATATCAAGAAAACTTTAACCAGATATCTTGCCTTTCTTCCAATTTTATTGGGGAGTTCTGCACTTCATTAGCATAACTAGATTTTGAAAAATTTATTTTTCTACCCAATAATCCGAATAATTTTGGCGTAATCTGACAAAAATGGGAATGCAGCTTCTTTGGCAAATCAATCTAGAGAAACATGAAGAAGTAATTCTAACGCAGTTCACAGTCAGCATTTTTGAATGTGGACATCACACAGAACCAAAGAAATCTGCCCAAAGAGAAACAAAAAAGTGAGAGGAGGCCGTTTGTAACCTGGATGAAGATGATTCGTGAGGTTTGATGCTGGCACTGCGGTCCCTTCTCACGGGAGCTGGCTCCAGAGTGGGCAGTCCAGTGGCTGACGTTGTTGTGGTCCAAGTTGAGGACACTCGTCTCAGCAGTCCCGGCGGCAAACTCCTCCGTAAGCGCTGGGGAGAAATCAGTTCCTTACAGTTTGTACAGGCTCACAAAACCTCCACACATGCAGAAATAAAACCACTTCCATTTGCCTAATTCTGTCTGACAACACTGACTACTACAGCCTCACTGGTACTTTAAATCTGAGTTCTCCCAGGTATTATTCATTTCAAACATAGCTATTGTTAAAAATGCTCGGAGGGTTTGGACCATCCTCCCTATCTCAAGTTTAAAAAAAAGTGTATGTCCACAGCCCCACAGCCCCAGATATTCAACACCTGATGTGGCCAAAGGTACTTCAACAAGTTAGCAGAGCCACAAAGGTGACTGAAGCATCTGTCAAAAAAGAAAAGCTGAGGGAGTTGGAATTGCTCAGTCTGAAGAAGAGAAGTCTCAGGGTAGATGGTACCAGTGTACACAAATACCTAAAGGGAGGGTGTAAAGAAGAAGGCTCTTTCCAGGGCTGCCCAGCGACAGGACAAGAGGCAGTGGAGCAAGAACTGAAATACAAGTGATTTAATTAAAATGTAGGAAAGTATTTTTTACTGTGAGGAGGAATGAACACTGAGAAGTTGCCTGAAGAAGCTGTGAAGTCTACACTCATGGAGATACCCAAAACCCAACTGCACATCCTCCTCAGCAACCTGATCTAGGCTGAGCCTAGAGAAACTTTCTCCTCAATGAGCTGAGGGATAGGACTGGACTAGACAATCTTCAGATGCACTTTCAACCTCAACTATTCCATGATTTAAACTGTCATGAATCCTCAGAATCAGAGATTCAAGGCAAGAAAGGCTGTAAGGAAAATAAGGCAGGGGAGCTCCAACTTTTTTCCCTGCCATATCTACCCAAGACAAGGATTATACACTGAAATAAAACTTTCATGCCCTTTCATGTCTCAAAAGCTTAGAGAAAACATTTTTTACAGCAGATTTTTCTTGACCATCCTGAATTTTTCTTTCACCTGACTCTTCCATTTCTCCAATTAACAGAATTCCCATTTTTTTTTCAAGTTTTTGAAGACAACGTTAATAAAGAATATTTTGGGTCCAGATTTGCTGCTGCATATCCTATAATTTTATTTGTTTCTTTTGTGAAGTTCTCATGAAGTGTTTATAGTTAAGAACTAAAATAAATATATCTGCAATGGAGAGCTTGGACTTTGCCAGAGGGTTAAGAAATATGAGATGGAAGACATCTGTAGTCCTGAAGTTCAAAGCTGCAGATAAATATGTTAACACATTATCTCCTAACACAAAATGCTCAGTATCAGATGCTTAAGGTGAAGGTCTTAAATCTGCTTTTAGACACTTTAAATAAAGACCTGCAAACTATTTGCTTTATGAACCATAATACATTTAGGTCAGTGAGTTCTTCAATTAAATTGGTTCTCTGTAGCATTAACTCATTTCTTCATCCTTCATTTCTCTTCTCCTCCTAAGGTATTATGCAACAGCAAACTGGTATCTGTTCCTGTGTGTGCTCGTGTGATGGCAGTGCTCTTGCACTGAACTCTTCCCCTCAGAGCCGAGAGTACAGCCATTATAGATACGGTCACTAAAACTAACTGGGAAATGTGCTTAAAAACCTGTGAACATCCATTTCGTACAAACAGCTGCTAAACAGGCAAATAGGGTGGTAATCATCATCACACTAAACTATAATAAAAGAATCACGAGCACTGCAATTCAGATGCCTGGAAATGCAGGAATGAATACTGGCTGTGCCATTTAAACTGTAAAAACATAAAAGCATTCGCCTGTGCAATGTACTCTGCCTATATTTAATTTTACAAGGGAGGCTGCAGTAAAAAAGCATTTTGGTTTAGTTTCAGAAATGAAATGTAAGCCTTGCAGGACAGATAATTAGCAACAAACCTACAACTCACTTTCTTCAAATCTGACGTGCTCTTTCTAGCTGTTCACTAGCTAAGTGTGGGTGGTGCACACTGATTATTTCCTGCCTGATCCCTGAGCATTCATAAAGCCATTTTTCAAGACAGTATTATATTCATATTTATGGTTCTGTCTTCTTTTTCTTCTCAACACAACTTCCATGAGCTCACAGTATTTGTCATACTAACGATTGTGATGATATTTTTGTTCGTTTGCGGCGTATGCAACAGTTTAGACTTGATCCAAAGCACCTGAAAGTCATCAATAGAGACTTTTTCATCAACTTCTGTGCGTTTCACCCCTCTGATTAAGGGGAGGAAAAAGAGATGGCAATGATAGAAAAAGCCCAGGGACATCTGACAGCCCAGCGATGTCCTGTAGGCAGAGGCAGGCGGCAGCACTCACCTTGGGAATAGCTAGCTTCTCTCCTTTCTCCGGACACTCCTCCGAGTCGGAGCAGGTGTAGTTCTCACTGAAGGACACCAAGGGGTTCACCCTTGGCTTGTGGATGGCCTGGAAGGTTAGCTGTGTGTTGAGCAGGTTGCTGACTGTTCTCAGGGACGTGCATACGTTGGGGGGCAGCGAAGGGTCGGCCAGAAGGTCTGTGATGAGCCCGTGTGCTTCTCCCATGACAGCGATATCCACGGTGATGCTGGTGCCAGAAGACTAAAGAAGAAACAAAGAATCCATGTGAGACAACAGAAGTGAACAGCCTGCTGGGCACTACCTCAGGCTGTGGTGAGCTCTCGTCACAGCTCCTGTTAAAGGGGTTGCAGGTGGAAAAATAATAACAAGAAACAATTCTTTAAATACAGAGAACAATGCTGAATAGATCGATCAACAGTCTGCAAAGACTCTGGAATTCCATCATAACTGGTTTCACAGCTTCCACCATCTGCAGCTGACTTAACCCATCTGAATGAATTGTTCAGGTTCCCTATGGAGACATGGTCAGTAGCCAGGGCTTATTTGCACAAACAATTTTGGAGACGTATTTTAGGATGGGAGGAGACTCTTGAGAGATGCCTGAGTACTAACTACAGAACAACTAATGCTCAGTGCTCATGCCTAGATGAATGAAATTAATCCCAAGCATATACTGAGATTTCTAAAATATCTACTTGAAACTAAATTGTAATATTTTGGTACGGTAGCAGCAACATTCTTCAGCAATTGCATATTGGGCAGCTATACCAAAACTGAAATGGAGTAAAAAGTGGATTTTTTAAACCTTAAAGTTCACAAGTCTGTGAACTGACAGCTATATAATATATATGCAGAGGTCTGAGGATCTTTATACTCTAACAAAGAACAGTGAGACTTGGATGCACACAGAACACCTAAAAAGGCAGGAGGCATATGGAATTTCAATGCAGAAGTGACATTTCAGCCTCACTTGGTGGTGCACTAAAACCCACCACAAATTCCGCATGGAGTTTCCAATCCAAGGCACTCCATGAGTGACCATTTTCCCTTTGTTGTGTCTCTGACACATAAGCTCAGTCCTGCTGCTACTGTTTGGAACTCAGTAGGTGTACGTGCAGTTTCCCAGAGAGACCATTGCAGCAGATTTTGTACTAATTTGCTTTCATGTATTTCTTAGAAAAAGCTAAAATGCATAGTTTGCTAAATGGGGAAGTTATGTCTGTGAAAAGAGCATAGGAGTTACTTGGAGTGGCAAGCAAGGAGCACGGAGAACTGGTCAGGGTTAGGAGGAGAGTGATTAAAGCCCCAGCCAGGAATGACTCATCAGTGACAGCGTTCGTAGACCTCAAAACACAAAGAACAGAGTAACACAACTTGATACTGCTTCCTTCTCAGAAAAGGCTTTACAGGCAATAAAATTATTTCTGAGGAAAGTGATATATTAGTTAAGGATAGCTAAAGCTCTTCCCAGTTGCATAACGTGGACATCAGGCCCTTGGCACAGAGATGTTTCACTCTGCTGATCCCTTCCTCGTGTCCTACTTCTTGCTAGGACTGAGGTAAGCTGCAGGACCAGAAGATAGGCTTCCTCACTCTCCATCCTCTCCTGCAGACACAAAGCCAGCCTCTTCCCACATTTCTTTCTCATGCTGTGAAATAACAAACCAGAAACTGCTTGATCTACTGGAGTGCTATTTCATCCTACTGAAAAAAATGAATGCCTGAATCTCACTTAATGGCTCTTTCATTGCTTAGCATCTCAGGAGTGCATGCAGAAGATTCTGGCAGATGCTAAAGAAAATTCTTAAATCAAAGGACAAGGCTTGGGATGGGACTAATTAATTTTCTATCTTAACCTCAGCCATGACAAACAAACCAAAGGGGAATGAGACAGAATACATCACTCAAAACGCAAAAGAAGCCTCATATTTTCAGCAAAACTGTGTCATCTACAGTTTGAAATTCTATTAAGCCTGGAGCCTGGAGTTGTTGACCGCCAATCAGAGACAGAGATTAATACTTGTATGAAGTAAACAAGTCTGACTCAGTGGGCTATAAGCAGAGATTCTGTACAGCAGTACTAATATTTTGCAAAGCAGCCAGCATTGTTCTCCATGATTAGTGGCAAGTGGGGAGAGGGAGAGCCCTTCTCTTCCTGTATTTAATTCCAAGTCCTCTCCACGGTGGATTTCTGCCACGGGGCCTCCAGCTCCCGGTGTTGTCATGTTGTTGGTGACCCGTGCCTTAACTCTGAGAGCCAGCAGATCTGTCCCAATCAAATGCCAGGCTGGGATGAGTTATGTGAGTCAAGAAGTATGAATGGTTCATCTATCTCAGGGTGAATTTAGAGCCAGACTGGTCTGACTGGGTAAAATTGCAGGTATTTAAATTATTATTTTCTAAAAACAAATTGAATTAATGAAAACATTTTAAAAAAAATTACTTTTTAGAGTCTACTAAAAACAGTAGAGAACTGCATATGCTTTGCAGACCATTATTCAGAAAGTAAATGAAAATGTGTTTCCCCAAAGGGCAAGAAAACCTGAATTTAGTGTAAATCACTACGATGATGTGAAAGTAAGAGAGCAAACTGATGAAAATTTGAGAATAATGTAGTCAAATATATGCATATGTATTGTATATATGCACTTGCACATGTGTACAGATATATATATGCAGGGAGTCTTCTTTTAGGGTAAAAGTGCACACAAAGTCCATGCTCAGTCTTTGTAAGTTGTTTTCTGCTAATGTGCATAGTCTCGGCATGAACTGATTTGGATCTTTTCCAAGCCACTTTACTCTCTGAAGCTCCAAGGCCGGATACTTGGGAATAGAGGCATGAACAACATTTGCAGTCAACACTAACAAACAACTAATTTGATAAAGCGAAACAAAACAACGAGGGGCTAAGATAAGGTGAACTTAATTTCACAATGGTCAGTGTTCATTTACTCATCTATGCCAATAATTGTGAATGCAGATCCCTCCCATGAATTTTGGATAAGACTGGCTTGCTGTTCACTTTGTGACTTCATTCCAGCCCTGATTTCAGCGATGTCATGCAGTGACTAAAACTGAAATGCTCTGGGGCATGAGAATGAGAAAGCAAACAGGCTGGGAACAAAAGCAAAACTAAACAGGCTCATTTTTAACTAAGATAAGAAGGAAAATTAATTCCTTACAATGCTGAAAAACAGCTGGTTTAGGCCACAGTGCCATCTGGAATTCCTAACTGGGCCCAAATGCACTTGCTGCATGTTTTGAGGCTTCCTTTTATGTACAGAAATAATAAAAAAAACCAAATTAAAACACACTGCCGCATGTGCAGGACCAAACCACAAAAATAGCATGTCCCGGTATTACACAGATGATTTTTGTCAAGGCAGGAAACAACTGTAAGGAACACTCTTATATTCCATATGAAAACACTATTCTAGAAAATTATAATAATAATTTAAAATTTTTAGGTTTGAATCATTTGTTTTGGAGCTTGCAACATGACTAGAAAGTTTTCAAAATTTCCATAACCTTCACAGGGCTTTTCTATTACGGTTCACAAAATTCCCTTTGTTTTCTTCTGTTAAATTATATTATGCACAAAACTCTAAGAATAGCTTTTACTCAGTAGGAGGAAAAAAGAAGTTAAAACTGTGCAGGAAGAATTAATTTAGGAAAATAGGAATAACAAATTCCTTTATCCATAAGACTCACAGACAGATAAATTTAGGTATGAGCTATTCCTGTTGGCTCACCTGTGGAGCAGATTTGACATCCATACACTTAACAGATCCTTTACCACAAAGAAGTCTTCCCCCTCCCTGTTCATATTCTTCATATGATTCTCATCCAGCTTAGCTAAAAAACACCACTCTCTCCACCCTACAAAAAGGGTGATTATCATGACAACAAAAAGGCAGTCGAAACTCAAGCAAGGAGAAAAAACCCCAACCAATTATCAAATACAAACCACAATTCATTTCACACTGCCTCATGTTAGGGAGAAATAAAATCTTCATTTGCTGTGGCTTGTACAAGGAAAAGCAATGAAGGCAGAGATGTTGGCCTTTCACCACGTTACACTCAAGAACACTCTGTAAGCAAAAGAATGGGGGAGGAGAGGAGAAAAAAAGAAAAGAAAAGCGGCATCCAGCGTATCTTCAATCTTCACACAATTACGAGCAACTATAAATCACAATTTGATATGGTTTCCAAGTCACATCATAAATGTTCAGGCCAAGCTGTCTGGAAACAAAATTAAAAGCAAATATAATTCTCCATTATTTTAATGTCCACAGCGCAATTTGAAGGATAAACATCAATTGGCTTCTATGGAAATAATGAATCATTTTAAAGGCGCCACAGACTTAACTACTCCACCTTCCACTGAATGACTAAGGAAAAAGAGCATGCATGCAATTCTTTCACATTTCATTTTTCTCTATTTAAAGCTCTAGAACCAAAGTATTTTTATTTTTATTTCTCTCTTATTTTTTACTAACAGAAGATTTCAGATTTTCTCTTCTCTGGTGAGCAAAGAAGATGTTTATGAGAATCTCTTCCCCTGCTTAATGAAGCACAGCATTCCCACTGCTCTCTGGAGGTCAACCAGCCACAGGCTCTGTAAGGCACACTCTGGCAGGGCTGAAAATAACATCTTCCTGTTGTCTCATCACATTGATCAAAGAAAACCTTTCCAAGGCATCTATGTAGTCCCTAACTTTGCTATTGAGTCTTTAAAGCACCCAGAGCCTCATAATCATAAACCAGACACTGAGGCGCAAAAAACGAGCGCACAATGAAGGAAACTCTAAATCTTGCTTGAGCCATAACGATTTGAGTTTTAATCCTGGTTCCAAGACTGGGATGGCACCACCAGAGCAAAGTAGACCTACAAGGTAACAATTACATTGAACTCTGATCTTCAGAGCAAAAAATGTTGTGCCTGCCACATGAAGCGTGTCTGTAGCATGAACACATGCCAGAAAGATACCAGAGTCAAGGATGAGAGAGCAGCCAGAGGAAGTCTTTCAAAGTAGCTCTACAAACACAGGATCTGATGAAGTGGGTCTCACTAAAGAGTTGCACTTTTTGTCCCCTCCCTGTATTACAATGACCCCTTCCCTCAGCAACAGAGCTGAGGCCTCCCCAGGTCAGCAGGAGGCAGCCCTGCCTGGGCTGGGTGTGCATGCTGTTGAGCAGCCTCATGCAGGGCTGGCTCTGTAATCTCACACTATATTAAATTAGCAGTCTTCTACTACCAAGCGAGGCCACTGACCTGAACCTTCCTCTGCTATCCCACCATTGGTTAATGTAAACTTCTAGAAAGATAATCATCTCTGAAACTTCCTCCCATGGGCCAAATTTGTTTGAAACTGTCACAGAGGAGCATGACCATATAAGACTACTTTCTTTAGAAAAATCAGGATGACAACACCACCATTCTTTAAGAAAGAGGCACTGGTTTGAGAAGGAAATACTTTTTCCCCCTTGTTATAAAACCTGTGGAATGTATCACTGTCTACAGCACACTTGGTCTGGGGAGGCAGCTGCAATCCCCACATCCTGCATCTCTACCTTAGGTGACACCACTCACAAAGCTCATAGTTACAGCTGACTAACTTTCTTCCATTACAGGATCTTTCAGTTCGTGACAGCTTTGTCAGCCAAAGAGCTCAGACTGAAACATATACTGCCAGGTATTTGTCTGGGGTGAATTATTTCAGTGTTTGAGAAAAATTGCTCAGACATTTACAAGAAGACTGTTGGAGTCTTTTATCCATCCTAAAAAACCCTTCGTAAACTGATACCACTTAATCTGCAGCAGGCACTGAAGTAAGGCCTTTTGCTTTTCCTGCCCTGATATGTCCAGATTTGGATGTGAAGTCCCTGGGAAAAATGAAACCAAAGCTAGCCCTGCATGACCTCTGTGGGCTGTCAGAAACCTGCCACCAAACTGCCCTAAGCGTGCTCAGCTCCACACACTGCACTGTGCACAACATCCCAAAGGGCAAAGGATCACATTTAAGAAACAGAGATGATGTTTGAGCTGTTATGCAGTTTTGGTGCCATCTGTAACTTTCAAGGGAGACTTTTGGTTCTTGCTTTCAGGTCACCTAGCAGGCTTTTCCAGATGTGTTACACACACCGAAAGGAAATTTCCTCGTGGTCACTAGCAACCAAGCAACAAGAAAAAGATAGATGCAGAAATTATCTCAAAGATGCAGAAATAATCTCAAAGAGTGGGAGGACTGGATTTGTTAAGATTCAAGACCTACAGACTAGGAAAATCTGAACCCGCGTGGATGCAAGTATTGGACACAACCCAATGCAACATAATTAAATCCCTGTCGTTTATATCTGACAGAAAGGACCTCAAGTGAACTAACTCCATTGGTACTGACATAAAGCGGTACTTAATTTTCCACACTTCCTCTGCCACAGCAGAGCACAGCTGAAACCCTGGAAGGCACAGGGGAAAGGGGCAGAGGATTCTCCCCAGAGAGTGTGCTGGGTGGCAGAGCGTGGCAAGGGGCAAGCTGCAACCACAGCCAGACATGTGCTCTGCCTTGGGCTCCCTGGGAAATCCCAGCGCAAGTGAAGACACTCAGACAGTTTGGGATGACCTTCTGCTGAAGGCACGAAAGAGGAGGATCCGGGGAAAGCAGCTCCTGGAAGGAGGAGAGAGCACAGGCTGAGCTTCCTGGCTGAGAGCCGCTGGTCACAGCTTGCAAACCTCGTGGAAACTCTGACGCTGGGATTTGATGTTCTCAGCAGAGCCCTGGGGACTCAGTCACCCAGCTCCAAGGGACTTTCCGTGCTATTTGGCAACCTAAAAACATTAAACTATCACGACTATGCAGCCCAAAGAACTACTTGATGATGTAGAGCAGATCACAGAGTCAGTCACAGTCAGGGTTGATTACTTAAAAAGTAGACACCACTCCAACTAAACCAGGAACTTTAAAAATTATTGCTTTTAATTAAAGCACAGCAGATGGGAAAAATTAAATTCTAAATGGGGCTCAAATCTGCTTTGAGTAACGCAGACTGAGGAAAACAATTCTGTACTTCAGAGGCCGTCCTCAATTGTCTTACATTATTGTTCTCCAATTTGTACATCAGATGGTCACAGATTGGTAGCTTGAAGCTGATAGTTTGTGCTCATATGAAGAAAACAGTGACAACTGTCTTCAGCCTCAACTTGAGCTGCAGTAACACAAGCTGGGACCCAGCAGGAGTGGGGTGCTGGGTGCTCCCACAGTGGAGATAATCCATCTCTCAATACCTGGTGATACATCTTATCCTGTCTTACCCATTTGGGTTTACAGCCCCAACATCCCAGCTGCCTGCTTAGCATGGAGAGCTATTTAAATTCCACGGTGAATTAAAACAGAGCGGCCAAATACACAGCATGACTTAAAAAAAGATCCATTGAAAGCAATAATCACCGTTCTGCCTTCTGGGTACTAACTAACCCTCCCACATTTTCAACTTGACAGTCTCGGTTACACCAGAGCAAAGCCAGAGCAGCCACAGAGTGCCATATTTTCTGCCTTTCAAAGTACTTCAGGCTCTTCTGGGATGCAGCTTGAGAAGCAACAGCACAATTAAGAGCAAACTGCAGAAATATGTATGAAAACAAACCCAGCTAACAATTCACATCCATCTCAGCCCTTCACTAATAACTGTTTAGCAGTATTAAGAGCACTATCAAATATCATCAAAAATGTAATGCAAATAAATGCAGCGTCTAAATGAAGACAAAAGTCTGGGGGGTGAGAGCTGCTACACAGGGTGTCAAATATATTTTCAATTACTAAAAATGATTCCCATAGGAGAAGAAACTGAAAAAAAAAAAAAAAAGAAAACCTGGTAAGGTCTTAAGAATGAGTGTTGAAAACCAGAATAAGAAAAAATTAGAAACTAGGAAGTAATCATCAGTGAAGCTGTAGATAAAGAGCCTTTAATGTTCAGTCTGTTCTTACTGGAATTACGAGAAGGATTTGGAAATGACAGCAGGAGCCAGATGTATATCTTGGGCCATGTTTTCCATATGCTGCAGAGCAGAAGGATCCCAAGACATTCTCCAGTGACCATGAACACTAATGATATTTAGGGGCCCATTTTTAAGAACAGGCTTTCCCTGAAGCCAAAGGCAGGCAGTGATATTCTGCACCTTTTGAAAAGGATAAATCCTCTGCACAGCAAACTCCAGTGAGAGCCTCCTTGCAGATAAATTGTCCAATTTCAACATTTTTTCCTTCTCCATCAGACCTTGTGGTTTGCATTATTTGATTCTCCTGATTTTAGACACTCACTCTAATACCAGTTAATAGCCACTGAGTGCTACAGATGCCTCCTCCTCTTTCTCATGACTTTATGTCACTAACGAACTCCTCTGTGAAAAGAATTAATCATTTCTCTGTAACACTTGGCTTTGCATTCTTATATTATGACTCATTCAAAAAAACCCAACAACTGTAGCCCTAGGGACTTGCAGCCCCCAAATCCTTCATCATAGTTGCTGCAGTGCTATTATTTCTCTAAAGTACAAGCTACTAACATCTAAAGGCACACTAAGCATGCACTAGATGTGAAAATACCCCACCTCTCCCAGATTATTTACAGACTCTTCAATGAAGATCAGGACAGAGAGAAACAGTAATTTATATACAAGAAATACAAAACACTATCCTCTACATGCCTTCTGTGTTATTAAATTATTTTTTTTTCACTTTGCACAGATATAAACTGACAGACTGGCAAGCCCTGAGGACTGCTTTCAACCTACTTCAGCCCTGACCTGCAAGGACCAACTTAAAGACACACTAGGTTAGTTTATACTGTGGGCTTATTTTGCCTTTGCTGTCATGAATGAAAAAAAAAAAAAAAAAATTTGCCTGCTGAGATACAAGGTACACAGCTGATAACCACAGGTCAATGCCTGCATCAGATGGCCATTTTCTGCCACTACTGTTCTGGCCTTTAATCTACACACTGCATGCTAAAGGCTCTAGGATTTTCTAAGTAGTTTCAGCAATCTCTAATTTCTGCTATGTAGCTGGTAACTGATTTGTCTTGTGCACAGTTTTAATCTAAGAAAAGTCTTACTTTCAACTTGCATCTTTTAGGTTGTGAGCAGTGCTTGACTTGCACTTTAGAAAAAGAAAAAAGAAAAATGCATGTAATAATCCTAATTATGACACCATGGCTGCTTCTCCATTCTAATCAGAGATAGACCCAATCTGTACTTCTGCATCATTAATGCCTCACCATGCTGAACTCTGACTTTCTGGCTCAGGGTCTGCACTGTTTTATGAGGGCCAAACACTTCTGTGTTTTTGGAAAGCTTGGATTCAAATTCACATCTAAATATAACAGCACCAGCTTCTCATTTACAAAAGGCAACAGAACCATAGAGACCAAAAAACAGACACAGATCATGAAGCACTGGTGCTTATGCTGGCAACCACACTAGACAATGATTTCTATCTCCACAGTGAGTTGTGTTTTCTGCTTGAATGTGGATATTAAGAAAAAAAAATCAACTGTGCGTTGCACATGGGGTTTTTATAAATGTTAAATATCCTTGTGAAGCTGAACTTCAGTAGTTCATCTGAATCTACTGCAGTAATAAATCAGTGATGATGCACCAGCGAGTGCAATAGAAGCTGTGAGTAGGTAGGCTGCATGGGTCCTGGTTAACCTACACAGGTTAAAAGTCTTAACTGAATTTTTAAAAGGAGGTATAGAAACAAAGTATCAACATACACATCTGTTTCACCATCTAAAATTAAAGACTTGAAGATACATCAACACAGAGACTTGGTATTTTAGCTCAGATAGAACCTAACCTGTTAATTGATGCCCACAGTACTGAGCCATTTGCTGATGAGACGTAAAGCCACATAATTCTGACACAGAGAACAGTGGTGTCCTCACAAACGAGAAACACCAGCTCAAACAAGGCAGCTCAAGGATTGTCACACTCACAACCTTGGACAAACACAAAAATATTTTGTACTGACAGAAAAATTATTGGTTTTAGCATTTCTGGTGACAGAAAGGGCTTATTCTGGCTTTGCTTCAGCAATTTTGGAACAGTTTTATTAAAAGACAGAAACAAGAAATTGGGTCAACTTCTCAAAACTTAAATCTTGAAAATTATGACGTTTCAAAATAATGAAGTTTCTCAGTTGTTTTTTCAAAAAGTTTATGCCTTCTCTTTGTGAAGAACAGCCTGGTGCCCACATTTGCGCTGTTTTCTGCATTAGACTGCTGCAGAGGCTTATTGTGTCTCTGGTGGCCAGAGGCTCATAGGTGAATTATGGGATCCATAATGGATTAGACTCCAGAGATGACTTCAATATTCAGGTTCGTTAACACTGGTGACTTAAGGCAGGGTATTGAAGCAGAAGATCTCTCCCCAAAGGTCAGTTTAACTTTGAGGGGTTAAGCTCAGAACAACAAAGATAAAAGACCAGTTCAATCACAAGAAAACACTTGACTTCATACCCGTGACCTTGGTGAACAGTCACACTCATCTCTCACCACAATGCTTTATGTAAACATATTTGTTAACAAATTGGAACAGACCACATGCTAAATTGTTCGCCATACGGTGCTCTGACTGATCAGCTGATGAAGCATATGGATCCTGTCTCCCTAATTCTCTATCATCTTTCTGACTGCTTCCATCTGAGTGTTACAAGTGGCCCCAGATATCCTACTTATCCCATTAAAGTAAAAAAAATAAATACATAAATTGCTGATCAATCTCTCTCTGTTCGCCCTCCTTCTTCTCCTAATGCATTTGAGAGACTTTTGGCAACAACATTAGGAAACAACCTTCTCTAGAAAGAAGAATCACTTCATTTAAATGATTTGTTCTTTTAATTACTGTCATTCCTAGCTAACACAGAGCAGAAAATGCATATCAATAATGTTCACTGTGCAACAGGTTGGCATGTTGCCAGGAATCTGAAGACTGCCCTTAATCTAAGTAAAGATTTATTTGTATCCATTTCCTCATTTAATGCAAGCTACACTACTGTGGACAGTAAAGCTGAAGCGTTCTGTATGATCCTACAGCAAAATGAAATATCCAACCAAATGAATTATGCACAACAGTTTTACCCACTCGCTCTTTTATTCTTCACTGACAGATCTAAGAAACATGTTTGATTTCCTGTCAATAAAAACCAGGTGGCACAGGAAAGCAACATGATGAGGTCCCACTTTGTTCTGCCTTTTAGAAAAGGTGCCTTCAGTTAGGATGGCATTTTTGTGGCATGTTATAAACATGCCTTTAATTCATAACTAACTGTATAATTATCTGATCCTATACAGAGCTACAGTAATATACCTCACACATGTTAACAGCTCAGTTAAAATAGGGGAAGGGGAATTAATTGGAAAGAAACGAATCAACATTTAGCTGGCTTTTTTAAACAGAGAAGAAAATGCAAATCAATAACTGTCTCTAAAGACTATTTAATGTTTTGTGTATAAAGACAACCATATAGGCCGGTGCCGGCTACAAGCAAACAGACAAGTTACAAACAGGACTTCACATTCAACTCTGAAACCTGATTTGTGTGGGTTTGGGTATACTTTGAAACCAGTCAAACAAGACAAAACCATGCTCTGACCCTACATAAAATTCAGAGTCCGCTTTAAGGGCTTGCTTATGTGACCACCCTCAATGCAAATCAGCCAAAGGATGTTCCACCAAGCGCACAGAATAAATTATTTTAAATAAAACCTGTCCACGGGCAGACTTCTAACCGCACACAGTAACTATTTCTGCTTGTAAAATGACGTTCATTTAGCTCTGTATAAACAATTTGTGAATCCACCTTGAACATAACACAATTCTTTCTCCCTGCACCAAGCTGCCAGCCACGGAACATCCCACATGGCTCCAGAGCAGCAGGCTGAGCTCTGCTTCCCCTCGGGCAGCAGCAGCACTGGTGATGATCTGCACGCCAGCCCTTCGCTCCTGAGGAGAACATAACGAGAGAGGAGATCAGAGAGCAGGTCTGGTGCTGGAACCGAGCCACAGCCTCGCTCACAAACCAGGCCAGGCAGACTGGGAGCTCCAGGGGATGCACCAAGGGAGCCCAAAATGTCCCTCCTCTCTCTGAGGGCTGCTGCCTGCCCACCAGCATCTCACGGGGTCGGCAGCACAGCAGAAGGTGAAAGGGCAGGAGACAGGGTCAGGCAGAACAGATATGAGGACATCCAGCTGCACGAGGGAAAATCAGACCAGGAAAAGGGGATGGGAGTGAGAAAATTACAGAAGACCTGGTCTGATCACCTATTCCAGGTTAGAGCACAAATACTTCCCTAAATGAGCAGCCCATCCTGTGCCAGGTGAGCACTCCAAGTGAGTCAGAGCCTCAGGAGAGGGTGTAAGGTAACAGTCACAGTACAGCTGAGCAGAACTTCTCATAACAAGGCATTATGATCCTGCAGGTTTAGGCACAGAAAAGCCTTTCCCAGGGATCACCAGATGGCACTACGCTTCCTTCAAATCAGGACTGTGGCTCTGCTCTGCCCATGCAATGCCATCATCGACTTGGGAGGAAAAAGATCTTAATCCATGGTTTTTTATATATTAGCCCAGTAATCTCTCACTGCCCACATTCTTTCCAACGATCTTGCAAATCTTGTACAAACAACAAAGAAATTACTGCAGCTGGGGGAGGTGGAGGGAGCCTCATAACATTTTGAACTGACTCTCATACTAAAATATTCCATAGCAAAAGGATTACGGGAGTTTCTCTAGGAACACAAAACTCCCCAGCAATACACGCAGTGCTTGACAACTGTATTAAGAAAGCAGAATTCCTTTCAGAGAAATACATAAGGTTAGCATATACATACCTCTCTCTTCTCCCCATGTTCTATTTCTGTCTGTTATCAGAGCTGTTGAAGATGCTAAACTCTACCTGCAATTGTGCAGTGTTTTAGCATAAAAGTATTTTCTAAATTTGGTAGAAGTTTATTGCACTTTTTTCCCCCCAAAAAAAAAGAGCTGTTGAGAGTTTCCATATACAAATAATAATGGAAGATAGAAAATGAAAGTACATTAAAATATAGAAAATAAAGAAAACAACACGTACACAAAAAAAAGCAATGTTCCCACATGCATGTTATTGTAAGCACGCTTTCCTTCAGTTATTGATGTGAATTGCAAAAAGATGCAAAGTATTCACATTTGCATGTCTTCAGCTGGGTACAAGCTGATATCAGCCTGTGGAATACAGCTAATTTGGGATGGAAGGGGCACATTCAAAACCTCTGATTCTCGGTAAGAGTGACATTCTTTTTTGCTTGTTTGCTTTGTGTTTAATCCACCACAGGACTCATCCGCACTCAAGACCTTACAAATTGAAAAACTGAGGGGCAAATTAATCTTGCAGAGTGACTCCTCTAACTTCACTAGGAGTCACAGCAGAACTGAAGTCTGCCTGCTGTGCTCATGAGCTGAATTCCCTCACAAAACAGATTTTTGCTTTTCTCCAAGCAACTCTCCCCCCGCTTTCAGCTCCCTAGAAGTTGACAGGCTGTTTCCTGCTCCATGATCTGTGAATCACGATGTGAGCTCCGATCGCTGCTCCCCGGTGAAATTAAATTAGGTATCGGAGCACAGCATGAGCAATAACTTTCCCTGAGATGCCAGCCCTAAAGAAACTCCACACTTTCTTCCCCCAGTTGAAGAATGGAGTTATGAAAGCAGGGTCAAGTTGGTTATTACTCTTCATACTCTGCAACATCACCCAGTCTGCTCTGAGCCAGTTTGAAATTATTTCTCCCCTTCCTAGTCAGGAATATAACGGCACCAAATTTGAGGAGTCCAATAATTCACTATATCAGTGTGCTCTCCTGTAACCACTTAACACCATGTGAACTGCAGCAATGCTTAACCTACACAGAATACCATGATAAATCACCAGAATTTAGTGCATGTCATACAGCTGGGAAATTGTTAAGACAAAGGTAAGCAATGGCTTATCAAGCAGGAAAGGGGAGTTTGTGATCCTGCATTTCAAAGTGCCTTTCAATAGCACTTTGTTAAGGAATAAAATATTCACTCTTGGAAAGATCATAGGGTTATGTTGCCCCATGTTTTTTTTTCAAACATATGGCCCTTGGGAACTTACACACAGCTTTGTCACTGCAGTGTACTCTGAGCAAGGAGGCACCACAGGGGCACACCTGAAAGCTGCAACTGGTAGGAAATAAAAGAATAATGCATTATAACCTGGTTTGTGAGCTCAGAATATTGCTCATTCTGGAGCCTATAATAATCTCAGGTTTAGGGGAGTTTTAGTTTCAAATTGTGATGTAGATGTCAAAACCAGATTACTTAGCCCCCTTTCTGCCACATAACTACAGAGTCCATGTGCTCCAGCAAAGGCAGCTTGTGTTTGCTTCAAGAAAAAATAAAAGGTGCTCCCACCTTTCATTCTCAGACAGAAATACATTTCTGCTCCCATTAACCTGAGAAACTACTCCAAAGATCAATTCATCTGCAAGAAGCAGAAGTCTTCATGCTACTCAAAATTAAGTGTGGCTTTCCCTTCTTCAACATTGACATCTTCCCCTGTGAGCCCTGCAGGTTCCTCCAGGTCCACTGAAAATCTGATCCTAAGCTCCCTCTCTTCTGGGTTAGCTGCCAGACAAGGGCTAGTACCGGAGTTACTACGTCAGTAAGAGATTGTTCTGGCCTTCCAACACTGCCATGTTGCCCACCCAGCTGCTGTGGAGATGGCTCAGGCACAGCAAAGTAAATTGGTTTAATCTTGTGCATCTGGTACCGAGCTCCCAGTCATCTGTTTAGGGGTATAAAGGGACTCTGTTCCGTTTCAGTGCATCGATCACGTCACAGCCCAGCTCTAGTGATAGAGCCCGAAACCTTCAAAACCTAAACCCTGATAGCTCCTCTTCTCTGCTCATATTCATCACAGTGTTGGACTTGCATGTTTGTTCCACAAGCTACTGAGTCACCTGGGCCTGGGAGACTGTAAGTAACCCTCCTAGAGCTAAAGCATAAGTCTGCTTATTACCCTAAATTCACAGAAGTATTCCTTTGTCATTTAAAAAGAAACCCACAAAACCTCTGCAAAGCACAACCGTCTAGAGACTTGCAATATTTCCACATTAGCCAAATGAACATGAAGTAAACCCTTCATCTCTGCATCCCTTAGAGGACTCACAGGGCAACAATATCCCACAGAAGGCCCTCTGGGTGCCTGGAAGGTGCAGAGCACTCTTGCCCGTACAGTGAGCAAAAGCTTTAGACCACTTCTGGGAATGCAAATGAATGGGATCCACGTGACCCCGGTAATAAAAGGCTCCTGTCTCTTTGCAAAGCATTGAAATGCCATCTGGCAATTTTGTTGACGTCAGCAGGCACAGAAAAACAACCACCACCTCCCCCAAAAAAGCAAAAGCCTTGGGCGGGAGGGGGAGGAACGCAGAGTTTCGTGGTGCACGCACTTCAGGCTGGTGCTACTGAGAACCTGCGGCAGCACGCTCAGCCCAGAGCCTCGAATTCTGCACAGCAGTGCAGGCAAATTCACCCCCTCAGCTCTGCTCCATACTGCTGAGCAGCCAGGCTCCGAGACTGCTGCCAAGCATCCAACAATGAGCACTGCATCCTCCTCTCTCATTTTGCCTTGTCACTCTCAGGTTGCTGAAAGTTTGTAGGTGGGGATCAAATCTCTCGGTGTGGATTGCAGGGAGAGACACACAACTTCCAGCACTGCTTCTGCAGGGTGTGGAAGATAAAAATCACTCATTCTGCTGCTTTGACTACACTTCTTGCACACTGATCTGGAGCAAAGTGGAAGAAATTCTGTGCTAGTTTGAGTAAAACCTCACACCGACATTTCACGATGACAAGAGAGAAGTGACCAAAGATGATGTACAAAAGATATCCGCATCCTGTAGGGATAATATTATAAGCTGCAGGTACTGATTTTAAATTATACTTAATAGAAGGCACAATATTGCTCCTAAGTATTA
Organism: Bombycilla garrulus; assembly: GCA_013400315.1. NCBI lineage: Eukaryota > Metazoa > Chordata > Aves > Passeriformes > Bombycillidae > Bombycilla > Bombycilla garrulus. The sequence goes on from VXBU01017413.1 coordinate 204,619, forward strand.
CATGCCATTTGGCACAGAAAAATTCACTTCATTTTCATGAAAAATGCAGTATTTTAAGGCAATAATGTAAGTTACCTTATCTGTGATGAGCTACAATAATACCGTGAACATGTGCATGCAAAAGAAGCAGGCATCTTTTTGTATGAAAGTACATTTTCCTGTTATCAAAGATCCCTTCAATTATTTCTGATCTCAGTTAATTCACACTGAAATGCAGGAAAGGGCAGCAAAGCACTTCTTTAACACAAACTTTAACAGGATGGACGTGTCCTTCATGAGGCACATTTAAACCCTGAAAAAAGGAGCTCACGAGCTGCTTTTAACAAGGGATTAGAAATTTTACAGCAGCTCTGCGACAGAAACACAATCCCCTCAATATTATTTCTCAAAAAAACTAGAACCACAGAAGATGGGTGACGGTGAGGAGAGAAGGATGGAGGGAGAGGCTGACCTGTCATCTAGGGCCACATGCTTGCAGTTGTCTCACCAAAGCCTTGAAACAAAGCACATTCTTAAGCCTCTACTGGATCAAGGTTTTTCTGACTGAATATTCAAACCTGCCTGAAGTAACAGTCCTTTTTCTTTGCCCTGCTCATTCCCCCCCTCCTCTCCCTCCTTTAACACATCTCCTCTTACTGAATGAAACCGAGGCATTTTTCTTACAAAACTGCTCTTTGAATTCCTAATCTCTGCCTCAGTGTAATTTCTTAACAGCAAGTCAAAGCAGCACTGTGTAAATAACTGCAAGGAGACAGCTCTGCCTGGAAACTGGAAAGTTTTCCTTGCTCACATCTTAAGCTTGAAAGCTTATGCTCAATTCAATTAAGAAAATTTATGGGTAATTCCACAGTTTCTTCCCAATTCCTTATGTTCTCAGGCAGCCAACCCAGAAATGAACAAAATCCCTGACAACTGACTACTTTCTGCTAGCACATGGGCAATTATGTGGAAAGTGTGTATTTAATTGAGTTAGTCGTAAATCCTGACTTAGGAATGAATCAGAGCATGGAGAAGAGATACAGCTATTCCCTGCTGCCATTTCAGGTTTAATCACTTCTGCTTAAGGTTTATTTATTGACTTCATAAAGTGCGTAAACAACAAAACCATCCTCCCATAATGTCATAGGTATTAAGCCTCCACTTGAAGATGTAGGAGAATAAACTTAAAACTACACACATGACAGACGAGAGAGATTTTCTGAATTCTCCTATCTCTCAGGTCTGCGTCACATCATGTCTGCTTTAAATATAAACAAATTTCAGAGTTCACAACTACTAAGTCCCACCCAGAGATTCTGCTTAGAGCACTCTCCAGTAAAGCTTATGTTCAGCAATAAATAAGAAATTTTAATGCCCTCTTTTACTGGTCCCAGGGTAATATCTCAATGAACTGATGACAAATACAACCCCTACACCTAAGTGGTCATCCTGAGGACTGTGTTATCTTCAAAATCAGCAAGATGCCTCTCCATCCATTCCAGTCACCCACTCAAAAGAAAGCTGCCCGCCCTGTGTCTTTATGACAAGTGTGCTGCAGACCTCACAGCTCCTCAGCTAAGAAAAGAAATGGCTGTAGCAACATTTCCAGGAAAGTCTTACCAGCTCCACTCTAATGAACTTTCAGCTTCTTGTTCACACTGTGTACAGACAGATAGCCAAAAATGCAGGATTGTGACATTTATATAATTTTCAAGGTTTGTGGGGATTATTCAGACATTGACATCCACTATGCATACGTTCAATGTGACTTATTCAGAAGGAGCCCATCGCTTTGGCAACCGTACATAGTGTGGGAGGAAAGCAGTGCCACTTGCAGATTCTCCTGTACAAATATTTGTTTATTCTTGCACGGGGAGCATTTCCTAATGTTTTTTCCTGTTTTCCAGTTGCTTTTTTCTGCTCTCCAAGCAAGTCATTCTCTCTTAATCAGTGCTGTCTCTTCCCCTGCCAGGTACATCTGAAAATTTCTTTGGGCCAGTTCATCCACTGTTCCAACTACTTGTGGACTTCCCATCTGAAGTCAATACTCAGGGCTCAGGGAAGTCCCTTGCCCCTTCACTGCCCTCTTCTCTCTTGGAGATCCATCCATATTTCAGTTTGGAGACCAGAGCTGAGCAAGCTAAACCAGCACAGCAGGCTGGCAGGTGACTGGCTGCACTGAAGGACTTCTCTAAACTGAAGTTAACTGAAAGCAGGCAAAACTGAAAGGCTTTTAAAAATATTCCAGGCTCCTGAATTCGATATCGAGATGTTAATCAGAAAAATGAATATTAACCCAAGGACATGTATATGGTCAGGCCACTTGGGATGATTCCTCTCTGCCTGTTTGTGTGGCAGCCCCTTGCTGAGGGCTCCGTTTCCCAATTCCCAGCTGATAGCACAGTAAACACCTCTGGCAGTGGAAAGAATGTGGCCTTGACACAATCTGGGCAGCCACTGCAGGCCCGGCCAGGGAAGGCAAAATATGGAAATCCCAGCCTCATGCACTGAGGGCTAAAGTTCTCACAAGGTGCCCTTTCATCCCACTCGTGGAGCTGAGGGCAGTGTGCTTGTCAAGCATGTGAAAGGCTCCCGAGGAGCCCTCGCTGGCTTCCTCCAAAGCTGAGTATCGTCATCGGAGGGCAGCTCCACAAATTTTACAACAATGGCATAAACCACAGGCAGAAGCTCAACCAAAAGTTTACAATGCAGGTGCTATACTCACATTGTTACAGGCCACTATGAAACAAGCTAATTAAATTTTTCCGCTAGGCTAAAAGTGCAAAGGTGCTAATATCCTGGGAAGAAGAGAAATTACAAAGGCTCCAGACAAAATCACTGTACCAGGATCAGAAATTACAGGTCATTTGATTACATTTACCTTGCAAAGTTGTGGATCACTGAGACAGCATGATCTCACCATCTCAAAAAAGAGAAAAAAATTAGAAACATAGGTTCCCATGAAGCCAGTTAAGCAGGTGTTTACTTCATTACTGTTACTTCCTAATGGTATTGCCAAATTTGTTTCTCATACTAGAATCCTTTGCTACCTTACAGTAGCCTTCAGAACCCAAGCAGAGGTGAGTACAATTGTAATTATTTCAAAAGAATGTACTTTTTCACTATCACCACGACAAGACAGACAGGATTTCAAGGGAAATGGGGAACCACGTGAAGCCAAGTGCAGACTACAAACTGCAACTGTGCTTACAGTCAAGCATCTCACCCAGTGGGATCACTGCAAGTAAGAGCTCTGTCAGTGCACCCAGTGTCAGCTGATGTACAAACACACTGCACTTGCAGCTGAGCTTTGCCACTTACTGCTTTTACTTTCCAATTTCATCAGGAGAAAATTATTTCTGACAAAGGGTAGCTAATTCACATTTGTGAAATCTGCCTTTTTGCTAACCCCTGAGCTCTCTGCTGTGCCATCCAATCAAGCACATATATCATTGTGAAAAGTTTTAAATTTAATTTACCACGGTGTTGAAGTCTTTAGCGTGGAGCAATGTGACAGATTTTACCAACGCTTATTAAAAATAAAGCAGGATGGAGCAAGCCATAAATAAAATAAAGCGCTGGCAAAGCCTGGAATGCAATGAATACATCTGCACTTACAGCACTGGCCAAACCATAGTGCTTTATCATAGGAAAGTAGCTTGAAATAACTTTTCAGTGTATTTGATATATGATGCTGCACTTTTAAAACCAAGACTAGAGCAAGTTTGTGAACTTCAAAGTGAAGTTGTTTCCGGTGGGAGGTTTATTTTGTTTTGAGCTTGACATACTGTAGCTGTGACACTGAGCAGAGTTGCAATGTCAGGGTTCAGAAAGTTCACCCACACTCTAAAGCCAGGCAATCTCATGAGCCTGACAGCAAAAAATGTCACTGGGGG
>VXBU01017413.1:208518-222452 GCA_013400315.1 Bombycilla garrulus
TCCAAAGTTTAATTTCCCAAGCAGTTTATCTCACATAGATTGCACACAACACCCCCCTACTCAAATCTCAACACAGAATGCAGCTTGAACGAAGTGTTTGAATTTCTTTCTGTCTGGTGTATAATAAATCCAATTCATGTAAGGCATTTTTGGCACTAAGCTATGTATTTGCACATTTCTGTTGGCTTAAGTCACACTTTCTGTTAGGAAAGCTGCTCAGAAAGGTTTATTTCCTCCACTCTTATAAATTGTTGGCATAAACAACCATTCAAAAATTCAACCTCAGTTCCTTGGCATTCTAATAGTTTACACTGAAACACACAAATCAGGGTTTCATGTTAAAAAATGGTGTGTGAATTTAAGTGTATTAACTTTCAAAATATTTAAATTCAATTTAAGAGAATAAGAAGGGGGTGGAAGACATCTGACAGCAACACTGCTCACTTCCACTGCTGTCTGACTGGAGAGTGACACAGGAGAACCCACACAGATGAATCCTGAACTGGCAGAAAGAAGAGACATGGAGATATCTTTTTTATTATTATTTTGGTTTTTTTATTTTGCTCTTATATTTCTATACAGGCTCCTCTGCAAAAAAAAAAAAAAAAAAAAAAAAAAAATAAATTAATATCCCTCTCAGCATTACCTCCTTCTTAGTTTTCATTCCTTTCTATATTCACTGGTGGGGGGGAGGGGGTTTGGTTGATTTTTTTGTGGGTTTTTTGTAAATTATTGTTTCTTTGAGGGTGTCAGGAAGGTCAGCAAATAGCTCAAGTGTTCTAATAACCAAGCTACACAGGAGCTCCAAATAGAAGTGCAGTCAGCAGGGACAAATGGTCTGGTACGAAACACCAGAGCACAGCGGCACGGATTCACCTGAGCCGTGCCCGCTGGGTGCCACAGTACCTCCAGTCTGCAAATGAAGGGATGAATAAAACATGCATTCAGCCACTGACTCACACACACATCCAAGCACACAAACTCTCTGGCACCTCTCCACCTCTGAAATAATGCAGGAAAAAAAATAATCCAAACAAATATCCCAGGGAAAATTATTTTGTGCTTCACAAATTCTGTTAGAGAAAAGGGATTTATATACAAGCAAAGTGTTTGTGCATGCAGCTGGAACCGAGCTTTTTGAGAAACGTACTGAAGCAATGACTGAGTCTTTTGTGTCTCAGTTTACCTAAAACTTGATTAGCACATTGACATGCAAAACACAGACACTTTCCAAAAAGGGTTACAACACATCTACCACGGGAAAAGGAGCAGTGCCAAAACAGCATCATGCCATTCCTACTTTGCTAAAAACTCAGCAGCTCTGGTCAGTTAGCAGATCTTTGAATGATTTCCCTGACATCCTTGCTATGTCATCTGAGACTGGTAAATCAAAGGCAGCTTTCTTTCTGCTCCCACAGCTTCACCCGTGATAAACACCCTGCAGCTGGCCAGGGACGCAGCGCTGGTAATAGTTTATGGGTAGGATTAAATCTGGTTCACTCCTTCAGAAGACTTTTTGTATCCATGCAAGAGGAAGCAGAAGGAGAAGGCAGAGCTGGGCCAGGAGCACTTGTGAAGGAAGCATCACCCCTGTGAGCGGAGCTGCACTTTTTGGGGGTGCTGAGGCAGTAGCTGACACCACAGGAGAGCAGGGAAGCAATCTGCCCCGTGCACTTTTCTGCTCAGGGTGTTTAGGGACGTGCACTTTCCACACAGCTGTGTTGGGATGTTTTTTTTGTTTGCTTTTGAGACAAAATTTGGTCTCAAAATCTTCTATGAACTATATCCACTACGTTCCATGTATTCCTCTCATGTGTGCTTGCTAACCCTTTTCTCATGTGTGCTTGCTAACCCTTTTCCAAGTGTCTCATATGTGCAGGGGGAAAAACGAAAACACAAAAGGCAAGTAAATAGCTGAGCAGATACAGATCAAGTCCACTGACACTTGACATAAAACAGATGCTGAATGGCTTCAGAGTGATGCTGATGGAGTGATGTAGTGAAGTACAGAGACACCAAAGCTAAGCAGGGAAGATCTATTCATTGCTGGAAGCAGACAAGCCAGGTGAGCTGAGCAACTGGGTATGTTATTGAGGATATCTGTCTGATTCGTATAGGCTGAACTGTTCCCAAAACCAGAGCTAATTCACTTGTGTCTGCACAAGTTACTGCCAAAATCAGTACTTCCTAAAACAGGTGAGTTAGGTAAGTCAGGAAGGAAACAACAATGCCACACTAGAAGAACCCTTTAATTTTTAAAATCAAGAGTGTGCCAGCTCAATTAAAAAACATTAGTTTTGCACCCTTTGCCTACATTCTTTAGTTGCATTCACTGTAAAACTTCACACTGTTTGGAATTCTTTAATAAAACAACAACAACAACAACAACAACAAAAAACACCAAACAAAAAAAAATTAAAACCCCATAAACCCACACCCCAAACCTCAAGTAGTGACTAGTCATTGCCATTTGGAGGCTAAGCAAATCAGAAGAGGAAGAGGTTAAAACTGAGGCAGAGGAAGAGATTCTATGCTGCATCTATTCTATTCAGGAAACCTTTCCAATGTCCTCTGCTACCTCCCCCAAAAACCAGCACACCCCACAACAACAGCGTTTGTTTAAGAATTCAGAACCTCTTCAGATCACAGTTTCTCTTTGAAAGCAATTTAAAAATATTTTGCTCCTATATCTAACAAATTTTGATAAGAAGACAGACTGTATCCAATACAGGGCTCCTATGGAGTCCAGCAGCATTTAGGCAGCACAAAAGATGTTATCTGCTTTGAAATCTGTTTTGCCTCTTTGCTGTGGCCACATGTCCCTTTTGTTCTTTTTAACTAATGTAATTTTACTAATTTTATCAGAAAACAGAGGGAGGGAAGGCGATCTAATTTCAGTGGGAATGTCAAAGGAAATTTGTATCTACTGTAGCAGCAAGTAATGATGTGTCTGTACCAAAGAGAAGAAATTTATTCTTTCAGTTGTCCTCCTGCTGGGAAGTGCAACACTTCCCAAAGATCCTATGATCCTGTTCTTTCATTCATGTATTTTACATGAATGCTACCATGTATGTTATTCATTTTACATTCAATCAAGGAAGTAATTAAGACAATAATTACAAATATGTGCTAATCCACAATTAATGAGCGCCTTTAGAAGCACTGTATGCTCCCACATGTCAAACTACAACACGCAGCAGTTAAAAAAATTACCCAAATGGGCTCACATGTCAACTAAGTATTCTTGGCTGGAAATACCAGTTACTTAGAGTAATAAATAAAAAAATTTCTGGTGCATCACCTTCCCTGTTTATACACTGGCACTATTTTAGCAAGATAAAGTTGATGATGTGGTACCCCTCTTCCTGCCACCCCCCAGATACCTTCTCTGAAACAGTTGAAACTTCTTGGCCACTTTCAGACAAGGCTGATGGCAAAATAAAAACCAAAAATGTTTTGACTCTGGCCAAACTTCTTTACATGATCATCAGTTTTCAGGAGGGGTAATGCTTGTTATGACCTCAGAAGCAGAGTGAGGTCAGTGGTTACCTCCTCTGCTGTCCAGCTNATAATGCTTGGTATGACCTCAGAAGCAGAGAGGGAATGGTTTCAATGTGAGGTCAGCGGTTACCTCCTCTGCTGTCCAGCTCTTGTGGATATCCAGTAGTGAGAGGGATTAGGGATTGGGGTGTATATAGGATGTGAAACATAAATCATTGACTAATTAGTTTTAATTAAATTTTTGCCTGCAGAGCCATTTAAGTTAAGCTGTAATTGCAAGCCATTGAAACCTAAACGATGGCATTTACACTAGGAGCGCTGCCTGGCTGATCTTCTTCAGTACTTTGTGCTCTAAAAGGAACAGCTGCTCTGCCTGAGGATTTATACTTTCTGCCTTTCCTTTTAAAAGATAATAAAATGAATCACTTCAAGTAAAAAATCCAAGAAATCATTACTCCTCTGAAAACTCCTCAAACTTGGAAAGAAGTCCTGCAGATTGCTGAAGAGCCAGGAGAGCTGGAGCTGCAGTCCTGTATGCACTTCTCCACAAGACTGATTATCAGAGAAAAAAAAAAAAAAAAAAAAAGAACTGGTTTCAAAATCAAACAGTGCAGACACGGTCACGGTCAGGAAGTAATTTCCAAAACTGAAAACACAGGCTCTGCAATGATGCTGCTCCTGCTTTCTCCAAGGCCAGTGCTGGAACAAAACAGCCCAGCACACGCACCAAACATCTAGTTTGTTCTCCACAGCACATTTTTCCAATACATCAGATCCAAATGACAACAGATAAAATTTTTGTAACAAAGACATGCCAAACTCCCTCATGGTTTTTCTTTTTTTTTTTTTTCATTACATAAGACAGCTTTTTAAATGCAGCAGACACCCACCTCCCTCCCACCTCCCCATCTCCCAGTAGCATATACCTATAAAAATACATTATTAAACATTACTCAGAAAAAATGCACATCTGAAGAAACTCCATCTTGAGAGAAGAAAAGAAAAAAAAGGCTGCACCCAACTGCTGGATTTGTCCCACAGTATGTGATAACCTTTTCATCTCAGAAAGGATGTGAGATCCCATCCCTTTCCTAGATATTCGAAGTATGTTATGGGCTGCCACAATGTTAATTCATTCCACATCAGAAACCTCAAATGCTGTCACTCTCTTGCTGAGCCTCTGCCAGAAATGCCTTGGACAATGTCTGCCAAAAGGAGGACCTTGTGTCCAGCACCACCAGCTCCTACATCAGCAATCACAGTGTGATGGGAAACACTTCCTAGTGCAGGTTCATGATTTGTTTTGGGTTAAAAGGCATTAGAATTATTGGACTTCAGTCATCACTTCAGCCATTCAGCTGGCACTTGAAAGTGTCCCTTGCCCTCCCAGTAGATTTGAAAAGAAAGTGCATCTCAGCAAAGTGTCAGGATCAGCTCCTGACTACAACCATGACCTCAAAGTTGTAATAAGAAAAATAAAGCAATAAAAGCAAATTATTGATTGCATTTAAGCAGTGGATTCCTCTTTAACTGCTCCAATACATCAGGTAATCCAGGAAAGAGAGATTAATGACTGGCAATTTACTCCATCTCCTGAGACTACTTGCCTGGAGGAGGCTTCTGTTTTCTGTCCATGTTTGTGCAAGATGGAATATTCCTCCTGTCTTTTTCTTCAACTACTTTTCCAAATAGCTAAATTAAATACAACTTCAGGAGGGAAAAAGGTCATGAAAGCTCAGTTCTTGTTCTCTAAAACTGGAATTCTTCCTCCTCCCTTTTTCTCCTACATTAAATCATAAAGCACAAATATAGTAAGCACAACACCTCTGTCTTTTGCAGTTTTGCCATCTTTATACTCAATTTTTATTTGCTAGTTAGAATCTATATATGTACATATCATCATTATATATATTTTATATAGAACATATATAGAGAGCATTTTAAGCCTAATCTAAGAACTCTTGCTCTGCAGTTTTCCAAGAATGCTATAGTTTTTCACCATGCAAATATATATAGTTTTCCACCAATGCAAATTATTCACTAAATATATTTTGCTCAACCTCTGCCTTGCTCTTTGTGCATCAAGCACAGCAGGTTAACCTGCCAGTTCAGACTGCACATTTCTATTATTAGACCCTCAAGAATGTCACCTCTGTGCAGCTAAACGACATTCACTTGTATCACTACAGCTCTCCAGACAGCAGAGACAGACTCGGTGTCAGTCCCCTCGTCCTCTTCCCCACTGCCATTCCACAGGCTGCTTTTCCATACTTGTGGTGTTTGTTACCTCCATCAGATGTTAGTCTAGCTGCTGCTGCCACTGAGGAAATTAGTGACAAAAATGCTGAGGAATCTACTAGAAGGATATGACAGTGTGCAGAGATCAGATTTTGAGTTTCTCCAAGACCAGGTCAGTCTTAGGAAACAAACAGAATTCAGTACAGAAGCTAAGGGTTATACTCCTGCAGCCTAGCAACAAGAACCAGCCTGAATTCAAAGATTCTCCATTTCAGATGGCCAGGATCATGTGCACTGATCAGTGAATGACCAAACAGCAGGGACAGAAGCAGGTGCGACAGGAGTGATGGTTCATCAAGTTTGGAGGTGTCACCAAGGCTAAGGTCACCCACGCCCTTCATCAAAATTGCATCCTTTAAGAAGAGAAGATGCGTTACTGTCATAGGAGAAGGGAACAGAAGGCCCAATATGCAGAGCAGACTCACTTTGAGAAGTCTGCTCCCTCCCTGGTGTCCAGGTTAAATTAAAGGTGTGTGTTAAAGCTTTCTGCCCTGGTACAGCCCTCTGATCCTCATCTGTCAGGACTCTGCCAGGCAGGCAGGGATAAGAAAGCTGTAATCAACAGAGTTCAGGGGCTTGGGAAACTGGTCAAGGGCTGAGGAGCACAAGCAGTGCTCTTCTGTATCATTCCAGCTGCAGGGAATGAAGAGGGAAGGAACAGGAAGAGCCAGCAGATCAATACCTGGCCCTAGGCCTGGTGGCACTGGCAGGATTTGGGGTTTGGATCATGGGCTCATTCGCACAGCAGCAGATCTGCTGGTGAGAGACAGGGAAAGTCTCAGAGGGGAAAAAGCACTTCTCAAAAGAGTTAGGAGAGATCACTGAAGGAGCTTTAAACTAGATTTGAGGGGGGAAGGAGATAAAACCGAGCTCCCTAGTGATGAGACTGAAGGCAGCACACTGAAGTTTGAGGGGTGGTGCGGTAGTGAGGCATTTCCACCTGCAGATCACAGAGGCACGGGTGCAGATCCATGCAGCAGCAGGGACACATGGGTTATTGAAGTGTGGGAAATCACAGCAGTAAAATCACTGAGAACAGTCACTCATGAACTGAGGATTCCCTGCCAAAAATGGTGAGAACAATAGATCAGGGGCACCTATCCCACTGCACAAGGCACGGGCAGTCAACAGGAGGAGCTGGAAGCTGTGGGGCAGCAGGAAAACTCCTTGGAAGGGCCGAGCAAAAAAGGAGAGGTGGTAGGGCAGCCCTCTATGTGGGAATGAGGAGTTTTGGAACAGGCAGTGCCAGGTTAACAATTGGGTTTGATGGATTTAGAGGTCTTTTCCAGCCTAATAGATTTGTGTGTTCTACAAATCCAGATGGCTTCTACTTTACAAGAGGATTAAAAATAAGCTTTGAACTTGATCTAATGTCTTTCCTTTAATCAGATACCTAGACAGACTCTAATTTATACTCAATTTGTGCAGAAAGTTAAATTCTACAAAGCTGCAGTAAACACAGGGAGGAGCCTTTAGATGAAGGAGGAAAATAACCCATTGGGTTAGAAAAAACAACCCCTATCTAATGTAGTAGACTGATGGCTGGAAGGGGATATGACTGCTCTTTAAAATTCCCTATATTTTAAAGGCTTGTTTATGCTACAAGATAATGCTGGACTGTTACAAATGGGGTGGAAATAAATATAAGCAGGAAATTACCAGGCTGTTCCTTACCACTAGAGGAGAGCTGGGGGGAAGGGAGAGGAGAGGAAGTGAAGTAGCAGTAAGATAAAGTTTGGATTAAATTTATGAAAGGATTATATAGTGCTCTCTTGCTAGCAGAAGGCAGCCTCAGAAGTGTCCTTACTCATAAAATCAAATACTGCATTTCCTGTAGCCTGAGTAAAAAAACAATAATAAAGAAGTTATAGTACTATGAGGGGTAACTTTTGGTTTGTAAATAATCAATATTTTTAAATAAGACAAGAGGCTTTGTAGTATAACAAAGGCTGTAGGATTTCACTTATAAAAGGTAATGGCAACAAAACTGAGAAAGTATTCCAAAAAAAACCCCCACCAAAAATACTGAAGCTCATCAGCAACAAGATGAATGATAAATAAGTTACAGAGACTCATCCTTTGTTTTATTTTCCTGGTTTAGAGAGAATTGCTAGGTTATGATATTGTGAAACGGCACACTGAAAGGGTTGAGTTTAAATACAGGATAAAAAATGAAAGGTATATACAGGCTCTGAGGAGAGCATATCAAATTGTTCAAAGCACTAATGGATGGACATGAAAAATGAAAAAATATGAAGTTTTATTCCTGAACTGAAAAAGGCATTTTGTTAAAATATCAAAGCAATGGATGTTGCTGGGATTAAGGTTTAATACTGAGAACCTGGACCACATTTTTTGGATGGGAAAAGTTCTGTATCAGAAACGTCGTGAAAGAGAAAAAAGGTTGGCAAGGCTACGGCAGCTTTGCTTGGATTTGGGGGCCTACATAGAGCCAGATGATCCAAAGGAGGCCTGGAAGGAATCTAGAAGGGAATTCAGAGGAAGCACAGCTCTGAGGGCTCTATACTGGGCTTCTGATTACTGAAAAATAAAGAAGCATTACAACTTTTCTTAAGGAAGAAACATCATCAAATATAGAAATGAAGATCAGTTACTAAATGCTGATGTGCACCTCTGGGCAGCTGAAAATGTCTGGAATGCCAGTCTGGATAGAGAACTCAGCAATATCCACAGAGGACTAGGCAGGCATTATAATTGAAATTAAGTAAGCAGTCAAGCTGGGGACTCTGAAGTAATATCTGGAAAAATAACAGTCCTGTGGCTGAGCTGAAAAAAATTGCATCTAAACCAGACCCATGATCAACAAGCTTAGAAAATTTGATGGCAGTATGAGACACTCGCAGACAGGGCTAAGTTAAATTCCTATTTCAAGGCAATGGCCAAAAAAGTCCTTTGACATGTTACTCCACCATGGCAGGGAAAATGAACGGGACAAATTCTAAGTAGCTGGCTTCACAGTAGGAGGGGTGATCAGGCAAGTGAGAGAAACCCAGAGAACATTCCTCCAGATGAGATGAAATGAGAGGATGGGAAGAATCACATCAGTTAAAATAGTACTGCCTAATTATTCCCCTAGTAAAGGCAGTTGATATCAAGAGACACCAATTTCTAATTAAAGAGAAATAGGAGGTGCACTTTGAAATACCACCAGAAGAAAAGGCTGAGCCAGAAATTGTTCTGTGCCTTTATGAGACTGCCACCTCAAGTGGCTCCTTCTAGAGCACACAGAAAACACGCTGGACAAGAAAGGCTCATCTGCCCTACTACAAGGACTCTGAAAAGCCTGACGGGAAGGAACAAGCAGGGTGCAGATTCCACATCCATAAACACCTCCCAAGCACTGAAAAACTGAGGTAGAGTTTTCAGTGAAAGACACTTGACCATTAGAAACTGGACTGAGATCCCCAGCTCATTTCTGTTGGGTCAGTTGTTGCTAACATTATCTTGACATTTAAGCAGAGCACTTCCCTTTGGCAACAACAGAACTATGTGTGCCATATTAAAATATCTTGGATTTGTTTCTTTCTGCTCCTATGGTGAGGACTTGCTAAAAATTCCTGGACTTCAGAACTCCAGCAATAATTCCAAAACAAAATATTGGAAGTACATTTTTTCAAATGCCTGTAGCAACAAAAATAGCACCTTGAGCATCTCAGGAATCCAGCACCCAGTTGCATAACTTTTCCACTTTCTCCTTCCCAACTTTAAGACTCAGTGTTGGGGGGGAGGTTGGAGAAAGGACATCAGGATCTTGAAAGAAAGGTGCTGTCTATGCAGCCCCAAAGCCAATGGGATACCCCACATCGAGAGATGAAGGGATTTGCTCAGTGAGTGGTACAGGATCAATCACTGTGCCTCACACCACTCAAAGCACTTCCATTGCAGTTTCTACCTCTCCTCCTCTTCCACAGTCTACGTGATCTTCAGGAAGAAATGTGCACTGCCCAGCACGAGCCTAAACACGCTGGGGGAGCTCACCACAAGCGAGCTGTTGATCCTCTGTCACGCTGGCCTTTGGGGAAGGGCACACCTTGCCTTCTGCTGCTCCCCCACCAGCCCCAAGCAGCGTCCATCATCAATGACACCAGCAGCAGCAGCAGCTCAAAAACCAAAGTTGGTGTCTGCTCATGGGACAGGAGGTGGCAGCTACACACAGGAACCACATGTTCAGCTGTGCTTTTAACAGCTCCTGTCTGGATGGAAACGAGTCAAAATCTACAGGGTGATTTTGTCCAGGGGCTGTTTCTGTGATGAAAATGAAACCACATCATAATCCCAGCAAAATCACCATTCTGAGACAGAACTGTCTCAAAGGCAATGCTGATCCTTGAAGATTCTAATCATTGGCTTCAGCTGTTCATCACTTTCACATCCCACAGAGTTGTAAGGAATAGAAAGCAGCACTGCAGCCTCTCTTGTCAGCTAAGCCCCCCTCCTATTCTGCATTTTAATGAAGAACTTAATCTAAAATAATTATTTGCAGATTGTTCACTCAACTCCAACTGTTAATTTAAAAGAAGCAAGCACATAAAACCCTCCAGGAGTCCTAAAACACAATCTCAATATGCGCAGAGTTATTATTTTTAGACACCTATAAAAACTGGTCGACAGTAATATGACACAAAAGCCATTCCACATTTCTGTTCATATCCATCACCTAACTTTGAAGATTCAGGTCCCCCTATCCTGGATGTAAAAACTGAAAATTCTCTGTGGGTGGGGTATGTGAGAACAGCACACGTACTTTCAAAACTGTGCATGACAGAAAATCTCTAATTTTTCTCAGATATCAGAATAGACAGTATTAACAATGATATTTCCCTCATTTTTAGAGAGGTGAGCTCTTGCTCTTCAGAAGCAAAGTTACTGGAAACAGAAAGCGTATCTGGATTTCTACCAAAGTACTATCCATGTAGTCTGAAAAGGGATTACATGTTTTCAATCACTACCTTGGTAGCTGCTTTTTAATATGGCTCCAGCTCTGTTTGGAAAGATTTTTTCCTGGCTTCACTTTTCCATCGGCAGCTTTTTTTACCTCCTCATGAATTTTGTGTGTTTGTGGGGTGGGGTGCAGGGGGAAAACAAAGAGTATCTCCAAGGATGAAAGCTTCATGACCTCTCCACATAACCCATTCCAGCGCTTGGTCACTCTCATGTTAAACAAGTTCTTTCCTATTTTTAAACAGCTATTCCTGTATTTTAGCTTGTACCCACTGGCTCTTGTCCAGTGGCAGCCCTGAAAAGAGTCTGGCTGCATCTCCTTCACTCTCCTACCAGGTATTTATACACATTCACGAGATCCTCCTGAGCCTTCTGTTTCTGAGGCTGAAGGGTCCCAGCTCTCTCAGCCTCTCCTCACAGGACAGATGCTCCAGCCCCAATCCCTTTTGTGGTCCTGCTTTGAACACACTCCAGTATTTCTGTGTCTCTGTTGTTCTGCAGAGCACAGTCCAGCACTCCAGATGTGTCTCACTGGTGCTGAGCTGAGCCAAAGCATCACCTCCCTGCACCTGCTGGCAATTCCCAGTGCAGTCCAACACGAAGCTGGTGGCACTTCTGCCGTGAGGACACGCTGCTGGCTCACACTCAGCCTGGTGACCACCAGGACCCCCAAAGTCCTTTTTGCCAAGCTCAGTCGGTTCCTCGTCTGTCCTGGTGCCTGCAGTTATGTCTCCTGACGTGTGGGAGGATTTCCCCCCTTGTGCTGAACTTGGATTCCTGTGGGCCTCCTTCTGCAGCCTGTCCCTCGGAATGGCAGCACCACTACCATGCTGTAGGAGCCACTCCCCTGCTTCTGTACCCCCTGCAGATTTCCTAAGGGTGCAGCCTGTCCAACAGCCAGGTTATTAACAAAGTCACCTTTCTCATGCTAAATGTTGTGGGTTTTTTACTTTTTTTGCAGTTCAGTAATTGACGCCTCTACCTCTCCTCCAAGGGCTTTGTCTATTCACCATAACCTGGAGCTTTCCTAGTCCTGCATAAAGACCAGCAACTTAATAATTGTGAGCTCCAGATTCAACACCTTATAACCCCCAGCCTTCCTTTATGGACTGTAAGAATTCATACTGCTCTTGTAAGACGCAAGGTTATTCAGGAATTGAAAATGGAGCGATGCAGAGCCATTACACGATGAACCTTTGATCTCTAAAATCCAACCTGACATGAAATTTTCTTTTTTATGACTTGACTTTAAGATTTACTCCAGCTCTAGCTTATTCAAAAATCTCGGGAGACTGCTCCAATAACTCATTTTGAAATTTTGAACACTGATCCATCAGACATAGAACAAAATTATAGCTTACTACTGAAGTCAAGAAAAAGAACATCTGCTGTTGAGAGCAGAGCTGATCAGCTGTGAGCTTTTCCACTGGGAAACTCATAAAATGAGCTACTAGAGAATTCAGCATGTGTTCTCATAAGGAAGGAACAATAGGAAATACTTTCATTTACTTATTCTTTAAAACTATCCCAGAGAGCAGTGGTTAAAACATACATATATTCCCCGGAATGGACACAAAACTCAGGGAGAAAAAAAAAAGCCAAAGCAAACAAGTATTAATAAAAATGCTCTTAAAACAAAGTTTCCATTATAGAGAGAAATCAGCCAGTTCATTTTGTCCTCATTAAGGAAGACAACTTCCAACAACAATTTGGGAATTGTGAGAACTCAGTAAGCAATGTTAGGGCAGCCCACATCCCCCAGCAATGCTACTATTAACAGTTATTAACTATCATGTCAGTGGAAGCACACTGGCTGAAAACCAGGAATAAGCCCTGCTCCGTAAAACATTAAATACATTAATCACATTCATTCCATAATTGGGTTCGGATCTGAATAGAGGAAGCTAAAATTTCGCAATGATTGTGTTGAAAAATGTTCTTGGGAAGGTGGCAAATACCTGGAACGCGTGTATATGGCAAATGAAATTTAAGGTGTTATTGGAAATTAAAAGAACACCTTGTGGCATGACTCTCAGCTTTTCATAGTTGTCAGGAACAAAAATATAATCTTCTAGCATCCCAAAAGCCCCAGTGCTACCTCATTTTAGTGTGGGGTGAGTTTTTTTCCATTACAAAGCATCTGACTGTATCAGTCATTATTATGTCGGCCATCACTCCCTTCCTCAGAGCCTGTTTTCAGTTGCTTCAGACCTGTTCAAAACTGTGAACTTTTGCACTGACATTTCCCCTTGCAACACTTAGCTTGTTTTTGGAAAATTTTATCCAGCACAGCCATTTCCAGGAGAGTAAGGGACACTGTTTTACTGATTTTTAACTACTCACCTCTTTTGAGGCGCACCCCTCAGTCTCAGAACATTCTCAGAGTAGCTTTTGTTTCAGAGATTGGCATCTGGGTGCCTGTATTTTGGCAATTCAGAGGATTTGCAGTCTAAAAAACATGCAGAGAATTCTAGCTTGGGCTAAAGCAGAGGACTTGAATTTTAGGGGGTTAAACTCTCTGAAAGTCTGTAAGTTTATGGGTCTTAAATGTAGCCAGCAACTTTAACCATCAGATGTTGATAAATTTCGAATCCCCTTAAATCCAAAAAACAAATCTTTACTAAGTTTGAAACTAGAAAACAAAACCCAAAAAAACCCCCCAAGACAAAAAAACAAAACACCCCACAACCCAACCCAAACCTGCAAACAGCAAATAGACCCCAAACCCCTCAAAAAGCACATGAACAAAATCTCTTAACCTGAAGACTTTAAGACAGCAAATTTATAAAAGGCAACTGAGAAACATAAGCTTTAGTCAGAAAATCAGACCATATAAAAAAACAGGGTTCTGAATTCAAACAAATTAGTTAACAAAATTATGAAAACAGCTGAAAATTAAATTATGAACACTGCCAGAAAGAGAGAAAAAACGCAGGGAAATTAAGGGGTATTTCAGGAGTCTGATCACCCCAAATGGAAAAAAATCTCCTTCCTCTGCTCTGAATGATGACAGTTCACAATCCCATCTTCTCAATGCAATTGCCACAGGCCATCTAGATCTGCATCACACCAGTGGACATGCACTCCCCAGCTAAGGAAAAGCTTGCCAAAAAAAAAAAAAAAAAAAAAAAAAAAAAAAAGAAAAAAAAAAAAAAATTAAAACTTTTTCCCAC
>VXBU01017413.1:222490-237440 GCA_013400315.1 Bombycilla garrulus
AAAAAAAAAAAAAAAAAAGAAAAAGGAAAAAAAAAACCAATTATCAGCTTCTTCCACTATCTCTGCTCTTCAAAACACCGAGACAAATGGCACCATACCAAACTTCTTATACTCCTACCAAGCTGCTTCTTCAAGGAGTCCTTTCACCAGGATATGATTTCCTACTCCTGTCTGCATTTCTGTATTGATTCCTTTTCCAGACTGCACTAATCTGCAGCACGGCTTTGATCCTACAAATTTTCACCTTTGTGAACTGGAAATTGCTCTCTGAATAAAGTAAAATACAATCTGGGTATTGTCTGCAAGCTTCTCTGTCACACAGCAGGACTGCCTGACCAGCACCAGGACTTGCACTACAAACCTGGGGGGAATAATGGTGGGAAGGGTTTTGAAGAAGAATGGCAACATTTCTGGAAATCTGTGTGAGCTCCTGCTTAGTTGTGAAGAACAGCGACATGACAGAGGGAAAATAATTTCTGAGCTTCCAATCCACTCCTGTTCCCCTGCCAGTTATTGGAGATAGAGAATTTGGGAGCAAAGAGGATTCACAGGGTGGCTGCGACCATTTGAAAGGTTTTTCTCCATCCTAGGAGTGATGAATGTGGAAGGTAGCAGGAGGTTTGCCCACATCATCTGGGTCACAATTGCCAGTGTGACAGATCCTGCCTTCCCTCAGAGCAGCAGGACAAAAACAAATGGTCCCACTGTCCCAGATCGTGCCTGTGGCTCAACTCCTCATTCTAAGAGGAGTAAGGACAAATCTGAGGCAGATTATTTCTTCGAGATAGCTTTCTGCTCTGCATCACTCATCTGCTGCATTAGAAAGCAAGGAAGTATTTCCTAGATAATTTCTTAATCCCAGACTCAGCTTTTTGCACCTTTCCTGCTGTGCAAAAGCAACTCTCCTCCCCCAGTCCCAGCTCAATATTCCAAGCAGCCCACAACCCTCCCATGAGGCCTCTTTCTCATAACATCCCAAACTCTGCAAATCTCTGCTCTGCCACTAAAGCTTTGAAAGCTTGTCTGCTGAATGAAAGGATAACGTAAGGTTTTATTAACAACGATCAACTGAAAACCCACAAAAACATTCTTAACAGGAATGTTTTTTTTAAATTTTTTTTTGTAAACTCTTTTCAGGTGAAGTAGAAGGGATTTGGTTAGATACAAGATGTGTCCCAGCAGGACTCTGCTTTATTCATGAGCACGCAGTGAATATGGTGGCTGTGTGATGTAATGTTATATGAAACCCAGAAAATCCCCTGGTTTATCATTTCACAGTTATGACTCAGTCAGGATCAGTTTGTTTGCTGCTTAGCACCCTGCACAGATTGCAGACTGCGGAATTTTGTCCCATCTACCACATCAGTGGTAAGGAACAGGATATTGCACTGTACACGCAAACTGCCTTGGGCACAGCTGTGCTGTAAATCACTGGCAGGTAAGGGAAGCATCATTTCATGGGTTTTACACTAATCCACCTCAATCTAAACTGGTGACTCCATGTACAGAAAGCATTACCACTGCCGACACTGCTCTAAGCATGAATTCTTACCTAAAAAATATTACTGCTTTTGTTAAACTGCATAGTACATTCCTTTCAACTGCCCACAGCTGTGTGTATATAAATCCCTGTAACAACATTGGTTTTGTTCTTCTTACATCGTTGTGGAAACCTAGTTTGTGTTTTGAAGTTCACAGTCATCAATGAAACAATTAGAAGTTTCCATCATGGGATAATGTGGGAAGATTTTTCCTGTCTTAAGACCAGTATCAAAACCAACTTATGGTCAAAGGCTACAGCTCATGAAATTTACAGGGAATTTCAGGTAGATGGAGATACTCAACAGCATTACAGCAAATATTTAACACCTCTGGCTCATCTGCTTACCACAACATTTTAAATCCATATCCATTCAGTGAAAGCACTGCTTTCAAGCAATCTGAACAGCTAGATGTACAAGAAAGAAAAGCATTCACAAATCCTTTCCTTAGTTATATAAAGGCATTCAAGATTCAAGAACTAAGAAATACTACAGTTTGTTAAATAGAGGCCAACATACAGTATTTAATTTATCACTATTTAGCTTAAATTTACAAAACACCCACAGGATAAAGATATATCTTGCACATATAAAAATGAACAGGTAGAGCAGACATTTTTCATCAACCAAACCCAAAAAGATCTAATTCAGTGCTCACAGTTAAATCTACTTTCCTCACTCTTTCACACACATAAAATATAAAACAATGAGCGGAAAATTCCTTTGTCATACCAGAGCCTGGAAACCATGGAGACCTCTGTGATGTAGTGTCTGAGAGCATAAACAACGCTCAAAAGATCAAAAATAAAATTATATAACAACCTAGCTCCAAAAACACCCCAAACCAACAACCTCCAACTATATTGTCTAGAGACATCATAACTACTCGTTTTTTCTTACTTCTTACTTTTTCTTAATTATCCTTTTTTTCACCCTTGCCTAAACAGTTCTGGGTGTCATTTGATTTCATGCAGAATATGCAAGATGAGGAATAAAAATCACTTTATGACTTTAAAAAGTATGTTCAAATAGAGTATGAAACTTCACTGTAGACTTACAGCTCCCACTTTCTTAAAAGCCAGACCTGCCACATTTTTTTTTACAGTAGAAACAAGATCAAGCCACATATCCCACTTTTACAGTCTGGTTTTATTTCCCTCCTGTAGTTTTTTTTTGTTTGGTTTTCGTTTACATTTTAGGTGGCAATAAGCCATCTGAAATGAAAACATTTGGAGAGGTTTTGTTATTTGTTAACACAAATATCTTTTATCTACTCTGAGAAGTAACCTACAATGCTTCTACTTACCTGTCACAATATAAAGTCATTTTGTCAAGGGTAGCCTAGAACACAGTAAGCAACAGCATCCCTTTAAGGATCGTGGAATGAATTTGCACCAAAAGGCAGGGGTATTATTTTTATACAATAACTTGTGAACAGACCAGCCTAAAACACTCAGGAAGTTTCCTCTTTGGGGTTGTCCTCTTGCACAATAACTGCATTTTCCTTCAGTCAGTCCTTACAGACCCACACTGTGCTCAAGTTCACTGCATTTACGGGCATCACTTTCTGAGTCTCACTCTCCCAGAGGGGCAGATGGGTCAGGGAAAATTCCTTTCCTCTTTTAGAGCCTTCCAGAGGGCTTGAGGGACTGATGGTGGAACTGATACACAAGCACAAGCCAAGCACACCTCACACCTAGGTGAGGATTACTTATTTTTCCCCACATACTGTGTTAGAATATGCTGTGTGATGCAATGCAGCATTAGGGTTAGAGGGATTCAAAGGAAACGCTGGAAAGGTAAGGCTGAAAACCAGCTTTCCTTTGAAATAACATCAGTGTCTCTACACCTTCTTAACAGAAGCAAGATAACAAATTATTCACTTCCCAACAGAGAATTTTATTATCCTTTTTTTCTAGGAAATTTAACAATGCCGGACTGATTGGAATCAATTAAATTCCTTTCAGTACAATAAATCTGTATTAATTAAAAATGCCTTATTATTTTATTGTGAATAATAATGTGACAGCATGGGTTTTTTTTGACAACTGATATGTCTGAGATCTCTAAAAGTTCCAAGTGGTATGATTTATCTTTAAAATCTACAACTCCATAAAATGTGAGTACCTGCATGCAGTATTTAATCTGCCCTGCCCTTCTCTCTCTTAGTAAAAATACACAGGATGCTTCTAAAAAACTGGGATGCATTCCCTTTGTCCATCCTTCTCCCTGTCAAATTGTCTCTTTTCTACAGATAAAGACTACCATTCATAGTCATCAGTTTTATAAATGGAAAACTGAGATGGAATTGTGATTGAGAAGAGAGTGGAGTTGTTATTTCACCAATATTCTTTATGTAATTATTTCTTTTATTATCTTTACGTCCCAAGCAAGGTACTGGAAAAAAAAAAATAATCAGAGAATCTTGGAGTAGGAAATATACTAATCACACTGCCATTCATCACATCTTAGTCCTGCTTCTGGTGACAATATTTGCTTTCCCCAGCAGATGTTTACACATGTTCTGTTTGCATCTGCTTTACTCTCATCTTGGTTAACACACTTGGACTGACACATTAACCTGGAAGAGTGAAAATGCTGAGGTCCTTGCCAATGCCTCAGTGACTTCACACACACACACACACACACACACACACACACATGTGAGATATGAAACACAGAAAAGTCATGCACCCAAGAACCCATCACCAGCAGACTACAATTTCCCCTGGCCACTCAGTTTAAAATACTCCTAAAGCCTTTAGGAAAGTCTCCTTTTTGAGACAGGGAGACTTTACTGGTCACCTACATCTGCATGAGTGGGCTGCCATGGCATCTCCACGTTCACAAGCACATGCTCTTGCAAAACCAGCTTTTCCAATGTTTTGCAGCATTCATCTTGGAAACAAGTAACGAGAAAGGTTCTCCCTGAATTCAGAGAAGCCCTACACCCCCATCAAATCACTCCAAGCCTCTTCACAGTGGCACTGAGGGCAGGCTAAGACACAAGAGACTCCCAGAGCACAGTACCTGGTCAGCAGCGGGAATCGACTCCCACCTACGCTTCAGCAAGTACAGAGATTTCCGGCTCATGATTCTCAATCTGCTCTAGAGGCTTTTCCCGACTTCAGAAAAAGGCTTCTGTCCCAAACCAGCGGCAAGAACCTTATTTCTGACTCCTGTTCTTCATTGCAGATGGCAGAGCTCCCCGATGCACACGGTTTTTGCGAGCTGCGAGGTTGAGTCGGGTTCGAGCCCAGCTTCTCCTGCTCC
Organism: Bombycilla garrulus; assembly: GCA_013400315.1. Taxonomy (NCBI): domain Eukaryota; kingdom Metazoa; phylum Chordata; class Aves; order Passeriformes; family Bombycillidae; genus Bombycilla; species Bombycilla garrulus. The sequence continues at coordinate 227,305 of VXBU01017413.1, forward strand.
TCTAAAGCATCTGTGTGCTCGCAGTGCCACAACAAAAGGCTGAGGCAGCGAGCAGCCCGGCTTCCAGTGACGAGCTACCTCACAGAAAGGAGCCTGAAGTAGGTAGACAACACCAGACGCACTCAATCTGAAAATAGCTGTTGCTTAGGAACTGGAGGGGTAAAACGCAGCACCTCGGATATATAATTGAGAGCTTTTGTAGTTAAAGAGAATTAAAAAGGCTGGACCTGTGTTTCTCTCCCCATCATCGTTCTTCTACAATGCTGGAGGAACGACTGCTCGATTCCACTGGCTCTGGGGCTACGCCTACATCTCCAGCAAGCCAAACAAGTCTTGATGACAGAGCAACAAATTACTCCCACACACCCACGAGCCCTCGTAAAAACGTGTGCACAGAGTGTGCCGTGGGTCCCACCTGAAAGATCTTGCAAGTATCAAGTACTACGTTCTAGTAGAACGATTAAAACCCAATTTGCATGTCTTTTCTGCAGAGCAATAATATTCCAAGGATGAATTCTGCTAGTCACACTTTCTCGTGGCACGTGCCAACATTACAAATGGGTATGAATATTTTCCCCTCTCATGATGTGGTTCTGCAGACTGCATGTATATATCTGAGAGAGAGATTTCTTTCGGTGGATTAAAAATTCCTAAACACTTAGGAATTGCTTTAGTTTGGAACTCAATTTTGAAGTTTCATGCCTAAATTCTTAATTCTAACACGTATTAATCTTTAAAATTAAGCATGAAATGTAATGAAATGCACTTTGCTCTTCCTGCTTCATTTCAAATCCACAGAGTAAATTCTCAGCATAAAGCACTTACAGCAGGCAGTGCTGTTTTCAGGGAAGAAAAAAAGAGAGGGAAAAAAGGAGAAAAATCTGTGTAGCCAGGAACTCACCTCTCTTTGAAAGGCAACCTATAATTCAGTCTAATTAGAGCAGCCTTAAGAGTGTGACTATTCCAAAATAAAAGGAATCTACAACATACATACACATACATGTGGGCAGCCTCTTAAAAGGGGAGTGCAACGATGGTCGTAGAAGTCATGAGCAAGTTAAATATTGTAAAGACAGCTTTTTTTACTTGTGCCATTTACATTCTATTGAATTGCAGATGCTTATCACGAGACAAAGTGCTGCAAACAGAAATTCCCATAGGCCTCAGTGTATTTCATTTGACATCCATCTCTACCTGTAACTACAGCACTCTGCATTTAACTCCTACGTGCAGAAAAGGAACGTGTTTTCCAAGTGGGCCATTAAGAAGTATGACATGCACTGTAGTAGCTTCCCCTCATGTTTCAACACATGGCACAGAAAACCTACTAGCTCTTAAAAAAAAAAAAACAACCCAAAACAAACAAAAAAACCTTAACTGAATCAAAGCTTTTTTTAATGAGTCTTGATAGAATAACTTTATGAGTTCATATGTGGATTTTAGTTTTACATTATGGTAAACCAGTGTCCACTTTCCCTTTTTCCTTCTAGGTTTTAAGGTATTAAAACCTTAATACCTTAAGATTTAATCACATCATTTGCCATAATTTTTCACCAAGATCTTGTTTTTTTAAAATAGGCGCATTTTTTAAAAGACACAAACTGGCAACAATGTAACCAAATCACAAAAGGACAAAAAAAGCCTTTTCTATTCCATGCAAAAATCAGAACCTCCTTAATTTCTCCTAACCTTTCAAGGAACTTAATTAAATTAGGTTTAATACTACTCCTATATAAGCAATTTTCAAAGTCATGTAAAAGACAGGATCTAAAGCTACAGTGGAATAACTGAGGCTTATTTTCTTCTCTCTAATGAAACTTTTCCTCCTTGGTTTTTCTGTCTGGGCACTAGGACAGCACACAAGGCTACTATGTGCCTCTAGACTGTCATTTGTACAAAGTACCCATATGAAAATCCTCCGCCTGAAGTAAAAGCTAAAGTACAAAAAAAGGTAAAGTACAAAATGATGGAGCTCTAATAATGTATTTATGTTCTTTCAATACTAGATGGGAAAGACTATTTTACCCAAGCAGGAAAATTCCTGAACATCAATATTGGTAGCGATGCCTCGTTTGCAGCAGTTGTAATTCTATAGATGACTTTCAAATTATTATTAACACATTAAAATGTGTTGATGTGATACCGTTAACACAACTGCCATAATTTCCTTCCAGTGACAGGTCAAGAGCAAACCAGTGGCTACACGTGGCTTTTCTGCACCTCCCCACACAGTTCTTACACCTTGGTCAGTAATGAAAGGATTCATGGTGACAGGGCCATCCAAGTTTTACAAGTTTGTCAGGTTAAAAAAAAAATACAAACCACCAAACAAAACATACAGACATCATTTCAAATTGCATTCCTTTGATGTCCTGATGGAGACAGCTGAGTAAGAAATGCTTTCTCCATACATCTAATCCATCTTTCTGCTAGTAAAAAAAAAAACCTTTCTACTGGGTGACTCAGCTCTGTCTGGATCAACTGTTTGAACTACAGCTCAAAAATTATATTAATGAAAGCTGTCATGGTTTTCTGCTTTTTTCCATTGCTCCAAACCCTGCAAATATTAACAAAATTAACAACTTCGTCAAACTCTGATGGAAAACTTGCTTGAATGCTTCAAATGTAGCAACAGCCAAAATCAAACACAAAATACTGAGCAACTGACCTGTGAGCCTCTGGGTCCTCGTTTGTGATCCCATTCAGAATGCCCCATGAGCTGAAAAACAAAGAAAAGCAGAGGTAAGTGATAAATTGCACTCATTAGTTCTAATTGAAACACTAGTGCTTTTATATCCATTACACATTTTTCTTGGAAATAAACAGGCTTGCTTTTATGATTTATTTCACACAGCTTTTCGCTCCGTAACAAAGCCATATAACCTCGTACCTTTCCACTCAGAACCCAAACACATCTGGCATCGCAACTCTGCTCATGCCAGTAAAATCCCCACTGCCACAGATTCAGCTTTAGCCAAATGTTTAATACTGGTCTGGCAAAAGGACAGCTGATACATCAACAAGGAGATTACCAAAACCAGGGGACATCTGATTATTAACAATGTACATTTCATACCAGCCATGATAATTAGCAACAGCTTTAAATCTGTTTCATCATTGAATGATGGGTTTTTTGTACATCTGCTCAAGGATTTCTTCTGGGCACTGCTTGCTTCTACACACAGAAGCAATGTTTAATGCAAATATAAAAATATGTGAATGGAAGATAGGAGGGTTAATGTGACACATAATGACTTACAGTCATGAACATTGTCTTGCTTATTTTTCCCAACATTTTCCCAAAGGAAATTCCTTCTCCCAGTTCAGAGGTAGGCAAGGAGATTTACAATCCACACTTACTGTAGAACATGCTTCCAAAACACTCATCCCAGGACAAGAGATGAAAACTACTTTGCAAAATCAGGAAAGCCACATGCATCTCCTATGATGAGATTTTTTTTATCTTCTCCATTAACTGTTCCTACTTATCCTTTTCTTTTCCAAGGGGCCCTACCTTTTATTACTTACAAATACCTACCTCCATAACTGGAGACAAACCACACACGCAGAGAGGCATCAAAGATCAGAAATGCCACATCTTTTTTTACCTGATACAGCCTTCTGACTGGGCCCCTCATTTTACTGCAATTTTTTCCTGTTTTCCCCATACTGTTGGTGGAAACACTGGCTATGTTGGGTTTCCCTATTTGTTCTCCATCACTGCATGAAGCACAGCTTCGATGCTTATGGAAGCTGGCCTCAGGAAATTACTGGTGTACAAAAACTACCAAGAGATGCACCCACCAAAGGTTATGTCCTCCAAAGAGCCTCTGCCAAAATCTGTCTCTCCTCTGTAGCTCCTGCCTCTCTGGACCAGAAAACCCTCCTCAGTTTTACTTCTCAGCCCCTGTGCCTTGGGAGAAAGTAACTCCTGCTTTCTTAATAATTTACTTGGCTAAAAGAAAATTAATTTAGGAGTCTGACCACCTGTGATTCCCAGCACACTAAGGACTATCTTTACTTCCAGGAGGTAATCCTCACCTAAATCAAGTCCTGTTAAACATTCCTTCACCTCTAGGCATAATTTCCTCATCCTAATCCCTGTTCTTGCTTCACATCTCCACGGTGAGTTTTCAGCCCCACAGCCAGCTCCTGCTCTGCTCCACTCCACTCCTCCTCCTGCCCAGCTTGCAGGTGGTTTTTGTTTCCCCATCTCTAATCCCGCCCCTCCACCAGGTGTGGGCAGCCCTGGGGGCTCCACGGGGTGGATGCTGCAGGGGCTACAGTGAAAAGTGAGTCCAAAGACTGTAACAGCTCATCCTTGCTCCATTTCCCAGTTTAACTCTCAGCATCACTGACAGAAGAGAAGCCAAAGTCACCAGTGAAGCAGCCACAAATTGATTGGAACCAACAGAGTGACCCCTTCCTTATTTTGTCACCATTTAATGTGCAAACTCCTCATAGCAAATTACACATCCCCTGTCCAGTTTAATTTCTCTACAAAGGTGCCTTGGTGGAATCAGCCATGTTTGTATTTTTGCTGGCAGATCTGTTGTCCCCAGCATAAAACACCACTGTTCTCTGTCACTGTGCTAAGTGACACGGGCTGTGGCTGTCACCAGCTAAAACACTGAGGTTGTTTTCAAGCATTTTAGTCAAATCTATGACCTAAGAAGCCAACTTTTCCCTCCTTTTTTTAAAAAAACCTTACTTGGCTTTAAAATGTATTTCTCCCTCGTTATCTAAAATGTTCTTGGCCTATGGTGGTCCCTACTAACACAGGAGTGAAGGAATGAAAAATGAAATGGAGACCACACAAAAAGGCCTCAAGCTATAAGGCAGAAAGAGGAAAACCCCAGAGGTTATAAAAAAATCTCTGCCAGGCCAGCATTCTACAGAGGGATGATTGCCTCAGCGTGACACCCTTTAGCTCAACAAGCCACACTCTGCTCAATTACTTCTGAACCTGATTTTCTTTTCATGAACAAACAGTAAGTTCTGAGCATGATACCCAGAAAAGGAGGAAAGAAAGTATGCCTGAACTCTTGGGCTAGGTAGAAACCACGATTTCCACAAGCTGAATAGAAATCAAGATATGAAGAAAACAGAATTAAAAAAAAAAAAAAAAAAAAAGCCCCAAAACAAACAAAAAACCCCCCACAAAAACAAAACCCAAACCAAACAACAAACCAACTACACTCAGAAAAATCAGAGCGTGTGCATAAACCCACTTGAGTGAGTCAACCTTCTGAAATCATGGAAGAAGAAAATAATATATTGTTTAACTGGTGCATGCAAACTGAGATATTGACATATAAATGCATTTGGAAGTAGGGGGATTTATGTTTATCACTAACAGATGGGTTTGCTGCAGACCCCACCACCTCCTCTGAAAGTTCTCTGGAATCAGTTTGGTCCAGAGTGATGATAAGCAGCCTCAGAGCATCACATTTATTATTCTTACTGACCAGGCAACTAAGGCTAAGTGTATCAGCAGCAGAAAAGGAGGGATAAAACCAAAATCAAACTCCCACACAGCTCATATGCATGCAGCCTCTCTTAGAAGAAAATGAGCTACTTCATATTTCATCTGAAACTGTCCTGGAAGCCCATCTCTGACAGTTTTAATATTCACAGATGAAAGCAGCTTTTGGCAACAAGAATGACTCTTGCATGTTCAGGAATGCACAAAACCATGGGCTCTGCTAAAACCAAACGGTTGGTTCTAATAACTGGCTAATAACTGACTTGAATGTCTCCAGGAAAAACACACCCCCATTCCAGCTGAGGGTGAGGACTGTCAGTGAAGAGGAGGCAGGAATGGAAAAGACCCCAATACCAAAATCCCAGTCACAGACAGAAAAGGAGAAATGAAAGGGGTCATCTCCTTTGGAAGATGTAGGGCGGTAGCCTGTGCTCTAAATTTCAGGTTTTTGCTATAAACACCATGAAATTTCTCAGCTTGTTGTTTTTTAAACCTATGTTCACTAATACAACAATACCTTCGAAGGAGTAAGGACTGTATAAGGTATCTGAGGTACTCATATTGAAGTAGAATAAAATGGTATAAAGGTCTGTCTGCATTAGGTAGCTGAGATACCCATATTAAAGTGGAACAAAGCCTTTAAAAAATCAGCATCTTCAGCCCTCGCCTCTCTAAATCTAGCTCTTCTCCTATATGGTTATTTAATTAAAGCCCCAGCAAATGATTACATAAGGATTTCAACTTTCATTAAAATTCATAAATTATAATTCTTAGCCTCCTTAGTATTAGAGAACTGCAGGAAAATGTGACCCATACATATTGTAGAAGACCTAAATAAATAGAAATATAGAAAGTAAAGTATGACAATTTAAACCTTTTCAGCTGTTTATAAGTCCTATTTGTCCCTTACATAATCTTTTCTGGACTGGGGTTTTAATTTTGGCACCCTTGAAAGAGCAATACTGCTAACTAGGCAATAGCTGGAAAAAAAAACCAAGATAAAAACCTCCAAAAAGCCAACCAAAAAAAAACCCCAACCCCAAAAATCAGTCAGAGAAATAGAAAAGGCATAATGTTATTATAACGACCTCCCCAACTGGACACAAGTCAGGAACAAAACCCAGTATTTAAAAAGAAGCAGTCCCATGTATATTCTTTGAAAGGGGAGGGAGTTCTGAGTAGCAGAATGCAGCAGCATTTTGAAACCATGTGGATTTATTAAAGCAAATATGACACTCAGCACAGCTCCATTAGAGGGAAGGAGCAGATCCTTTCCTTGTTAAAGAGGACCAACGAAATAGTTACATTTAGTGTTTAATAAAACCCTTTAAGTCTATTCAAAGTCTATTCTAATTCTACTCAGATTATAGTCTACTGCTCTGGAATTTTATCTTGACACATATTTACACATACACAACATTTTTACTGTTCTAAAAACAATTAGATGGTGATGGCAAAAGTGAGCTAGATCAGCCAGCAGTCACCAAAGACAACAAATGGGATTCAAGAAGACTGCAACAGGGTCACATTTTCCAAATGCATGTGAGAACCTTGCCCCCAGCTCTCTCCCTCTTTGATTTTAAAGATTAAGACCATGGCTGGACACTTAATTTCCATTACAGTGAATACAAAAGATTCCTGCTCTCTCTTGTGGAAGGTGAACACAAGGCAAAGCACAGGAATGTGAGAGAAATTGCTCCTCTGCTCCATCTGGGACTGGGAGCCAAACATTTGCATCCAACATTTCCCACTGCACTGGCTCTGATACAGGAATAGGGCAGGCTGAGCTCTCCCAAACAGCTGAGAACCTGCTAAAATGCCTTTTTGCCCCTCCTGCAAGGATTTAGCACATTTAGTAGCGGTAAAAATGAATAACCAATAAGATTATGAGAAGTTTTGGCTGGGTGGTAGCCAGCAGCTTTAGGAGTTGTTTATATTTGGGAATCGGCATCCAGAAGAGCAAGATAGGAATATCCAATCAGGGTGGCACCTGGTTTCAACCTTCACCAAAATAGCAGAGCTTCTATTTAAACATGAGCATACCATCCTTCCTCTTTGGAAGAGATTGAGTTGAATGGGCATGTTGAGGATGTGAAACAGTGTCTCACTGTTGAGTTCTCTGACACTGGCTCCTTACAGCTTGCGCTGAATGGGGCACAGTATGATCCATATTCTCTGACTGAATGGGTATTAGCCATGCTCCAGTCAGGATCATATTTCCACTGGTAATAAGAAACTGTTTGTTACCAGCATGTAGGCACAAAATGTTCTCGATAGATTCTTTTTTTGGTAACAAAACAGAAAAAAAAAAAATAAAGCACAAATTATTTCCTTGATTACATATTAGAGGAAACATTTATTTTTGCAAACATGCAGGAGTCAGGTCACACAGAAACTAAGAGGGTGGTTTTGCACATGCTATTTTGAGTAGGATTCCTTCTATCTGATAGACCATTCCCTGTATTTTCATGGTAATCAAGATAAATGAGATGATTTACTGACTCTATGGATTTAGGGAGGGAATTTTGATGTGGTCACCATCAGCAGGAGTAGCTAAGTGGGCTGGAGCTGCTGAGATTCACCACTGCCAGACCCTGGTAACGTAACAGGGGAGTAAATGTCTGCTCTGACCACCAAAGGGCACACGTGCACCTTGCCCTGAGGCCTCCAGCGAGTCAGAGATGCTCCCTTGCTGTGAGGTGAGAGTGATCACACACAGCCATGTGTGGGCCATGACACACACACACAGCACAGGGCTCCAGAATTTGGAAAAACAATCCCTATTCCACAGCCCCTGGCCAGCTCCCAGCACAAAGCACAAGATGTCAGAGCAGCGCTGCTCAGCCACATGTGTGAGCTGCATGCTTGTGTCATCACAGCCGCTGTGGAGAGGAAACTCTCCACCAAATGCACCCCTGAAAATGAGCAGGTTTAACTACAGAGAATGTGAACCTGCTGGGAAATTAAAAAAATAAAAATAAAAAAAAAAAAGTAGGTGGGAAAAAGAAAAGGCACAGGAATATCCACCTCCACAGCCTGTATCTGGTTTTATACAATTTTTTGTCACAACTACTTAAACAGATGACAGCAGTAAAACAAATCCATGCGTGTTTCTATTATTTTCACTCCTACCACTGAATTTCTCAGGTCCCTATTAATCCTTCACACGTCAAAGAGGATTTTAAACAACAGGGTTGGGAGGCAGAGCTGTAGTAAAATAGAGAAAAGACCTGATTTGGGGGGATTGGGGGGGTGGAAGGAAGGAGGTGGTGGTGAGTTTTGCTCCTTTTTTATTTTGTTTTTTTTTGGAAGCAATTCTTATTCTACAGTGATCCTCAATGATGAATGTCACACAAAGAATTGCTTGCGGATGTATTGCAGATTATTTAACAAAGGCTTCCTAAATTAATGATCTTAATCTGGATATATAATATCAGAATAAGTGAGTAAAACAAACTGATCATAAATAGATTTCTTATCCCCTTGAACTGATCTGGTAGATTAATAATAGGCATATTGATCTGGTGGACTAGTAATCCACAAGTAAAAGTGTTCACCAAATTTTCCTTATACCCATTTTCCCATTCTGAGCATAGTCATGAAAACCAAAGCCTTAGAGAAAAATATCTATAGTGGTGAGATAAAAACTGTGGGCACAGCTACTCTGATACCCTCCCAGCTTAGGCACAGACATAGTTTACAAACAGTCACTTAGAGAAGAAGATTCCTCTGTATGGGAATGCCAGGGCAACACAGCAACGTCAAGAGTCCTAAACATAACAGCAAGTTAACAAAAGAGAAAAAGTGTATTGATAAAAAGGAGGAAATGTGCTGTTTAAATGCTGCTTGCTATTCACAGTACACACATGAAGTTTCTGGATTTCACAGCTACACAGTTAAGTCCATTCTGGTGCAATTTAGTTCCTAGAAAAGTCAGAAAGCTTATTTACTTTTTTTCTTTTTTCCTCCATTGGGGACTATTAACTGTGCATTAAGAATGCCATTCACAATACCAAGCCTGATAAACTAGACAGCTACTGCAGCAGAGTTAGCAAAGTCTGAAATCATGTTGAGGCATCTAAAATATTTTTCTTTTGTTAAGGAGTCTAAAGACTTCTACAAAACAATCTGCTGTGAAATGTTTGTTCCCAATACTATTTCCTCTTCAGAGCAAACTTTTTCTCTCACTTCCCATCTTTTCAGAGATCCTAGTGCCACACAGGTTTCATCTGCACTTTGTGTTGCTGACACAAACCTCGAAGCTGATGTGTGCCCTTTAGGCTAGTTAGCAGTGCACAGAAGGGTCTCTGCTTCCAAAGAAATGTCTTGAAGATAGAGGAAATGTCTTTTCGCACAGCAGTTAAAAACCCACTGGAAAAGCAGGTAAACGTTTCAGGAATCTTTCACTCATGGTCTGATTTCAGGTGAATCACCCTGAGTATGAACACAGATCATGACAGCTCATATGGAAGGCAAATTATTCCAATGGGTTTAGGAAGTGCATTAATCAAATAGCTGACCATTCTCTGGTAGTTGGCATAAAAATGGGAAATTTCCAGTCCCAGTGGATAAGTGTCTACCTCAGAGGAAAAAAAAAAACCAAAACCAAAACAAAACAGACAAACAAAACAACAACAACAAACACAAAAAA
>VXBU01017413.1:237496-239996 GCA_013400315.1 Bombycilla garrulus
GAGAAAAATGATCAACCAAAAAAAAAAAAAAAAAAACAAAAACAAAAAAAAAAAAAAAAAAAAAAAAAAAAAAAAAAAAAAAAAAAAAAAAAAAAAAAAAAAAAAACCAACAAAAACCACCAAAAAAACCAACCCAAACAAACCACCAAACCACCATCACATTGACATCCTTACCAGCAGTCTTAGCAGAAAAAAGCCCTCAGGACTGAGCAAGCATGGGGGTTTCACCAGACTTTTAACCTCTGGAAGTGGTTCCAGTGCAAGGGAACTGAGCCACTGCAGCAGGGACAGGGACTCGTGTGACTCGTTTTTGTGGCCTCTGTACCTCCCTCGTGCTCACAGGACAGCATTTTGTCACAGCTGTCACCTCAAACCTCTCAGCAGAGCAGAGTCACTTACAAAGAGGACAGGGGTAGAGACTGAGAGAGCAAACATCCTAACTCCAAGTGTTTTGTCAGAGATATCAAAGGTGGCAGAGCCATTGTCCCCCAAAACTGGAAATTCTGTAAGCAGCAGAATCCAGCAGCCCGACCAAATCAGATCTCTTGTGATACCATAAGCACTTCCGGAAAAGAAAAAAACCAAAAAACAAAACAACTTTGCTTATGGTAATATGGCAACTTAGTGTCCATCTGGTGTGAAACACAAACCATGGTGACTACAGGAATTGGTCCCTGGTGAGGCCAGAAATGTAACACAGCTTCAGCAGCTGGTTTTACTGAAACACATTAACTTTAATGGCAGCACTGAGGGAGAGCTGCAATGAAGTAATGAACATTGTAAGATAAAGAGAATTTGGCCTCCCACAAAGCAGACTGACCCTCACAGCCTTCTCCCACCCTGAGAGCAGCACTGACTCTGGCCAGGTGAAGCCTCAGCTTCCAGGGTTGGCCTGGAAAAGAAAAAAAAAACATTGCTCTGCCGAGTGTCGTTTCAGGCTGACACCCACACAAACAAGGCACTTCTTTCATTAACACCCCATCTTCCTGGTTTAGAGGCTTCCCAAAGCAGAAGAATAGCACTGATATTTCAACAGCTAGATCCCAGCTAGCAAATGGCCTAAAATTACACTGTACAGTCTGGTAGCTTACTAAAAAACCTCAATGTCAAAACTCAAAGTACATTCAGTTTAAACACACCCTTGGGGGGATTTTATACTAACTACTTTCTATTTCAGACTATTCACTTTAAGCTCAACCAGCAATGCTTCATCACTCACCCAGGAAAACTCCCCTCTCTGCCACCCAATCTCAATCAACCTGCCAAATTAATTATCACCCTGCATTTGTCTATTGCTAAGAGGGGGGAAAAAAGCAAATGGATGAACGTAGCAGTGACCCGAGCAAAAATGAATCCTCTGAAACAGAACTAATTAAATCAGTTCAGTGATCTTCTTCCAGCACGACACATTTCACCCACTCCATCCCCAAGCAGCCCAGCTCTCCCATCTCCTCCAACTGTCCTCGGCAGGGAGCTCACATGGGGCTCAGATGTCTCTCCAGCAGCAAACCAGGGATCTTTTCTACTCATCCTGGCAACTGCATGATTTAAAATAAAGGAGAAAAGCCAACTGTCACACAGAGAATTCACAGCGATAATTTCCCACTGACATTTACACGCAGATTCCTGGCCACAGAATACGTGTTTCAGCCAGACAGCAGTAGGATTTGATTACCTACCTCAAATTTATGGGACCACAGGCACCAAAACTTTGGTGCTGCGCTGGCTCTATGGAATAAGCAGAGCTCAGAGCACTGGCAGAGCAGGGTTTTGCTTTTGGTACCCCAGTCAGGCCTTACAGCAGAGCTGTCAGGACTAACACCCAGAGAAACTGCAGATTTTGTGGGTTTTAAATCAATGCCTTGAGTCAGACACCAAACCCTGTGCTAAGTGCATTCCCAGCCTAGCAAGTCCCTGTGCATGCACGGCTGCAGCATTCGTGACCCTGCTGACTCTCAAGGGCCTAGCTCAAGGAAATAAACACATTTTAGGTTCTCCCATCCTACAGTTTCAAGTGACAGTCCACGTGAAATGCATGCAAAGCCACATCTGGGCCATAAATTTCCCCACTGCTGGAACTGGCACCAGATTCCTTGGGGTCATGCTGTCAGGCACTGTGTGACACCCTGTGCCAGCTGATCTCACCAGGCCCGTGCAGTACAAGATGGAAAGCTGCAGGAGCGTGGCAGGAACAGCAGCCTCTCCTCTCTCGGTGCACTTCACCTTCCATCACCCTTCTCCTTCTGCAGAACACATTCAGAGCAGGATCAGAACAGGGCAAGGCAACTTAAACAGGGCACGAAATGCCAGGTGACAGCCCCACCTGAGGAATTAAAAACACACTGAAGTGAGATCTCCCTTTACTACAGAGCTGGAATATCAAGTCAACCCCGCCTCGCTTTTCTCCCTGTATGATTTTTAACACAGTCTGCGCTTTCCGAGGCAGGAGGCACATCACAAACAGACAGCAGCACTGAAATCTGGATGCCTGCATGGGATC
>VXBU01017413.1:244996-310814 GCA_013400315.1 Bombycilla garrulus
TTGTCCTGCAAGTGCTGTGCTCTAGAAAAACTCCCAGCACTGCAGCCTGGTGTCCCTGCTCTCCCTGCTCTCCCTGTTTTCCCTGCTCTCCCTGCTCTCAGCCCAGAGCAGTGCAGGCCTCCTGGTGACCGGGTGCTCAGCAGCGACTCCAGCTCTGCTGCTCGTGCCCAGCAGAACAAGGACAGGGGATGTGACAGGAGGGGGACATCGGAGAGAGGAGACAGGAGGAGGTCTGAGCTACAACCCAGGGAGAGCAGGAAGACACATCTAGGCCAACAATCTGCTGTAATCCTGTCATTGAATGGGCGCAGAGGGAGAAGAAGGAATATCCTCAACTGTGTGTGCAGGACTCATAAGCCCAGGATTCCACACCAGGGAGGAATGTAACTTTTGCAGGACAGGACATAAAACTCACCCTTTTGTCTAGCTGATACCCCTAGCTGCTCAGTGGGCAGACAAACATTCACTGTTTCTTTTATTTGGCTGGTTTGGGTTGTTTGTTGTTTTGTTTGTTGTTTTTTTTTTTAAGGCCACACTTCTACATAATTTTGCAAAATGCATCCCTAAATCTAGCAAACAATCAAGAGTCAGTGATGAATTGGCCAATTTAGCTGCTCCAATCTTCTTTACCAATCTCCTCTAATTGTTCCCAAGTCCCTGTGGGAACAACAGGAAGCCGTAACTTCACTTAGAGAAAAGGCCCATGGGATTAGATGTACCATGGTAGAGTTAATTCATGATTTTTTGTCAGGCTCTGGCCAAAAACAGAAGAAAAAACCCAAGATATGGAAAAAGTATGATACAAGATTAATTTGTATCTTGAGTAGTCAAGAATAAAGTGAAAAAGAAGATCCCAGAGTTCTTTTGAGCTCTTGTTTTTTTTAATTTCATTAGCATCTCTCCTATGCTATTACCATTTCTTTTCAGTTTTTACCTCACAAAGTGCATTACCCAACAGACTCCTGACTGCTAAAAAGTGGGTAACTATCTACTGCTTGAGAATTTTCTTTTCCCTAAGAGGACACAGTCAGTACAGCTCCAACAACTCAACTTGCAGCAACCAAAGAGTTGCTTTGTCACTGAATGCAGCTGCAAAAAATCCAGAAAAACAACTCGGTGCATTTTAAAACATTAATTCCCCAATGTGAGGGAAATTCTCATACTTGGTACAACACATGGGGCCAGGTAGCATTGAATCAGTTCAAGGTAGAACTTTCCTCCAGCCAAAACTCAGTTTGACTGAAAATTCTCTGGGGCAGAAGAAAGTGTGGTTCTGTCCTGCTCCTGGAACAATGGGGCCAGATACCCAAGGGGAAATCCTAAGGGCTACTGTCCTGTAAATAACAAAACCCCAAACCAGCAGTTACACTTCAACAAAAACCTCTCTGGCTACCACTGTAAATACGTTTTTAACCAATCAATCAGCCTGAAAGACTGCAAAAAGGTCAAGGATGATTATTTGAAGTACCAGTTATCACATAACTGATAGAGGAACAGCATGACTGTGCAGCTCTTAAACCAGAGACCAGATGCCCAGACCTAAGAAAAGCTTATTATTGAGATTGTGAGGCTGTGAGGGAAAGAGCTTTTAAAAACACACTCAAACAGCAACCCTCCTTGAAAGCAACCATGCTTATACTCTCCTGTAATACTAAACTAACAGAGCGAAAAAGCAAGCAAGCAAACAAGACTGAATATCCACATGAGGAGAAAAAAAACCCAAAACAACCAACCAAAAAAGTGGGCAATATTGATTCTACTTTGAGAATACTTTCAAAAATAAAACTTTCTTTTCATAACAGGAACAATTGGTCCTGACAAACTTACTTCACATTATACACAAAGCAGATTTGAGCTAAGGCAGTTACAACAGTGTAACTCCTGTCAAAGAGCTCAAAGGAAAAACTTATATTGATATCAAGTTTCTGCTTTTCAGACTCCTCAACCTAAGGGCTGATTAGGTTTAGAAAAAAATTTAAACAACAATATGATGAAAAAAGAGGCCACGGCCCTGGCATATGGTATTATAAACACAGGAAAGCGCCAGTATAAACCTTTATCGGGAGACTGGGTTCTTTGTCAGGCCGGGCCTTTCTTCCAAAACATCCTTGCTGCCATATGTCTGCATCTCGCCAGCTGCAGCCCTAATAAGAGGCTTCTTATTCATGCTGTATAATGTTTTACAGGTTTGCCACGGGGGTCACTCGCTGGGAGTCATTTACGTCACAACCCCAACAGCCTCGGAGCTGAGGGGAGCCAAGAATCGCAGGGCGGGAGGAGAGAGGAGGGGGGCGAGGGGAAACATCAGACCGGGAGCTCTGTGATTTCATCTCCTCACTGAAAGCTTGCCTCTCCAACTTGCTCTTCTGCTCCGAGGTGCTCTGGGACCCTCCTGCTGTTTTCACGCTCAGGAGAACAGGGGGAATTAAATACACATACTTAGATGAAGACTGCTGAAAGACTTTATTCCCTCTACTCTTGTCCTGTGCCTCGTTATTTGCAATAACTCAGCAGTTCTAAGAGGCCAGCCATCAGTTTTTGTAACCTGTTTGGAGTATTCTGTGCATTTATAAAATGCAGATTGAAAGACATGCCAGACATGCCATGCAGCCTCCATCTGAGCCGAAACGGAGCTGGCTGCCTGATGAAGTCAGTTTTTAAAAGAAAAACTGCTACCCCACCCTCAAGTTTATCACCCTAACCTGGCTCTCTACAGTGGTTTTGGTTTGTTTTTTTTTAATCAGTATCCACTATTAGTGGATTTTAGTCCGTTAGTTGTAGTAAAATGGCTTTTCAAATCTGTGTGCTATTATAAAGATATATAGTCACCTCTAAAAAAGCACAGGACCAAACCTGGAGCGGTGACTGGAGGGACCAGAGCATCTCTTCCAATTGTCTGCAGTCCTGGGGGCAGGGAAATATTTGCCTTTCCTCCTCTTTCCCTTTCTTACATAAACAGAGAATGACAGAGATGGGTGGAAACACGAGGGCAAGGTAAAAATTTGCCCTTTCTGCTACTGGAATAATTTGCTCATTTAATGGCCAGGGAACTGAGTGTTGAACAATTCAGTGTTGCACACCAAATTCAGAGCCATGCCAACAAATCCATGCAAAGCTGCCATGTAATTGCCCAATAAGTGATGGACAACAAATGCCAGAGCTTTTTATTGTTCATTTCCAGTTAAGTCAGTATTTCAAGGGTTTTTTTTTAAAGTGCAGGTATTCTGTAAGTGTCAGAACAGGGAGGGGACACTCTTGAAACATTTTCAATTCTTGCTCCACTTTGGGGAACTTGGGGCTTTTGTTTTCCTTTCTGTCTGTCTCAGGAGACAGGAAGCTTTTTACTTCAGTATTACCCCCTCCTTTTAAAGGTTTCAAACAAGGTAAGCGTCGCCCAGTCAGATGCTCACCTTTTTCTTTTTTAAATGCTAGCAGGTCATTCAAGAGGCAGGACTTTTTATTTAGTTGGAAAACAGCTGCAATGGAAAGTGACTTGGAAAATACGAGGCAGGTATTTCCATGGAAAGTTTAATAGCTACAAGAGTTACTTTACTAAAATTTTCAAAGTTTGAATGTTTTAGTCTTATTTTCGCATTTTTTAAGAGGAAAGATATCAAATGTCTATGTTCCTTCCTCTTACATGATTCCTGTCAAGTCATGATTTGAAAATATGCATCAAAATATAGTCTGCTCTAAGAGCTCCTTTTCTTGGAGTCACACAGCCGGAGGAGAATTGCACTCAGCACTTTTGAAACACCAGCCTTCCACACTGAGCCCATCATACCAAACAACAGCTAAAAAACCATCAAGGATAGAAGAAGAAAGTGAAAGCAACAACCAAAGAAGTGAACATCCTGATGCTCTTAAATACCTTAATTTGTTCAAAATGATGCACATCTAAAAGAGGCAGCACCAGCACCTGCAGGCTGCAAATGCATCCTCTGCATGAGTGCAGCAAACCTCTGTGCATCCCATCCATCCCCAGCTTCCAAAGGAAGGCAGAGATGGAGGACCAAAGCACTGTGGACAAACCCCGAGATTCATGAATTCAAGAAAGCCTCTCAGTGGAGAAATACAGGTCTTTCCGGCCAGCAATCCCTAATCAAGGCTGAAAATAGCACTTCGGAGCTATGGCACACTTTACAGCATATTAAAATGAGTGTTAGGAGTGCTGAAACTCCAGTAGCTCTGCTGGGAGCCCTGTTAATGAGTGTACAGGAAGTGTAGTACCAAAGTCCTGTGGCACAGACACGCACACACCCTCCTGTCAGCTAACCCATCAACATTCTCTGCACTAAATCCAAAGTCACGGTCCTGGTCTATTTTTTGCCATTCTTCCCATACAAGAAACTAAAAATAGGCCCATGAGAACCACGCATGGGACTCTGCTCTTCAAATGTTTAACTCTTGCAACAAAACTTGCAATTCTTGCTTGCCCAGCACTGTTTATGAAGAGATTCTTCAAGGGCTTTCCAATGTGTAGATGAAGGAGATATTTCATATGTAGATGCACATGTGATGAGGTAATGATAACCCTAAGAAATTGTGGATACACACTCTTGCCTTTTTATGTATTATCTCTCAAGTTCATTTATGTATTATTTATTAAGATAAAAATAAAGACATGAAGAAAATGTGGGTGTGTCCTCATACAGGTTTGAAGTTAAAAAAAAAAGAAATAAAAAAGTGAAGCAGAACCCCCCATTCTTTTGAAGAATCACTGCTATGTCATAAAGCAAGGTTACACAGCTGGGTGTAAAAGAATCCCTCTAACACACTGGAAAAAGAAGAGAATTTTTAAATTTTAAATTTAAAATAAAATATATGGCAGTAAGAAAAAGCAAGAATCACCTTGCCTGTGCAGCACCCCTTGCCTCTGCTACAAGGCCTTTTCCACAGGGCTGCAAGGCAGCCAAACTGCAGGAAGGTCACACTTAAACGCTGTGAGTGCCGAACAGGAATACAAGCGTGCTAAACCAGCAAACCTCCACCTTCCCCCTGCTCCTCTGGAGAAATGCTGCCCTGGTTTAGGACAGATAACCTTCCTGTTGCTGTCAGAAAGGGCACTGCTGTGTCTGGCTGCAGCCAGCTCAGGGGAGCAGATGGCAGCAGAGGCAGATGGCAGCGCACACAGGTTCTGCGGGGCTCGGAGCACACGGTGCTGCATCTTCCAGAGAGCAAAACAAATGTTGGGAGACACCAAACGGAGCCTGAACTGGCTGCCTCAGCCTCTGCTGTTTGTTTTCAGGGGCTGAGACTTCAAAGAAAAGAACTGCTAGGTTTCTGCAGTGATGCCCAGCACTAAAATGGCTGGAAAGGCTCCCTGCACCTTGGCAGAAAACTGCCTGAGCGTTTGTCTCAATGTACCATCAGCAACTCCACTTTTATCTCATTCCATTCATTAACAGTGATGCTTTGTGCTTGCAGACCGCTGAACTGCTTCTTACACAGATTGTTAAATACTTTTGAGAAGGAGACTAAACAGCCTTATCTCCTAAGCAAAATAAGGAAACAGAGGGGTAAAAAGTCCCATTGTCTTCTGCTGTGAAAGCTGAGAGTCACTGCTAGGAAAAAAGCCGGAGTGGCTCAGCTCCAGAGTCACACCACAGCCACCGCAAGGGACCGCAAGGGTCACGAGGAGCTGGAGGGGACAATCCTGGGAAGAAAACTGCACTAATAGTGAAAGGGGAATTGGGCAGTTAGGGATTCATAGTGGGACTTGGCAAAACCAAAATCATAGGACCTGGGTTGGAAGGAACCTCCCAAATCATAGAGAACGGCCTGGACTGGAAGGAACCCTAAAGACCACCTCGTTCCAAAGCCTTGCCAGGGGCAGGGACACCTCCCACTGTCCCAGGCAGCTCAGAGCCCCACGCAGCCTGGCCCGGGACACTCCCAGGATGGGGCAGCCACAGCTTCTCTCAGCAGCCTGTGTCACCACCCTCAGAGCACAGATTTTTTTCTATATCTGATCTAAACCTACTGTCATTGTGAAGCCATTCCCCTTGTCCAGGACACAGGGAGCTGGGATCAGTCACTCCACAGAGGAAACCACGGGAGCGAAGGAGACAGGGAGTCACAGTGGTACAGCAGGGACACACAGACCGGGATCTTCAACAAAACATTCCACCAGTGAGCTCCTTAACAGTGGGAACAGACCAGGCACCATCAGCACAGATTAAAAATACAAGCCAGGGAAAACACTTGCAAGACGAGTCGAGAGCAGTGAGAGTTGGGAGAAAAGTGCCAAAGCATCCACCCACCAGAGCACTGGCACATTTCAAACCTTGGCCTGAGACTCATGGCCCTCCTATGGCCAGAAGAGCCAGAAACCTGATCTCTCTGAATTACTGATTCACCTGAATAATGAACAAAGAAGACAAGAAGGCTGTAGGTTAGCAAAGACCCCCACTTTTTAACACAAAAGTCCAATTTTACTTCACTCTTTCTTCTATTGCACAGCATGGAGCTTAATGAAGTGGCCATAAGGTATTTCACTGCAGGGCGAAATACTCCGATTTGGCAAACAGAATAGGTGCTGCCTACAAATGCATTTGAATGAGCAGCTGCATTTTCTCCAGTATATATAGCACTGAAATTTAACTCCAAGCTATGGAAATTCTGATGTCTGTTCCTCTGTTTTCTGGGAGCTTTTAACATTCATCACCACTGTATCTGAAAGCTTCACTAATATTTATTTGAATAAAACTTCCTTAAGGAAGAGAGAGCTAAGACAAAAAGTGTCAGGTCAAATCTGTCTGCTAATTTGAAAGGTACAATATGAGAAGTCCAAGGCCTATTTCTGAGAATTCTTCTCATTATATAATTCTTTCTATATTCAGAAGAGTACCCATTGATCTCTGGAAGAATTCAGTAAATAAGATAAGGAGTCAAGTCATCACAAAAACTGAAACTCACTTACAAGAATCTGGATTTTAAACAAATGGCCTAATACTGCACAAAAAGTCATCACTCTAGAGCATCATTCACCTATCTTCGCCCTGAAATTTTTCCTTCTGCAATCTCCTGACTCATTCTCTAAACATATTCTGGCATCCTCGAAAATGTGATCTGAGAAAATGCTGCTGCCCTCAGTGGAGAGCACAGATTTACTCCCAGCACAAATCTGTTCTGTGCAATGAGTGGATCAAGGAAACTACAGGAAAAAGAAATATGCAGAGATGTGTATTACTTTAAAGGTTTAGGACATGAGGTGAACATGAAGGGGATAACAGGATGTAGGCCAGTTAAGCTCATGCAGGCTACCATAATTTTAGCCTTCTCCTTATTTCTGAATCAATAAATCCTTTTACAATGTTTTTCAGTGGAGTTTTATGAGGTATACAGTGAGAAAAGTGAGACCTGCCTTCATTTCTGCTTCAAATTTCATGAATATTTAAACGATGCAGCAAGTGAAATCATCCAGTGTGAACAAGCTCAGAAACTGTGTCTTGTTAAAGTATAATCAAAAATCATTTTAGCTTCAGATTTTATTTTTTTTTTAGTTATGTAAGACAAGTTCCATTTACCCGATTCAGTCAAAACATTAGTCTCTAACAGAAAGAACAAAGCAACCCTTCAGTCATAAGTTAGGGTAACCATTTACTGTAATAATGAAGAAAAACAATAAGGTTAAACACCTCTCACAGTTTCTAAATGTATTCTGCATTGAAGACCAATATTGCTGTGCTAATAATCTATTTTCCTGGGAACTGATTCTTTAACCCAAGAATTTGTAAACCTGAGCTTTAATCAGCGTTCTTCCAGATGGGTTTTTTTTGACAAGCACTGATATTGAGTTCATGGTGCTTTTATGTCATTTACATCATTTTGGAGGAAAGGAAAAAAAAGTGAGAAACAGCATTCCAGTGATGAACACTTGCACTTTAGGCTTCTGCTTGATCAGATGTCTGATTTAATGCAGGATGTTGATGTCTGTGCTCAGGTCAGGGGAAGGACAGAAGGAATGACCATCTGAAGTCCAACTGATACAGCAGCAATCAGCTGGGTTTGCAGGGACTGTAAAATCAAGACAGGTCCCAAAACCAATTTGTTTTTTAAGCCCTCAGACAAGTGACTTCTGCCCCTTCATTCACAGAGTTAATTTTTTTCTTTTCCTTTAGCAAACAAGATTCTAAGGCTGAATATTTACATATTCTGAGTTCCAAAAAGGAAAGCTGCAGAATATCAAAATAACTAATTACAAAGAGGATCTTTATATTGAAATATAAAACCTTCCTGCAACAGCCCTACTGCTTACAGTAGCTCTAGTGACCAGGTCAACAGGAAAAAATACATTTTATTGAAACATTAGCATTTTTATATCTCATATAAGATTTTTTAATTTTTCTTTTTTAGCCATAAAAAGCTCTTGGAGTTGAGTTCAAACCAGCTGTTACTTTGTACTGGGTTTCAAAGACTAATTGTATATACCACTGCACATTTAGCTAAAAAAAAAAATTATTATTATTATGAGCATATTAAAAATAATAATAAAAAAAAAAAAAACAACAAAAAACACAACACCCTAGGTTTCTTAAAAAACCTACAGACCTTTGGCTTCACTTGCTCTTCTGGCCAGAATTACCTATATCTAAGAATTTAAATTCTATCAAAAAATGAAGCTGCCTTTGTTTTTTTCCCACTCACCCTCCTCACTCCAAAACAAGGTAGATAAAATAAACCCAATACAGGTTTGCTGCCTTACTCAAGGCTGTAAATTCCCTCCTGAGTTGCCTGAGCCCCCTGGGACATCTTGGGGTGGTAGAACCATTGAGTTCCAGTCCATTGATGTTGGCAAGAATCAAAAGCTCAGGGGAGGACAAAACTTTCTGATTTTGAAAAAAAAAAGAGGTCACTTGAAGGATGAGGAAAGGCAGCAGAAAGACCAGGCAGAAACCTGTCCTCACTGTCCCTCCCCTGCTCCCACTCGGGCCAAGTTCTAGCAAGAAGCAGAGGATGGGAATGGTGACTGAATGCCTCATCTTCTATTATAACGCTATTTAAAGCTCCTTTAAAAGATTTCTTTCCACTCTGAACAGACTGAAGTAGTAAAAATTAATTAAGCAGTAACTTTTGACTACTGCCATGGGTGCGGTGATGGCACAGAAGTCACCTCTGGGTCACCACAGTAATCCTGCACATTTTAGTGTAACTTGCAGCAAATTCTACAATGTGAAAAACCTGCTCCCTGAGAGCTCACCCAGAATTACTTCCTCATGTGGGGCACTGACAAGACTGTGTAAAAAATGCAAAGGTCTTGACTCGTAATAATTACAAATTTGCTGGAGAAACTTGGGAATTCTTAAAGATAGGCCAATCTCTCCGTGCTGAAAACATGCAACATTTTATTTTCCTGTGCTGACCCAAAGGAGAGGCTGCAGGAGGTGGGTGAGCATCACAGAGCTGCCGCTGCAGCTCATGTTCTACAGTCTGCTTCAGGGTTTTCTCAATGAATTGCCTTGTACTGGTGGGGGGAAAAAAAAGACCCACAAAAACCCCAGAAAAAAATCCAAAGCAGCACATCAGTACCTCTCCTGTGCGGAGAGCTCACACTTTCCAAAGTCAACATTTTCCTTCCCTCTCTGGTTTGCGGGGGGTGGGGGGAGTGGAATTTATTGAGCAGTTACAAATCAAACCAAGATAAAGCTGAATTAATTTTTTTTTACTTTCATCCACACAGTGACAAATACGGACTACAAGAAGTCCTTCGTTTCTCCTGTCCGGGCCTGAAGTTGGTTGAGAGCAGGATTTGAAAGACAGCACTTCCACTTTTTTTCATTACATCACATCATATGACTGGACAGGCTAAGGAGCCTACATGATGTAAGCTAAACCTCTGTGGAGAGGAAGATTGTTTCTCTTGGACTTACTCACAGGCTTCAGAGGCCAACGGCACAGTTGAAATTCAAGTATTTGAAAACCCAAACATGGCTTTTTCTTCATCAAATCCTCTATCTAGCAACAGCCCCAAAGAGCAGGAAAAAATGCAGATTCTTCCTATTTCTCCCTAATTTTCCATCCTTCATTCCTTTCTCTTTTCCCCCCCACCTCAACAAATGAAAGGAGAAATCTCCTCCTCCCCCATCCCTCCTTTTTGCAGGCAGTGATTGGGAAATCAGAACCTGAAGCAGCTTCCCAGCCCATTCTAAACATGTGGGCAGGCTGTGCATTTCTCCAGCTCTCCGGCTGGCTCCCTTCCATAATGAGCTCAGAAAACACAGAGCCATCCCCAAATATTACAAGCACCAGACTGTTCTGCTTCTGCAGACTCCATCAGTGAAAATGATGAAGCAAGACAGGAAAATATCCCTCCTTCCCCTACCTTTCATTTATAATTGACCTCTTTGATCCTGTCTCTGGAAGGGTCTGAACTTTTCCTTAAGGTAGGCCAGCCTAATGACAGGAAAAACAAAAACTCAGTATTCAAATATTCACTTCAAGAAGTGTCAGGCGTAAAAGAATGAAGTCCCCGAGAGAAAAGTGAAGGGGAAACTTGGGAGCAGCAAAACTATCAAAAAAACTTACCCTAAGAGAAGACAAACCAATGGCAGCATTGTCTTTCTTGCAAGCAAGCAAATATATCTGTGAATTTCTAGTCTACTTAAGCAGTGCTTTAAAAAATTACTTGCTAGGGAACCAAGTATCAAAAAAAAAAGAAAAAAAAATAGAACTGTCAAAGCAGTACGATATTTTTAAATTATTAAATGTAGTTTTTAATATTTTTTTCAAAAGGAACAGCATCAAGGATCCACAAGAAAAAAGCCTGGGAATACATACTGGCACCTGAGATACAAGTAACTAGAAAAAATATAGATTTATTCTTAGTTTCACAGAGCCTAAGAAACTCCATACGCTGTCTAATCCTTTTTATCTGTGTTATTGCAACAATAAACTTCCTGGAGAGACAAAGTGCTGCTCCCTTGCAGTGCTGACCTTTCAGTGAGTACTTTTTCACCAATGCAAAAAAAAGGTGCAGGCACAAAGGTCCCCCAGGTTACCCAGGCACAATTTTGGGGCTGCCGTGGGCAATGATGAAGGCCAAAAAGAAGCTGGCACATCACTGCCACAGATCAGCATTGAGGACACGCACTCCCAAAGGAAAAAACATCACTGGATTTGGTCACAGACTGAAGCCAAAGCCCAAACCTGCACCATTCATACTTCTACAATCTCACTTCCTGAGTAATTTTATTTTCCATGAATGCAAAAAACCCTCTTGAACTGCAGTGCTAGCAAATAACTCATCAAGCTTAGAATGCCCAAAGTTCTTTCAGAAACCAGTACAATTCAAATATTATGGGTAAACCTCAGTTTGGATTAAAACCTGAGATTTGGGTTGAAGTCAGGTTAGAAAACTGTGATTGAGAGCACAGTTAAACATACAGTTTTTGCATCATGAATAATTCAGGTTGAAAAAGACCTCTCAAGTGCCTGTTCCAAGCAGGTTAACTCAGGGTGTTGGTTGAGGTGAGTTCCCCACGAGGACAGATGTGCCACAGCCTTACACTGTACACTGTTCTGGTGTTTAACCACCCTTCCTGTGAAAAGTTCTTCTACTTACTCTGACTTTCTCTTGCCCTGCTGGTTGCTCCTGGATGTTACAACACGCACTTTTGAGAAAAACCTGGCTCTACGTTCTCTTTGCTCCCTTTTTAGGCAGACTGGAGAGAGCAGAGAGATTAGAACCTGCTCCTCAGCCTCTTGTCCCAGCCTCAGTGAGAGGAAATCACACCCAGCAAGTCGCAGAAAACCTCAGGATGCCTGGAGGGAAAGGGAAGATGCTTTCCACCAGCTGGCAGCTCCAAGGGCAAGGGGCTGGTGAGGCCCTGGCCGGGCACAAGGATGACTCAGGGCCTGGCCTGACTCCTGCCTGAGTCATTTCCCTGGAACCTTTGGAGTTAATCACTCCAGAGTGCTAATGCAGTGCCCAAAAGGGCACCTTGCTGCTTCTGCCCGCCTTCATTTCATGATTTACACAACTGTGCTAATAGTGCTAAGAGTGCTTTGACTGAGCACTCAGGAACCGATTGATGCCATGCTTGAGGCATCTGTCAAAGAATAAATTTTCTAGAAAAAAAACAAAACAAGTTGTCAGTATTACCTCAACAATGTCACCGACACAAGAAAAAAGGCTTTGCATGGAAGAATATGTAGCTCTAAGGCTGACAGCTGTTTAAGGGATATTGCCCTAAGGCCACACTCCTACAAAAATCTGTCCTCTGAAATCAAAGTTTCTTAGTGCTACGAAGCAAAAGATAACCAGCACTCCAAAACAAATCTCATTTTCCCCGATTCCCAATATGTAACAAAACAAGAAAACTAGACAACTGCTGGT
Organism: Bombycilla garrulus; assembly: GCA_013400315.1. Taxonomy (NCBI): domain Eukaryota; kingdom Metazoa; phylum Chordata; class Aves; order Passeriformes; family Bombycillidae; genus Bombycilla; species Bombycilla garrulus. The sequence continues at coordinate 257,334 of VXBU01017413.1, forward strand.
CAAACCAAACACCTGGTTTCCAGGGTGCAGCCCTCAACTCTGCACTCAATCACAGTTCTGGACCTGTCATACCACGAACCAGGAGGAAATACTTTAATTTGAAAAGCAAATGTAATTACACTAAAGAAAGAAGGCGAGTGTTCAATCTGCTGGCACCATAGCTCCATCTACCTTCCCAGCTCCCAGGGCACACACAGCTGGCAGAGCAAACTGTGATGCATTTGTGCTCCCAGGTGTTTCCTCTGAGAACTGGGCCACGCTGCTCCAGGGGCACCCAGGCCAGACTCTGTTTGTGCTACACAGAGAATGTGTCCAAGGCTTCAGCATCTCCCCACAAAAAGTCTCTCTTACAGCAAGTACATAAAGCATTATCTTAACTGTTTAGGTCTTTCCCCCTGGCATGCCAAAAATCTTCTGAGGTTCTGCCAAGAATACTCAACTAAGTCTTCCCTTAGAAAGGTGGTAAACAGGGAAAAATAATCGGAAGGGATTAAAGAGACAGTTTTCCTTTTTCCCTCCTGGTAATTACACAAAATGTATCTCAGCCTCACAACAGAAAAATGATCACCTTGTAACAAGAGAACTGTTGGTTTGTTGTTGTAGTTGTAGAGGTTTTTATGCCAAAAGCTCCAGGTCACAGCCTATTACTGTTGTCTTTTTCGGTACAATTACAAACAGAGATTTGATGAAGATACAATACAGGTGAAGTTCCCTTTGCATTTGTCACATTACTTTTCTAGGCATTTTCTACTGATGAAATCTATTCCAGCTCCAATTCATCCAGTTTCTTACTGTCACAGTACCTGATATCAGCTGTGAGCAATACATGTTTCAAATCCCACCTAACAACAGAAAGAAAAAAACTTTTCTGTCTGGAACTCTCCCTTACAGACTCCAAGTCAAGTGACTATCCATGGCTTTCTCGGTATGGACTGTTTTCCAAGCCTCAGTGAGATACAGACCATTTAACAGTCAATAAAATCACTGGCCAGTCATCAACTAGAAGACTATAAAAAGTTAAAATGATCTTTTGCAGGCAGATACAAGACACTTTTCTCATGCCTCAAGGCAAAGGAAAGACAAATGCAGCTTCTTTTAGTTTAATGTCAAATCCATGTTAAGAAAGTGGCTTAAATTAATCTGGTTTTCTTTATACCAAAATGAAATGGGAGCTCTCTGACACTTTTGAGTCTCTGGGGAGGGAAAAATGAGGAACAGTTGAAGGGTGGCAACTTTCTAAACTCGTATTGCTGAAATAATTCATTGAAATCTATATGAGGTTATATGAAGAACCTCAAAAAATTATTAAAGCCTTTTTTTTTTGTGACGCCACCACAGTTTATAAAGCCAATGCACTGCACCACAATGGGACACACGCTGTTTTGACACACGGATTGTTTTATTTTTTTAATTTATCACATGCATCCCAACACATCCTGGAAACAAGGAGCAGTACAGGATACTTCCTACTTCCAGCAAAGCACAGAGACCACCACTGATTAACTTTATTCCACTGCAACTCTTCTAAATGAAATAAATATTTTCTAGAAGTTTAGCCTACAAAGGTAAAAGAAAAGTTACAAAATTTTTATCTGACTGGATGACATTTTAATACCAGCCTGTGGTGTAAACAAACTGAAGTATCAAAGATGTGTTGGATGAATAAATTGTGTTACATCAAAAGAAAATAAAGAATTGTTTCAATAGAACATCCTACCAGGATTTTACTGATCCTGGATGATTGGAGGGCTCTGTCTATGATACACATTCATGGACAAGCACACACACACTAGCAAAGGTTTAGGAACAGAAAAGCACTCATACCTATATATGGCTCTGTAACATGGACTGCAAATAAGTGCAAATACAGTGAAATATATGAAAGGACTCACATGGTGAGCAAAATAAAAGCACAGACAGACTGGAAAATTTCCCACTAAAACAGAATTCATTCCTGAGGTATTCATTTCAATGGAAATATGCTTTTGCTCTTACTGAATTTAATAGGGAGATCTGCCAGTTATTACAAATGCAGAAGAAGCAGTTACCCTGAAAGACTGAGCCAGTCAAGAACATTAAATCCTGCAAATCTCAAAAGGTTTGTCGCTTTTAGTAAAAGGCTCAGACACTATATTGGTAATCAAATCAATCTGTAGTGACTATTACACCGTACACAAAAGAACGCAAAAGCTCTGTAATTGAGATGCGGAATTGCCAGCTCACACGTATCAGGTGGAATCTAACCCAGGCCAGCAGCAGCCAAATCCATTACCTGCCCGATAACTGTTTGGCAGCTTCTGCAGAACCAGCCAGGCAAGTCTCCACCTGGTAATGACAGCAGCACGCAGGGCTCGGGGAGGCAGCTCAGGTGTGTGGAGCAGCCTTGCCACGTCAGTGCGCTGCTGCGGCGTCCAGCCTGATTCGCGGCTGCTTGGGGCACAGGCTGCTGCTTCCAGGACCACAGCTGGATTCGTGCACAGCACTTCCCTGTCTAGACACAGCGGCCCACGCAGAGCCAGCACCCCCTGCCAGCCCGGCCCGCTCGGGACGGGAAGGTGTCCGGATCGCTGAGAGCCGTCAGCGCAGTCGTGCTGGAGGAGCAGGGAGCCCTGACCTGAAGTGCTGCGACACACACTTCCCAAAAATGCTCTCCTCCCAAAGGGCTCGGGACAAAGTGATGGAAACACAGCTGTACAAACTCGTTCTGGCTTCACTGCAAGCAGCTCTGCGCCGCTCTCTCGTGATGGGCAGACCTCCTAAGGAGCACTTACCAGAGGCCTTCTAGCTTTCATGCTGAAAATGTTAAGGAATGTTATTGCTCCACTTTCCATTGTAAAGGACACAAAACAGTTGGTGACAGTGTGGGCACACAGGAGTGCCTCAGGCACTTTCAGTTAACCTACCCGTTGTGACACCCACGTGAGAAAAATAACTGTCAGAAGCTAAACTGGGTAGGAAACTGGACACTGGTTCATGTACTGGTGGTACATAACTGGTAGCAGTGCCCTAGTCATCCTGTGCTCTGACCAAGTAATTACATCTTGGATTTCAAGGCAAAGAGCAATTTTTTCTTAGTCTCTGTTGGTACAGCAAATGTGACAGTGAATGCAGCACCAACCATTTCAACTCATGAGCTCTAAAACCTGCAGAGAAGTGCAGGACATCTGCTCGCTCTGCTGAGCTGGGAAGGAAAGCAAAGATGACAACCTTATGCTTCAGTGTCCTGTGCCACTTTTCTTAAAAACAAGGGTCAAGAAGACATCCAAAAAAAAGCACGCATTTATGTCATTAAAAAACTTACATCTGAGGCTAAAACCAGTGAAACCTCCAACACCTTTCCAAACGAGGAGTACAGCAAGTCAAACTGATGATGGTTCCTGAGCATTTCTAAATTAAAGGCTAAAAATCAACACATGTTGTAGCCATCCAGTAAAGATTGCTTTCTACAGGGAACTTAAAATCAGAGCACACCTTGACATTTGTCTAAGGCACTGAGCTATTATTTTAAACACATACTTATGGCCTCTCATCTCAACCAAATGACTCACACTTGCATTTGCAGTTTCAGAATTCCAGCTACATGAAAATGCATATACACTCAATGGTGAATGTGACAGAAATAAAACAGTAAATGAGGTGTAGGAAAAAAAGAGAGAGAGAAAGAGTGAGAAGGAAGTAAGGATCCAGTAGAAGCTTGGGAAGGACTAGTGTCTCAGAAGTTTAAATCAGAAATATTAGTTATATTCTCATCTTGCAGTATTCCTTCTGTATTTTTCTCCCTTTGTTTCTTGCAGTCAAACAGCTGCTCCTAAAAGTTAAACTGATTGTTTTGGGGTTTTTTGAAAGGATTGAATCCCTCTTTCCAATCTCTTCACAGAGCGGATCCTACTTCTTCCATCAAGTTCTAATTAAAATGAAAAAGTTCATTTCTACACTTCTTAGCCCAACTGCTATGGAAAACTTCACCCTAAAGCAAACTTCAAAAGGGTAAGACTAGAAATTATTTGCATTGGTGTGATCAAAAAGAAAGACAAAATAAAGTAGATTTAGGAATTTGATGAGTTGCATGTGTATCATGAGTGTATTCTTCTCAAACCAGCTTTGATCTGGAGAATGAAATCCCGATATAAAGAATTTCAGACTCTGGCCATCAAAACATCATCTATGTGCGTAATTATTGAAAGAGACCAAAATAAGCTCCAAGTTGCCAGTAAATCTGGAAGTGGAAAGCAGCAGGTTCATTTCAAGCACAAGACTGTCATCCTTCCTCTCTCAAACACTCTTCCCTGCCCCACATGTTTTTCTAGGAAAACTTCAGATCCACTCTCAAACTGAAAAGACAAACAGCAAACTACAAACTCTCATCTGGAATCAGATTCAGCGCTCATAACTGCCAAAAGCTGTGCTATTATACCAGGGGTCAGAGTGTGGTCACTGTTGAATCAAATCTGACTGGAAGCAATCTGTAAATTACCTCAGGTCACAGCCCTGCCTTGAGTCAGGATCACTTTACGGTGGTGACATTCCTGACAGACACCCAGTTACCCTTGTTTGACAGCGCTGCTCCCAGTGCCAGTAATCCTGCTCACTAATTTACGCAACAGATGATTACTTCCTCCTCGTGAGAGCCTTTTAAAGAGTCATGTTACTCCTCCAGCTTTTATTTGCCTCGGCTCACATTCTGCCAATCTTCCTTCAGAGGTCGTGTTTTCCTTATCTCCAGTCATTTGAAGAACTCTCCTCTGGACTCGGGTTCATATCTTTCCTGGACCGTGGGGAACAAAATTAGAAAGAGCCCAGTCTGAAGCCAAAGAGCTTTGCAATTTCAGAGCAAAATAGAAAGGCTGTGTGATTTGTCTTGCTGATACAATACTACAGTTTAGGTATTCATTATGGCACTAACTTTTTTTCACATCTACATAATGTTATTTTTCCAAGTGTGGGCTGTGATCCACAAAAAAACCCAGATCTTTTTCTAAATAGCTGCTCCAAGCAGGTTGTTTCCCATCCTCCTTAGGATTGCCTAGCTACACTAATCTGCATTTATCAAACTGAGCTGCAGTTCATTTCCCTCACTGAAACTGCAACTTGCTCAGATAAATTTTGGAATGTAAACCTGTTCTGCAAGATAATGACAGTCTCTCTTAGCTCCTCAGGGTTTCTGTATTTAATGAACATTCCCTGATGTGCACCATTCAGCTTGATAGTGAAATTACTAAACAACAAAATCAGTGGTCGGGTTTTTTCTTTTGTTTTTCTAGGTGCCTGAGTGTCCTCTCACAAATGATGGTAAAACAGACATGGGCATTCATCATCACTAATTCTACACTCTTTTCTTTTTCAACTGTAACACAAAGACTTTGGGGAAAGACTCTCCTCACGTACAAAGGATTTCATAGTAAGTACACAATGGTTATAGAGGGATGTAGCCTTATTCCCTGCTTGCTCTTCTTAAGCCAATTGACCACTTTAATATTAATCTTCTGTTAAAATTACTCACTGAGTCAAGCCTGTCCCAGGTAATATTGCTTAAACTCAGCCATGGCTTCTTTTCTGTGTGCAAAGCAGGTTTTCCAGGTTTCTCCCCTCCCATTCCCTGCCCCTGATTTTAAATTGCTGCATAGAAATGAATGCAGTATATATGACCTAAAAAAAAAAAAATCAGCCAGTAATTCCAAACCAGAAAGCCATCACCGTTCACTGTTAAGTCCTCAACATGGATGCAATACACAGCTTTGCTCCAAAGATATTATATTTCAAATAATTCCCTTCCTGCACTGTAAGTCAGCCAGCAGTCCCACACTATCAGAATAATTAGCCACAGCTTTCTGTTTTCAGTGAAGATGTACAGGCTAACAGCTTGATTTTAATTCCCTGCTGGAACAAGTAACTAATTACAACCTGCATTAAAAGTTAGCTCCAGTAATTTAACAGGGTAATTCTGGAGATCTGACAGATCTCTAAATTACGTGTAAATAGATTGTTATGAATGCTTGAGAAAATTAGATTATATATTTAAAAGTCTCCTACAGAGCAAGTGGAAGACCAGCTAAGCACATGAGTCCCTTATCACAGCAATTTCAGGTTTTGTGTTTAATAATGCTAACAGCCCCATATAGCTTCTGGCCCAAATAAATCTACAGCTATCCAGACAAAAATCCAACTTTCCTGAACAGAAAAGGGTCAGCCACCAAAAAAAAACCAAAAAAAAACCCAAAAAACCACAACACAAGAAAATGTATGCAACTAAATTAAGCTCTTAAAGTTTCAGACAAGAAAATGATAATTCTGCATTAGCATCTTTTAAAAATAGAGGTCTTCATCATCACGGCAGGGACAACATAAAGAATCTTTAGGCTTCATCCCCAAAACTTGATAGCCAGCTAACATAATAAATACCCAACACACTGATGGCACCTGAAGTTCATGAGTACTACTGCTTCCAAGAAATAAAGGTTTTCTTTGGTGACCAGTGAGTGGCCTCTCCCTGGCCTCACAGTGTCAAATCCTGTCTCCCAGAACAATGAGAGGCTGGGGGGAGAGGAAGGGAGAGGCAGACTGTCTTACTTCACGTTAATTTAAGAAGTAGAAATGGGAGGGCATCACCTGGAGGATTGTTGAGAGGAAATATATCTACTGCAAATTTCCTGCTTCAGCAGAAAAATCTGTCTTATTTCAGTTCGCAGTTACAAGATCACACATCTTACCAGATTTAATATAAAGATTAAAATCATTTCAAAATTCAGCCTGAAGATGTAAGAAGCCTTTATACTCATGCAGTCAATGTCAACAAGATGCAAAATGAGTTTCAAATCGATTCTGTCCTAAAAGCCTTAAACACCTCTCCTTTCACTTTTGTGGCTATGTGATAAAAGCATGGCCAAGGCCATTGCTGCATTTCACCTCTAAATTCGATGGAAAACTTACTGTCTCCTCACAAAAAGGCACAGCCGAGCTTTATCACAGAAATATTTCTATTTCTTTTCCAACTTCTTTTTCACACTTCTCTCTTGCACCTGTTCAGGCCTAGTTTCTCCTTCTTCTGTATTACAAAGATAATTCTGTGTGCCAAAGGAAATGCCCTTGAGGAACCTTGGGTCCAAAAAGGCACAACCACTAGAGCCCATCCCTTCCAAGAGCAGAGCAGGGAGCGTCCCCTGAGCTCTGGGAACTCCCAGAACTCCCCTGAACTCCCCAGCTGCCCTGCCAGCAGCACTGCAAACTCCAGTCAATGAAGAAAAACCAGGATGTCCCAGCTGTCTGTCATGAGAACTGCACTCATGAGGCAGCAGGGTACTTCTAGAAAGTGTTTAAAAAACCTCCAGGTATGTGCAAAACAGCTTTGGAGAGCACACGCCAGGGAAACTGCAACTTAAAAGGACTCCTGAGCAAGTACAAGGCTAAAACATCCAGAGGGAAGAGGAAATTCTTGTCTTTCATCTCCTACACACATGAACTGTCACTTCTGCTGGGGCAAGAACTGCGTAAGCTTGTGTAAGGAGAATAAACTTCAAGTGGGATATATATCGAAATAAAATCATCTGCTTTCAGACTTTTCCCCCCAGATGTTAAAATTCAATAAAGACATTTTGCTACTGGAAGCCAGTCTAGCTGCTGTATTCACCACTGGTCAGAGACTGCCATAAAAGCTACACTTATGGCACACTAAACCCCACTGGACCTACTGGTGACTTTTCCACATGAATTCACATGGTGCTGCTACAGTTCTGACTCTGATTTACAGTTCTGATACTGCTGTGGAAAAGGGAGAACACAGCACCTTCACCCAGAGGGGACTGTGCACTCAAATAGGCTCCCCAGGGCAGTGATCACAGCCCCAAGAGCTCAACAAGAGTTTGGGCAACGCTCTCAGACACATGGCCTGATTTTTGGGGCCATCCGTGCAAGGCCAGGAGTTGGAGCCAATGATCCTTGTGAGCCCCTTCAGCTCAGGATACTCTGTGATTTTGTACCATGGAAGCCTCAGAAATGCAGTTTATTCTGTAACTGTTACAAATTTGCATTCTTGAGCCTAAGAATAAGCAGTTATTCCCATTCATCAAAATTACAGGCTCTAGAAACTGTTGAACCTATTATGTGTAGCCCAAGGCCAATTGCTATGCATACAATTGAAAATAAGATTTAAATGTCCTCTTGAAAGGATTTTTTAAGAAGTCCATAGGTTATTGCCATAAAATTCACCCCAGAGCACCACTCAGAAATCAGTTTTATCAAAAACCAGAATGATAAGATTGATAAGACTCCTTTCTTGAAAAAACATCCATATCTAATTAAGTCTATAAATCAGACTGATGAAAAAGGAAATTTGTCCCCTGAAGATACAGCCTATGCTATCAACTTTCCCCCAGGATTTAGCCATACACCCTTTCATTTCACTTCACTCAGCTTTCTCTGTCTGTGGTTGTTGCTCAATTATCAAAATATATTCACTACCTATTACAACCTCCTGTACCTCTCTAAGTCAATTCCTTCACTTTTTCCAGGACAAATGCAGATTAGTCATATGCATAAAAATCATCCAGACTGTTCCTGCCATTTACTTTTTACACATCAGAGCATCTTCCTGTGCTGTGCTCTTGTGTGTTCTGGTTTTAGGCTCCATCTCAGGCTGCAGGAAACCCCTTTCTGCATGGTTTCACCTCTTACACACAACAGCCAGAGGTGGCACAGGTTATTCCATTTAGGGTTTACACCTCCAGTTGTAGTCTGGAATTCAAACAGTCCCAGCAGAAGACGGGACAAGCAGATGTACTGATCTCCACAGCACTGACAGTCGGGCTGGGAAATCAGTGCTGGCCTTGTCAGTCCTTTCCTCCCAACAAAAGTGCCCAAAGGAAATCACACCACTCATGAATTTGCCACTAGATTTGCACTTCCTTGGTGGAAAGCCATCCTGGTTCTGCTTTGCTGGAATGCAGTCATTCCAGGCTGCCTTGCCTCATGTGCACGTGGGGCAATTTATCCACTTCCATCCCAGACTCACACAGCAAACCCCAAATTCCAGTGAATCAGCTTCTCAAGCTGAAGTTGCTTTTGGTGTTCTTTGCAATTATCTACTTTAACTTGAGAAAAAAAAAATCCTCTCAGAATGTTTTTCATGCTGGCCTGTTGAGACACAGCTTCCCCTTTGTTGCCTCTATCTGCACGGAGCAAACCTCAGCCTCACGCTCTGCTCCCCCCAGGTGCTGACCTTGGCCTGCTCAAGGGATGGCAGTGAAAGGAGAAAGCTTTCCCCTCAGACATGTGAGAAGCTTTCCCCTCAGACATGTGAGAAGCTTTCCCCTCAGACATGTGAGAAACTGCTGCATTGAGCATGAAAAAAGGCACTTGCACTGCAACCAGTAGCACTCGGGAGATAAGGACATGGTCAGACAGAATCCCAGCTGATAACCCAGCTATCTGCTCCAGTCACAGATAATGCACAAATCCAGTCTTTCAGCCTCTCAGAAAAACACACAGGCTCAGCTCACTGAATGTAACATACTCCAGAAACCATCCATTCTTGTTTCCTTGCAGATTCCTGAATGCTCACCAAGCTTTGGACAAGGGTTTGCTGCCATTAGGTTATCAGCAAGCACTCCACCCCTGGCCTGCTCTCAAGATGACTTTTGCATCTCTGCAGCCCAGTAATCTTGAACAAGTTATATGAGGAATGAACATCCTCCTCAAGGGCTGAAACCACCAAATTAATATTTCCACAACAGTATCCCTTGACTGAGCTCATCACTGTCACACCTCAAAGAGTGTGTTTGGGTCCCTCACGGCAAGAAGGACACTGAGGTGTTGGGAGTGTGTCCAGAGAAGGGCAACACAGCCGGTGAAGGGTCAGGAGAACCAGTCTTTTGAGGAACATCTATGGGAGAAAAGGAGGCTCAGACAGGATCTTGTCACTCTCTACAACTACCTGAAAAATAAAGGTGTAGTGGGTGGCCTCTTCTCCCAAGTAACAAAGGATAAAGAAGAAGAAATGGCTTCGAGTTGCACCAGGGAAGGTTTAAAATGGATATTATAAAAATATCCTCTTACCCCCCAAGAAGGAACTCACCCAGTCAACTGCAAAAATCACGAAGAAAAAACCCTAAATCCACAGAAAAACAACCTGGCCCATCTGGCCAGGGCTAAATTGTGACTTAAAGCACCACCCTACCAATGAGTCAAGGCAAAAAGCTCAGCGCAGAGAGATGCTGCACAAGTGTCTCAACAAGACTAACAGATATCTCCAGCTCTAATGCATTCCTCCTTCTTTCCCAAGATTATAGGAAATTTGCACTGAAGAAAATGCACCCACACTCTACTCATGAGTTTCAGTAATGGATGTGATGCTCACTCCCACACTCTGCTCACTTGCTTGAAGACAAACTAAAGGGGATGATTATCAGCTCAGCAATTTGTTAAGCATAAACCCTTAAAACATTTCCTACAGAATATCAAGGAAAAGTCTCCATATTCTCAAGCAAGTTTGTGGCCAATTCACAGTTAAATCTTTATGATGAGGGCCACACATTCATGGCCAAGCTGGAAGCAAAAGGCATACCATTGAAATGGGCTGAGACTTGAAAGTATCTCATCGGCAAAGCTGATGGCATTTTCCTGCCTTTCCTGAGCTTGTTCCAGCTCTCTTAGAGTGTTACCTCCCTGAAAATTACACACAGGCTTCAGTGTCCACTGATGCTGCACCTCCAGCCTCTGCTGCAGCCCAACAGCACTGCAAAGCCAGGGCTGCTAACCTGCCTCAGAAATGATGGGGGAAAAGAAATGGAAAAAGGAATATCCAGCTCACAAAGCTCCCCCTCCTGCTATCAACAAGCTAAGGCACAGTAATGACAGGCAGCAGGAGGTCTGTGAAAGGCTGCTGTGTGTGGAAAGTCGAAGAACAGAAATAGCATCATGGGAACCCAAGCTCAGGTTGTTTGAAAGGACACTGAAAGAGATTCACAGAGCCAGCCTACAAGCATTTGCACATTTCAAGCCAAGGACACAACCACTCCCTGGTGCAAGTCTCATCATTAACATAAACAAAACCATACATCGCACACACATATGGAATAGTTTGTGTGTTTAAGATAATTTTTGGTTTCTCTTTCAGGGAATTCAGGCACAGCTGACACTAGGGTAGAAGGTGACCTTACATAGCATCTGTGTTGCAATGCACGAGTGTGTTGCTAGGGTGAGCTAAGGATAAGAGCTAAGCCTTGGCTCTACATTTTCTGGCTTTTTTCAGCTCATGTCAGCCCATATTGTTATTTCCACGCAGGGAGAGGAAGGTGTGATTAAGAGGAAGAACACTGTTGCTTTGCTTGACTTTTTCTTGGCAGTTGGTGGATTTTGCTAAAATCCTTATCAGAATAAACTTCTTTCATGTAGTGGAAGCATTTTCATCTACACAAAAAGATATGCTGCAACTGAACTGTTCCCTGACCCAACATTACACACAGCCTCCCTGTCAGCAGGGACTTGATCCCTCTAACCTGCAGGAAAGCAAGACAGAAGTTGAATTTCTTTGAAATAACCTTTTAAGTCAAGTTTCAAGTACTTATTGGGAAATAAAACAAACTAGCACACTCAGGCAGACAGGTGATTCACTCCCAGCTCTTAAGCACTACCTCATTTTACCTTTCCTGGAAATACAACCCACCCAATATTTTTTCTTATTTCCCTACTCTTCCCAACACCTATTAAATTGCAGATGCCTGTGTCCCCCCCTAAGAACTGCAAGATATGTTATGAACAATTTTGAAGTCCACAGACTGTGCTTGTTGTTATTTCTGGTAGACAACAGAAAAGGTTAGCAATTAATCACTGTCTGCTTTCTGCACTTAAAAAGTGGCAATTATTGATAAATGTGTTCCCACTTGAAGCACGTTACTGAGAACTGGTGAGAAGTCTGGACTACTACAAAACCTGAAAACATTAGCTGGTCAAACAGCTTTTGAGGCCAGAACACAAATACCAGCCTCACTAATTGAAAAGATGACGTCATTGGACTGATTTATGAAAGGCACTGCTGATGTTTAGATTAGGAAAATTTACTCGAGATGGCCAAAGTAAACTGCACGGCCTTTGTTCTGGATAGTTCAGTTTATGAAGCTGTCATTTGGGAGAGCCATTAGAAATAAACAGACACGTGGTGACAGAACCTATGGAAGAAGCTGGTGTGGGGGGTGGTGGTGCTGGCATTGTTTTATATTTAAACCCACATACAACTGGCCCAGCAGTGTTTCCTCCAGGCTCCCACTCTTGTCCCCTCTCAGAAGTGAAAATTTTCCAATACAACCTTCTGTCTAAAATACCATTAATGACAGCAGCATATGTTGTTTACGATACAGGTCTACTCAACAACTAAAAAGTAGGGAATATTCTATATTCCCAAGAGAAACAGGCTGAAAATACTCTCCCTAAGTCACAAACATTTGCTAGGACACAGTTCAGGTAGTTTCCAAGAATTCAAGCTGTGGATGAAATGATTTATAGTCAGAGCAGCAAATTAAAACATTAGGGATGCTTAGAATTATTACCAGTTTATGGATTTTAATTACAAGTAGTTTTCTTTTCTTAGCAATTTTATTTTTTTACTATCTAATATATTTGCCATTTACTGCTTTTTCCTGGCTGAGGACTAGAACACAAGGATGTTTTAAGGCACCCTACCCCAAAACCTTGGAGATTTCCTTGTGCAACAACCAAAGACCTGGCCTCCTGTACAGGCTGAATACAAGCAACCAAGCGGCATCCATTCCCAAAAGAAACAGCAGAAACTCCTCCAAGATGTGACTTCCAGGCCCTGTGATGCACAGTGAACTCAGTTTTGTTTCTGCATTTACACAGGCTTTGCCTGTTTAACCAAACATGTGGAAAAGCTGCTGTCCAGCTGGATGGAGGCTGCTACAATTCACCAGCGGATCCCAAATATTTACTGGCTCAGCTGTTCAACACACAGAAAGAGAAGAAAAAAAATTCAATGCCTGATTTTTCCCATAGAATATGGGGTTTGGATAGAGTCACTGCTAAAGAGCATCTATAGGCACTTGGAAGAATCACATAAAGTTTTGGGTGAGATTGAGACAGAAGGATAAATATGCAGAAGAATAAAAGACTAAACTAAGTAGTAAATGTCATAACTGCCTTGTAATAAGGGAAAGAATAAAAAGGTGTAAGGGAATAGGTAAGGCAGTTGAAGAAGCACACCTGTTTCAATCATTTCATAGGACAGCAGGAAGATATTATCTAAATGTTGGTTTGGGAGCCAGAAGCTCCTGCACGTGGTAGGACCCAAGACCTCATCTCATGGCCAGAGTAAAAATTAACTAGAAAGATTAACTTGATACCTGTTAAGGATCACAAAATTAGACTTAACCTTAATTAGAATAATCAATAAGGCACATCAAATTAATTTAAAGCCTCTGTCTTCCAGGTGCTGTACTCCTTAAAGTATGAGGTGCCCCAAAACAGTGTCACAAAAATATCAAATGTTTTCTGAAATAATTAAAAAAACGTTGCCATTTTGAATTTCTAAAGACTTCTGCCTGTCTTTGGTGGTGTTCTCTTCAGGGAAAAGGGAGAAGGGAAATTTGTGTAAGGGAAAGTTCCCACCTTATAATAAATGCAATCAAAAAAGCAAGCAGACCTCAAAATTCCCAGCTTTTATAACCATGAGTAGAATTCAAATCAGCTCACAAGTAATCCTGGGAATTTTACAGAAGTTAAGCATTAACTGCTGAGGGAAAAAGGGACTTACCCAAAAAGGATTGCTGTGTTTTCTACCCATTGAACCACAGTAGGGCAGACTCTGCCCTGTAACCCATTAAAATAACTCCAATTGGCTTCAGTGGTTTACACTGAATTTTTAATCAATGCATCTATACTAATCTTTCAGTAAGCAGCTTTTCAAGTCCTAGTACAGTACACAAAATTTCATACATGCTACTTCAAACAGAAATTAAAGTGCAAAAGTTTAAACAAAACAGACAAAACCAAGCAAAAATCCCCTACAACTTCCCTTTTTAAGGGAGAAAAAAAGGCAATTTCAAATACATAATCTTAAATAATAAGCCACAGAAAGAGACATCAATGCTGCTGCCTCACCCTCTCCCCCAGCAAAAAATCCAACCAACCAACAAACCAAAGAAACAAGCCACAAAAAGAAGAGAGAACAAAACAAAAAATGCCAGTGACATCTCAGAAGCCTCCCTCAGGGCCACAATAAACTCTCTGCTGTCTGATCAGGAGTGCACTCCCAGGGCTCCCTCTCCATTCTCTCCAAACTCCAAACACAATGTGGATTTCCCTCCTCTAACTGGCCTCGTGGATTTAAGAAACTGTAGAGATTTAAGACCTTTACCATTCTCTCCAGGACAACTAAAACTGTTTATCAGATTTAAAACCCAGCCTTTTGTTTGCTTTCTAGAGGAGGAAAGGAAAATTAATTAGGAATCTTCATTCAAGGAAAGCAGTGCAATGGTATGCTTTATTTGCAATGCTATTATCTCTATTATTCACTCAAAAAATTAGGTATTTAAAAATAGTATACAAATAATTGGTATCCATACTTACAGGAGTTGCTTATGTTGAAGAAATTCTAGTCATTTACATTTAAAAAGTAACCTCCCTCAACAAACTGCACCTCCTGATATTTCACCTCAGTTTTGACATAAGCTGAGCAGCAGCAATGTCTTCCTGATTCTTACTTTTGCAAAAAGTCCTTATGACGATGGTTTAAAACTCCAGTATTACTGTAAAAGACTGAAGCACCTTACCATAAAATCCTTCTGTAGACATTTCATAGTTCATGTCTAAGCAGAAAGGCAGAAGACCTTCTCCAGGCCTACTGAGCAAATCAGCAGAGCCAAGATTAAAACTCTTACTCTCCCAATGCTTTGAATTTAGGAAGCTCATTGTTAGAACGGGATAGTTTAAAAAAAAAAAAGTCTCCTTCAGACATGCACACTCACTCCCATCAAAAAAGGGCCAAACAGCATTCCATTAAACTTTCCAAAAAAACCTTTTGGAGTGAGAATATGGAAAAATTTCAGCTCCGAATTGCCTGCAAGTTCACAGCTCCTGTTTTCACATACTTCTAACAATAAAACTTCATTACATAACTGCAGCGTTGCTCTTGCCATAGGAAAGCTTTCGGGTGACTTCCACGTTGCATGTGGCAGGTCATGCTGCAAACGGGGGCAGCTCCAGCAAAGCAGTGCCTCAGCTGACAGCACATGAGAATCGACTTCCACGTCCCTCAAAAGCTCTCACAGCAACGTCACACAAACACTTCAGTTGTGCTTGCTCCAGTCTGACAAACTTCAGCTATTTCACAAGATTTTTCTCAGTTTAACAAAGCAAAAAAAAAAAAAAAAGAAAAAAAGAAAAAAAATCTTTCTACTTGGTTGACTACAACCAATACCCTAAATCACAAAGCAATTGGTGTCAATGGACACTGTGGTACAGCTGCACCCATTTAAAAGAACAGCTGCTCAAGAAATAAAAGCACATTCTTTTCACCCAGCCACAAAACTTTCAGAAACATGAGTGACAAATCTGCCTAAGTGCATATTTATTAGCAACACTAAGGGCTCCTCCTTAGATCCCCAGTGTTTTGTTCCAGGCCCAAATCTTCTCTCAGTGTAAATTACTCATTTTTTGTGACTGTCCTGGCTTCTACGAGCAGATGCTTTTGCCAAACATTGATGATAATTATTTTTCCTCAGATTCATCATATACTCAGTGTCACCCATACACGTGAGGGGGCTCTTGTAAAGCCCCCCAATACCAGCTGCTCTTTACAGCTGATCCTGTGCCCACGTGGAGCCCCCCAACCTAGGCCCAGCTTTACTGCAGGCATCTGGGTTTGTGGCAAAGGAGGAGGTTTTACTTTTTCCCATGGCCTCTGTGTCATATCCTGTTTCTCAGAGTCCTCCCATTCCCCTAAACATGACTTATCTCTCCAGCACTTCTCAGACTCCAGGCTGACTATACTGCTGACACTGGAGCAGCATGGGTGCCAGCTTCGCATGTCATTATGTAAAGATTTCAAACCATGCTCCACTGTTTCCTGGCCTTTGGTGATTCTAAGAAATAAAGACTTGAGAATGTGAGGTTTGTGAAATGTTTTGGAATGCAAGATAGGAGGATTACACAGAAGTACTGTTTATATTTATTTGGTATAATAGAATTTAGTTCAAATAAACCTTGTAGGTGATAGAAGTAAGAAAGTATTTGTTTGCAAGACTACACTCTAAAATGACTAGAATGTGTTCCCAGATTAAAAAGTTATAGATGCATAAGACCAAATTCTGCTGTCCTTAAGCAAGTAAGATGACCCTAAAGCTACTGGAGGTCAAGGACAGTTTACAAGGGGAGGAAACAACACAACAATCACCCCCTACAGAGGTGCTCACATCTGGGTCTGAGAACAGAAGCTACAGCAGTACTGGAGGTGGCGTGAGCTTTGGTGGGTTTGGTTTGTTCCTTTTGGTGGCTTCTTTCCTTCCCTGGAAATAATCCAGGGACAGCATATGGAAAATAGGACACAACAAAAAGGAAGGAGTGTTCCTGAGAAAAATGTTCTCAACAGATCTGTACATGGGTCAGGAAATGGACAACTGACCCCTGCTCGGGAAAGATTTTATCAATGAAGAGCTTTTTGGTTTCACAATCAACATCACTGCAGAGGGGTGGAGGAAGGCAACACAGTTTATCATATCTGCTGCATTATTTTTCAGCTTTACACAAGAGATTAGAAAAACTGCTATGGAAATGCTGGCCTTTAATGTACAAAAACCTTTTAAGGAGGATCACAGAGCAGGGGAGTGTATCTGGTAAGAAGTTCCATCTGCTGAAGCCAGTGGTTCAAGCAGCTTCCTCTGTGCAACCTGAAGCCTTTTCCAAACACACACTTTGCTCTGCTAGCCAAAAAAGAAATAAAAGATGTGCTCACATTTGGCCCCAAATGAAAGCCTAGAAATTATTATGCGTTCTAGCAAATATTAGTAAAAACAATCTTTTTCTTTCTCAATAATCCTCCCCCAAACACCTCTAAGGAACAAAGGCTAGGACAAAAACTGCCTCAGTCCTTACCCAGAAACACACAGAAATAAATTCTTTATAAGGCTGCAAAAATTAGGTGATCAAGTAGTCCCAGAACAGGGGAACCCAGAAGCACCACCTAGTGAAGTCCTGGAAGGGAGAAGATAAGCATGGGAGGGGAGCACAAGTGACCAAAATCGGGGCTTGATGCCAGCTGTGAGGTCAGTTCTGTTCTCAAGCATGTAGGCACACATCATCCCTTTATAAAATGGACTACTGCCTTTACACAGCAGAGCAGCAGTAGCCAGCCTTCAGAGATTCACTCATAAATTTGGCAGGATACGCACACAAATTCGATGTTATACAGAGCCCTTTCTGCACTCAAAGGTGAAGGGAACAGCTTGTTTTCAGCTACAGCTGAACTGCACAGACAGCACAGACAATAATGGCTCCATACTTTCCTTCTCTGAACTGATGGAAGAAGGTGGTGGCTACAAATGTAAGGCTCACATTATTGAGTTCTGTTCAAATATTCCCCTGATTTAGAACACAGACCTCAGAAATGGGTCTCAATTTTCTTTCCCTCCTTTTTGAAAACCTAAGGCAGTAATTCAGACATGCAAGTGTAAGAACTAATTAAATGTTAAAGTATTTTCATACCTGAAGATACCAGAAGAAGTTTCTAAACTGCTTTTCCGACAGACATAACTATCCACTTTTAGAAGCGAACCATTTCCACAGTGCTCCAGGTACAGAGGAAGGAGCTGAACCCACATTTTTTAGATAGGATGATCAGGTGTGGTGCAGGTGTTGAATAAAAACCCCAAGCAACCATACAAACTGGGCTGTCTCTAGCCCACACAAGCCCTTTTGCATCCTCAGACTGCCATGGCTACTTCTCCAGCCTCTCTGGGGTCTCTTTCAAACACCCACAGATCCACTCCAAATTCACTTGCTATCTTTGCTATTTAAATGAACTCCATTTTCCTAATGCAAACCCCATGATTTACAACTGAAGTGCTGAGAGCAGAGACAGGAGAGATGAGCAGCAGGCATATTCAGTGACAACTGGTTATCTGACTTCATTCTTCAAAAGAATCTACACCCAAGCAAAACAAAGCAATTAAGAAGCAAATGTATAATTTGTAAAATGTATACTGCATTCAACTTCATCTTACTCTTTGAGTCAGTGAGCAGACACAAACCATTACTGTCACTGGCCTATGTATGAAATTTTTTGTCTTCCCTGTCTAACAACTCTAGGATAAAATCATCTAAGGAAATCCCACATTTTAAAAAATACTTTTCTACACCACAGTTCTGCATAGGTAGAACCGGGATCAGTCATCCCCAGCAGTAAAAAAAGGCTGTGGACCCTTGTCATCATCCCACTTTATCTCACACATGCTTTACAAGCAGTCGTAGCAACACCCTGATGGTTTAAAATTCCCAGTTCCAATAACATGGAATCAACAGCACATTTGGACCAGCCCATGAGCCATTTGAAAACTCTTAGGGCAGATTTCCAAGCTCTCTTTGTTGCATTCACACGGGTTGTGGTTGCTGTTTAAATTCGGCCTTCAAGGCTTGGGCTCTCTGGGGACTCGGTGGAGTCTGGCACGGGGTGACTCCTGCAGGGGCTGGGCAGCGAGAGCACTCTGCCTGTCTGGAGAGAGCCACGCAGCTGCAGCCTGTACCAGCCCATTCATGCAGCCCAAGGACAGCCCAGCCAGCTGCCACTTTTTGTGCCACTTTACAGCAGGGCTGACTTTGTAATGGGTTCACTAAAATAAAAGCAAGAAGCTGTTAGTCACGTTTGAGACCACCAGTGTCCCCAACTGAGACCGTGCTCTCCATTATTCCTGCTATGTGACATGCTTTCCCTTTGCCCTGAGACATTCTTTCCATTGAATTTGCAACAGAATGAACATAAAACAGACCTTAAAAAAAAGCCATTACTCTGAAATAATAAGAAACAGACAAAGCCATAGCAATTTCTGTTGTCATAAGAGAAATTAGTGGAATTTAACACATAGCCTGATGAGTACCTCCCACCAAAGGATCAACCATAGACAGATGAAAAGATTAGGAGTAGCCATTGCCAAATAAAAATTCTTACTGAAGCTAAAAGTAATCCAGTTTCAAGGAAAGTTCCAAGCATAGACTAAAAGCATTGCAATGCTAGCAGAGTTCCATGCTTTTTCAGTAAGTCAGGAATTAGAAACTTGTTTGGTTTATGAAGAGGAATGCATAACACGCTTGACCATGACAGGGAAGAATTGGAACAGATCGCACCATATGTCCTTTCCAGACCTAAGATTTTTAAGATGGCTGGATACTGAAAGCAAGATGATCCAGATGGTTGTTAGCCTGTTATCCTGCCCTTGTGATTCCCTCTTCCCTTCCCAATCAAGTGTACATTAGCTCAGCTTCCAAAGCACTTTCAGTCTCAAATGAAACATGGTCTCAGGAAACAGTACATTATTTCAGAGCACTAGGCTTGATGTAAATTGTAGTTGAAACAGGATAATATTTTAAGTGATCAATTAATCTGGTCAGCATTCTGAAATGCCCAATTATATGGTTAACATAAGCATGCTGAGAGCTTGAAAGCTGAGCTAAATGAGTAATGAAATCCTCTGGCTCCATGGTTCAGTAAAAATGAAGAAGGGAAGTGAGGGGAGCAGAAATCGTCTTAGGCCAAGGAACAGCAACATTTCAAATCAACTCCAAGAGCAGGTTCTTCTCAAAATAAAGCTTTATGTCATTTTTGGCTAGCATATATTTCTATTCATCTTTAAAAAGTGAAACATAACATTTAAGCAGAAGTGACAAACTCGGTTTTGAAGTAAGCTCTGACAAATTCTTTACCTAGCTCATTTGGTATTTCTAAGAGTTCATCCTATTGTCGTCTTTAATTCCTTGGCTGAAAATACTCAAATCATGTTAGTTCTCTTCCTTTTCTTAAAGATTTGTGATGGGGTGACAGAAGGGACGTGCTACTCCACTAACCACACCTCTCTGCACAAGTCAGCAAATGCTAAGATGCTGCTGAAGCCTTAAAGCCTTCACTCCCAGACAATGCCCACACAGCAGCTGATGCCAACGTACAAAACCCAGGGGAATGTGAAAAGACAATTTATTTTAAATTCCAAAACCACTTCTCTCAAAAGTGCTGCACAGTGAAACTACTGAGAAGGACGCTCGAAAAAACACCCACATGAATCTTTAATTAAAATATTTTATAAGCACAGAGTAACTGAGGTTGGAAGGGACCTTTGGAGTTCATCTGGTTCAACTCCACCCAAAGCCAACTTAGTAACTTCATGTTTCTCATACTTTTTCAAAGAGACAAGAATAAGCACAACCACAATGATGTAGAAAGAGATGTCAAAAGTCTTTGTGACTTTAGATGAAAACAGAGTGTGCAAGTCAACCAAATTAAACAAATAAAAGGAATAAAATACAAGCCCCCTAAAGTGCTTTCTAGGTTACCTGCTGTTGATTTAACACTCTCCTTTACAAAACACACTTAAGTCCAAGATGAGGGAGAATATGAAACCTAGACAGGAATGAGGTGGTGGCAGATGAATGAAGGCACCTCAAAATTACTCTTTTCTCTTAACGTATTTTTTTCTTTCCACTGGTGTCCAAAATGCAAACACTTTACACCATTCTTTGGCAACCGACAAACCAAAAAAGGGAATGTCTTTAGAGGCCTAAGTTTCTCCATGTTTGGACCTCCTGGAAGTCCCACTTCTGGCATGGACAAGTCCCTGAACAGTTTATTGCTGTTCCAGTCCAGTGTCCCTCACCCAGATGGTCTCAAATGTCTAAGAGGATGGTCCAAGAGCTCCCTGACAAGCAGGTATGGTATTCCTTAATCGCTGGGAAGGTTTCTTCCTAAGCCCTAAAATTTGGATGTGGTTCTTAAGAATGCTCTATCTTACTCCTTTCTGATACTTTTCCTTTTCTCTCTCTTAGGAAAAAAAAAAAACAAAACACAAACCCCAAACAAACAAAAAACCACACCCCTCAAAACAAACAAACAAGCAAAAAAAAAAAAAAACCAAACAAACCCCACCAACAAAAAAAAAACCAAAAATCCAACAAATCCTAAAAAATATATTTTTTCTTGTAAAACCCAGGCCACCATCATTGAGAGAGGCCAAGAAGCTCTCACGTGATAAATTTATCTGTACATTTTAACGTCAACAAAGGTATAAACAGTCTGAGACCTGGGATGCACAAACCTGGGCTTTTGTCAGGGCACCCATGAGAAAATGACAGTCCTCCTGTGTGACCTTTAGCAGGAATCTCAAGTGCAATCCTTTCATACAAGTTGAGCTGACTAAAGATGAAGATAAGGTTAAGTCAGACAGCCGAGACGCTTCCGTAATCAGGAGAGGGTGACAAGAATCTCCTGAAGGTAATTTACATTGGTGTAAAACAAGGACAGAAATGAGAGGGAAAGGAAATGGAGCAGAGTAATCAAAGTTTTCTGAACAGGATTTAGGAAAACAGTACAACATCTAATTTCCCTTAAAAAATTCCTCCTAAAAACAATGTGATTGAAAAACATATATATATTGACGGAACGCTGAAAACAAAGATAACACAGTCCTTGGGAAATTGTAAGGCTAGAGCTGAAGGACTGTTCTTTCTGAAAAATTATCTCTGCCAGACGAGAGATGTTGGTATATTTGATCAAAAACAAACAAACAATACTCACTGCGTAGTTTCATGTTCTGTACAGCTTGAGACTGTATTGTTAAATACTTATTCCCAGTGTAATTAATTTTAGATACTGGAGGGAAAAAACCACTGTCTTTGAACATGAATGGCAGCAGGGTGCACTTAACACTATTTCTCCTTTTCAAACATATCTTTACACTTGACTTAAAAATGTAGAATGGGAGCATAATACCCCATTCATTGCTACCAGCACGATGAATGAAAGGCTCTCTGAACATCTGTTCAATGATATTTAATGCATGGTCTAATAAGCACTGGCATTTCCCGCTCACAGATTTGTAGGAATTACATATGGGCTACAATTCTGTTGACAGATCCTTGCTCTTCTGGAAGGCTCTGCCCAGTCCTCGAGGCTTTGGTTTAATTCCTCATGGACATCACCATATGCTCGCAGCTCTGGCTAGCTGCACTGAGCCAGGTCTGATCATGGCACTGGATACACACTGTCGAAATACCATAGAGCACCAAAAGCCACTTCCCAAATTAGCTGTTGCTAGGAGAGGAGGGAATGACAGAGAAATACAGAGGAAGACAGAGGAAGCAGAAACACTGGGGGTATTTTCACAGAGCTGGCGTTTATGAGGCATTATCATAAAGTTTACATAGTCATGTCCGCAGTCTCTTCCCAGCCCCTTAACTCACAGAAGAGTTAAAGCAGCAATCACAGAAAACAGCAAGGAAGTTCAGAAACCACTTTTCTTATTATACAGTGGGGCATAAAAAACAAACCCCTTGATTTTTTTACCATTCTGGACTTGGAAATGCGAAGCACGTAAGTTAATTTTGATTTGCACATGAAAGCACACTCACTCCCCATTTAATCTTTTAAAATCCAGTATTTTACTTCAGGGTAGTAGAAGGACAAGCAATAGAGAAAACTTTTCAAGGCTTATTCCTTGCACATGAATATTCACGGAGACTAAAAGATCTGAAATTTGTGCAATATTAGTCACACTGAAGAGGTCCAACACAATGACAATGCGAGAGCTAACACAACATCTGTGTGGAGAGAAACCTGACCCAGCATAAGTAATATCTTTCTTGGTTTGTAAAGCTCCCTGTGGACTTCATCCAACATACTTTGTGGATCTGCTCTCTCTCTATTCCCCTGCTGCAAAGTTGCACTCCTCTCAAGCTGGCTGCCCTCTCAGCTCTCTGCATAACCTCAGTGCTCCTGCTGCCTGAGCCAACTCCTCTGCAGCTCTGGCTATCTGGAGTAATCTCCCCGTGCATCTACACCTGCACAGCTTTCCTCCTCCCTCATCCTCCCCCTCTCCACTTCATGAATGGCATTACACAGCCCAGCAGTGCTGAAACGCAATTCAAACAAAAAAAAAAAAAAAAGAGAAAAAAACTTTGGTGAAAATAAAGCCATTGGAAACAATGTGGTATTATCCAGCATACATGATGATGGAACAGGAAAAATAGCAGGATGAAAGCAGGAGTGCGTTCAGCTTTCTGGATAAAGAAGGGCTGAGGACTGAGCCAGCTCAAAGTCCTTACCAGGTGCAGAGGCTGCTGCACTAATCCACACTGCTCACTGCTTTTTTATCCTGCTTTTCTCTTCCAGAAAAGACCCTCAGAAACTTTCACTGGATAAACAAACCATTTAAACATCAGAAAACCCTTCTGAGTACTTCAGTGATTTTTGGGTGGGGCTGGCTGCTCAGACAGCCCATGTACAAAGCCATCCTGCTCCTTGCCCCGATTGTCAAATGATGTGACTGTCACCTGACACCTCTGCCACCCCTCTTTGCTGATCCCTGACGAAATGCAGATAAATTATTGAGCACCACAAGGGCAATGGAGAGCAAGCTGTCTTCCTAAGGGAGATAACAGCCCTGGAGGACATGAAAAAATGCACTGAAATATGGTGATCTGACAGTGGGGAAGAAGCTGTGAAAGTGAGGGGCATACAGACAACTCAGCAAAGACCTGAGGAGCCCAGCTGAGATATCAGATCCTCTACACGGACTGATCTTGAACATAACAAACAGAAAAGTAATGGAAAATGTTGATTAATGTCCCCCCACCCCTGGCTACTTGGAAAAGATCTGTATTTCCCTGCTGTCAATATGCTTTTCACTAGACAGCATTACAATTAATAAAAGCATGCCTTCCAGAAAATGTCCAGATTATGAAGTGCTTTAGACAGCCAACCTTGCTAAGAACAGTAGATTTTTACAAATTAGGTTTGAATTCACAAAACTCACACCAATGAATTAAATTGTAGCCTTTGGTTTACTCCAAGCCACCAGGTATGGAAAGTATGGCAGAAACCTTAAATATTTGGTCCCTAGGCTCTGCACATTTTGTAAGCAGCAGACATTTCCATTAACCTCTTGAGACAAAGGGTCCCTTATGGCATGTAGGAAACCTTTCCAATCTGTACTTTTTCTTTCAAATTAAATTTTACAAGAACTCACAAAATGACAGAAAGTGATATAGCAGTCTTTTCCCATTACCCTCGGTGGTGATCAGGACACATTAAAAGATGTTTTGCTTCACAGAGGTTGAGCAATGGGATGCCTTACAAGGACAGGGGAAATATCAAGTCATTCATATCTAAAAGGCCAAAATAAATTCCACAGTTGCAGCAGTAAAATCTAAGAAATTGAAAAATACAAACACTTGCTGAATATTTCAAACAAAGGAAATGGAAAAAAATCAAATTAAAATACACTCTGGGAAGCAAATGGTAACAAAAACAATCCAAATACTAGATGGAACATTTTAATATTACTCAGCCTATTCCAATTACTACCACTACATTTAAACATGTTTTTTAGACAATCTACAACTTCACGTTGATTCTCCTCTAGAAAAAATATCCTGCTCGTGTCAAGACCCAAAGTTTCAGACAAAAGAGAACAAAGTTTTTTTAAAAAAAATATGAGAAACACAAAAGAAACACCTCCACAACACTTTTAACATGAACAGCAAAGAGATTCAGCATTCACATTACCTTCGACCATCTGTGACTTAACTGTTATTATTCTTTAGTCATATATCACTTATTGCTACATGCTGTGAGGAGCAGGGGAGAAGGGCTGGGGAAAGGCACTTAATGACAGTAAGGAGAGCACTTGCTAATTTAAATAACTCCCAGAAATGTTCTTATCTACTGAACAAACATTCCAGTGTTTTAATTAAGCCAAGCAGACAGAGATCAAATGGCCATGTATACAGCAATTTCAGAGTAACTCTCAGCAGTGCAAGATGCACTTTGGTTCCTGAGGCCAAGCTAGCCTTTGAGTCATTTTCTCCTCTTTAAGTTACAATACATGAGGAAAAACATTCTGGATAGTAAGTTGCATGGAGGTTCCTTAACCTACTTTGTTACTTCCTCTATAATTAAATGTTTTTGGCATTCAGCTGAGTAGGTAAATCACTAGTAAAACTTGGTGGTTGTTGTTTGTTTGTTTGTTTTAAATCTGCTGTTAAGGAAGTAGAGCACTGAGTAGCAGACATTTCAAAGATTTATCCAGAATTAGCAACAACTGCTCAAAAGAAAGGGTTAAGAGCCCAGGAATCAATGCATTGCTCTGGCAGGAAGCTGGAGAGCAGACTGAGCTGCAGGGGTGTCCCTGACACAGATCTGCACAACCACAAATTTCACAACGCCTTTGAACGCACATCATCAGGCTTTTGTAGGAAGAGGAGTCACACTGATTTGTTTGCTCAGCATCTGTCACTGCTCTGCATCCAGTGCTAGAATGACATACGAGTGCAAAAGGCAAGGCTCAGATGGGCCAGCAAACAGCTTTATTATAGCTGACATTATTCCTATTGATTGAAGAGAAAAGGTTTATCTCCAGAGAGCACAAAAGGAATAAGACATCCTTGGACACAACCTCACACAACACCTGGAGTCTCAAAGTCAAACTGCGCCAACCAGCAGTGCATTACCAAAGGTAAATGTATGTGAGTGCATCTTAAATCAAATGTTTCTCCACGTTATGGGAAAACAAATGTACAGGCATTCTGAAACACGAGCAGAGAGCTGAAGGTGCAAAGAGGTTGCATGAAGATTGCAGTCATGCAAAAGTGGAGCAATGCTTTTAAATGACTGAATAAGGAAATGTCAGAACAAGTCTAGTCATAAAATATTTTTTTTTCACATAACCTTCCAAGTGATCTGTTCTTCATAACGTAGAGGAATGGAAGAATTTTCCACTGCAGAAGAATCTATGAACATACCTCAGAAATTGACTTCAGCAAGAAACCAGGATAGGATAAACAGGTTCTTCTTCCATGATTTGATAGCACAGTTCTTTCTCCTTCAAAGCAGCAGATACAGTTTTCCAAAACTGCTCTATTACATCACAAAACTGTTCTAGAATACTTCATTTCTTACATATCTGTCTGCTCTCCCACATCAGCATAATTCCAGTTGAAACCAGTGCAGGCAGCCTTTAGCAAATTTGTGCCTTACAGTTGTCTTTACCTTATCACCAGTTGTATAAATAACTGAAGCTTTTATTTCAAAACAGATTTTAAATACTTCAATGAGTCAATCAAAAATGCATCTGAAAATGTTCACTATATATAGACTGATTTAAAACCCACAGCTCTACACAAATCTCACTGTGAATACTTAAAATGCAGTAGAACCAGTTGTATGTGTACATCCAAAGAAAAGGATAAAAAAGATAAATTTTTCTGTAATAAAAATTACAGAATTATCTGGGAAACCAAGACTGGTGACTCATGAAGATAATTCATGTTTAGGTTTAAAATTTGGGAATCAAGAATAACGACCCAAACTCCTTGCATTAAAGTCTAGGATTGCATAAAATTTCAGGGGGGGGGGGAACAGATCCCAGGCACGAACAAAACACACATGGATGCTGCACAGCTTTTTCTGAGTCTGTAAAGTGAGTTTAATATCCAGAAGAGCTGTTAAATATGCACTCTTTGGTGTTGACTCTCATTTTGTACTGGCCCTTGATTTAAATTCATCTGTCCTTTTTTTAACCTCCTAGACTCGTGTGTTCATATATTCCCCATTCTCAAGAACTCAAGAGAAAAATCAAGCATGAATGTAATTATGGAAATCCCCCAGAGCTGCACATGAACCTTCTTTTCATGCTAGAGACACAAATGATTATCTCTTAAAGTCTGAAACTAAAAAGATTGTTTCACTCCCATTCCTTGTAAGTACTTAGAAGTCTAAAATTAGCATTATTTTAAAAATGATGTTTAACTAAAAGATTTTAGGCAGAAGAAAATGAGCATTTTAAACCTCATGTAGACACTTTACATACATCATTCTTATAATGCCTTTTGCCATTTAACTAAAACACTTGACTTATTTATCAGCCATTTTAACCCTTCATCTCCCAGTCATCATCATCAAAAGACAGGCTGCTATGGGGAAAAGAGGGTCATGGATTCTATACCTTGACAGCACCTCTGCAGTGTAAAGCACAAATCATCAGCCAAGATAAGCATGGAAGTAAGCTTGGAGATGTCTGGGCAGGAAAGATTTCAGATAGCAAGATGCACTCGGAAAAGGGTAGAAACATCTCTTGGTAGAAAAAGAGAAAGGAAGCAGAGCTTGTTTTGGGTAAGGAAAAGACAAGATATGACAACTTCAGGGAGTTCCGCAGGTTCTAGGCTCTCCCATGCAAAGCAGGCATTTATGACGGGGAAGATTTACCTGTGGGGACCAAAGAGAAAGCCACAAAAATGAGGACTGTTCTCAGTATTTTAATGCTGAAGATACAGAGAGCATCAAACATGAAGAGTTAGAAAGCTCCTGGGAAGACGTCTGCAGCACAGCAAGAACAAAACTCCTTCAGGGTAACAGGTCCTTGAGACAAAAATACAGCACAGACACCCGAGGCATGCGAAGAAAAGCCCTTTGGGGAGAGCCCAGTGATGCCTGTAGGGCTACCTAGAAACACTCTAGCAATCCTGGGAATCTCATCCTAAACATCTTGCCAGACCACCGCCAAACCAAAGCCTTGCCAGGAGTGAAACAAACCTGATTTTCCCCACCTGTGTTCTGCAGAAACTAAGAGTGAAGACACACGCACTTTCTGCTTAAAAATTTTCAGGAAAAGGAAAATTTCTGGTGTAGTATTCATACCTTTCTCCCCTCATCCTCCCTCTCCATTCTTGTACCTAAGAGGCTTTTAAAATATTTTCCTCCATGAAAATAAAAGAACTATGCTGTTATGAGCCAGATGTGATGAAAAAAAGGAAGTAAAGGCTTTGCTGTTTTGGTAAAGGTGACGCATTCCGTGAAAACAAGTGCAGACGCTGAAGTGCACTGTAAGCTTGCAAAGCTGCCACAACCCTGCCCCTCCCTCAGCCCTGGGATGCAGGAAGCATCGTCCCTCCAGGGGACAGAAGGAGCCAGCCCCAGCCAAACCAAACTTCCAGGAGCCAAAAGCTCCCGATTTATATTCCAAATGATATGTAAAGATTTTACACCGTGAACTCCCAGGGTCAGAGCAGAAGCTGAAACACTTCATTTTAGAGCCCCAAAGACAAGATAACCTTACTTCCCCCTTCACCTCAGTTTTGATTGTTTCTATCTTCCTTCTTTTCTAAACTGGACTCTTCTGGAACTCAGTTCATCAAATATGGGCAGTGCCACGAAGGAAAGAGCATCATTTATGTGAGGAAGGGGTCACTTATCTCAGTTCTCTAGAGAAGGAAGTGCACAGAACCTAAATAAATTGCCTGCTCACTACAAATGGCTTTGAAAAGATTTGTAAATGCAGTATAATTTCTGTAACAACCTTTTAGATTACCACTTTAGCTTTGGACCTCACTTGGAACCCCTCTTAAAATTCCAATCAACTAAATTAATTCTTGATTGCCATGAGGAAAACTAACGTTTATTTGCTTTTATGGAGTGGGATTCTTTCTGTCTTTTTTTTCACTAAGCTAAGTATGTACATCAGTGATTCGTAACTGCGCTTTCCAAACTTCATTCCTCTGTGTTATGATGTGAGATCACTTTGTGTATGCAGCACTTCACTCTGATGAACAAGTCAGTTTGCATCAGCCTATTCAGCAAAGGACCTCTTACGAAGACCAACACATCACAATACCAGTTCTCATGAAAACCTCAACCAAAAATGAACTTACTGAGTTCTAGTTAGAGGGAAGAAAAAAACAAAAAGGAAAAGAAAGGCAAGGGAGCAACAACAACAACTCATCCCTCCTATCGTTCTCCCACAAACCAGGGATTTTCAGAATAATTTGTTTACCAACAGCTACAAGGACAGCAAAAACAAGCCCACCCTGCCCTCTGACATCCAGGTTGGTGTCTGCTAAGAACAGAGCGCAATTTTCAAAGGCTGCATTGCATAACAACACAGGGCTCAGCACTGGACAGAAGGGTGGGACTGGGAGCTCACAGGGAGTATTTGGACATAATTTGAGAAAACAAATTTTCAAACAGGCCTTTTAAAGAGGCCTCCAAACTTTATCAGCCCCTGGAGCAGCCGTTGCTTTATCCAGCCTAAACCAGAACGACTTAGTGATTGCATTTTATTTTTTTTTCCTGGGAAGCAAGCAGATCAGTCTGGCACACTGATTCATGGTGTTACTACACTGGCTTTCCTCAGCTGGAACATTCCTTCTGCATCCCATGAAGGCCTATTAAAATAAGCAAATCACGAGAACCATCTGTGCTCTGCAGAGGAGGGAATGGGGAGCTGCAGTGGGTTTCCTTCTTGCTGCACAGTGTTGGCCCCTCCCTGCTTGTGAGGCCAGCCTGTGTTATGCTGAGAATTACATCCAATATAAAAGACTTTGTTTAATTAAACCTTCAGTTGCAAAGGAAGAAGGACAAGACCCGGGGCCACCAGGGACAAAAGACAGCATAATATTATGCTGGGAGAAAGGAATATCATCTTTCTCTTCCCAACAAAACCTTCATCAGTTGGGCTTTTTTATTTCACATTATCTTCTTCCACTGGAGCTGACATCCTTCCTTCAGGCTAAAAGCTACTGTATGCTAAGGAATATACATATATATTAAAAAAGAACTTTGTCGCTAGTCTTGTAAGAGAAAAATTGCATTTTCCATGAAAATTCACTCCTTACCAGAGTGCTTGTTTTCAGTTTTTTTGTTAAAATAACATTGTACTGAATTTTCACTCACACCAGCAGAATATTTGTCTGCCCTCTGAGCAGAGTGATTTACTCCTCCACTAGCATCAAAGCAGAGGAAGAGTAGGATGCAGTTAAGCAATTAAACACACAGTGAGGTGATGTGATGTACACCCTTGCATGAAAGTGAGTGAAAATGGAAAAGAATAGGCACTTATACAAGTGTCTTTTAAGAGCAGTATGTTTTCGCTTTGAGATAGATGTCTAATCCTCCGTGCCTCATCAGGAGGAAACACTGCTTGTCATCAAAGGAAGTTATTGTTTCCAGTTAATTAATGACTGTAGCATGCCTTGGGATCTTGGAATGTAACATATCATCGCTGCTACATGATGCTGAGGTCTCTTCAATCTGTGAAATCTTTCTATTAATGTGGATAATCCAAGTGTGTTGTGATGTTTACTTTGAGCATATTCCCTCTAAGCCGTTTCACAATCTTCCTCCAATCCTGCAAATATGGTTTGAAAAATCTGCAAAAACATCTATAAAAATATCAACCCTTATTGATCCTCAAATAAAAGATCCACATTCTACAAATGTGTTTACAATGCCTCCTTACTGCCAACAGTTCCTGACTTAATGGAGCTATGTGCTGCTCATGGGTGTAATAGTCTTTAGAATTCTGGGAGGTGAAGGGATCCCACTCATTAATACCAACAGGTTTAATTCCTTTTCGTATTAAAAGACAGGCAGCAAAGATCTACATTTTTTACTTAAGACCAAACAACATCACAGAAAATTTTTTCTGGTAGGAATGTGGAAATCACAGGAGAAGAGTACATATTATATGCTGCAATCCTTTCCTAACAGACATGCAGACTGTCTCATCGACCTCTGAAATTTAATATTTTCTTTGATAATCATCCTTCTCTACCTCAGGGTTTGTAAATGGGTTTT
This sequence comes from Bombycilla garrulus, assembly GCA_013400315.1. Classification (NCBI taxonomy): domain Eukaryota; kingdom Metazoa; phylum Chordata; class Aves; order Passeriformes; family Bombycillidae; genus Bombycilla; species Bombycilla garrulus. The sequence continues at coordinate 288,160 of VXBU01017413.1, forward strand.
ATGAACTTTCTTTTAAGAACAAAGGGAGTTTAAACCAAAATAAAACAATGTTAGTCAAAACTAAGTGGTGCAAGACAGACAGAAATATAATTTATGGCAACCAAGAAGATTAACTCAATCATACACATACAGAGTGTATATGGGAAACACTCAAGTTTGGACATATAGAGAAATTATGCCAAGGGTTTCAGAAATAAAGGAAAACAACATGTTCCTGCTCACATATACAGAAAATTTCTCTCATGCCTTGTGCATTTGCCAACAGAACAAATTGGAATTTGATTGCTAGAACCACACAGCAATAAAGTGCACCGTAGTCAGAACCAGCATAAAACCACAAATAAAAAACATTCATTCGCCAAAGCCTGCCTGAAACCCGGAGGAGGCTAAACCTTTGTATTTAGCAGAGATGAAAAAGGAAAAGCTCTGTTGTGGTTGTGGAGCACGTTTCACAGCCAGGCACAGAGCTGTCCTTGCAGAGTTTCCCACCTCATGTGAACAGGTTTGGCTCCTCACTGCAGCCCTGCTGGCTCTGGGGGCACACAGCAGCCCTCCTGCCAAAGAAACATCAGGCAGAGAACAGAAAGCAGCAGCTCGAGGAAAAGCTGCTCTCCCTTCTGCATCTCCTGGTTGCAGAATACAAAACAGTTACCAAGATGGATGGCTGCAAGTTTAGAAATTAATTTAACTCTTCCAAGTAGAGAGATAATCTATCAACCACCTATGACAAAAGCACATGCACACAACCTAATTAAAAAGTCAGTAACAGGGTAATGAGGGTGTCAAAAAGCAGTCCTGGAGCACAGTGCTGTTACCAAACCCTTACTGTAACTACATAAAAAAGCACATTATAAACAGGCAATCGAAACGTTTCACCTTCTTTCATTACATTGTTTAGCTTTTATCTATATGATTCAATTGCTTGTATTTCTTAAGGACACCAGGCACACAACATGTGATAGTTACACAGAGCTGTATTTTACAGATGTGCTGTCAATATTCTGTCTCTGTTGCAGTGTATAGATATACATATCAACAGAGCAATGAAGAATTGGTACTGAAAGAGCCATTCTGTTCACTTTAATGAAGAACACTGCAGTAAAGCTTACATAAAGTAACTCATTTTCTGCTTACTGGCATGAAAACTGACTTTTAAATATCTGCCCTAAGACAAAAATTACTGCCAAAATACAAGAAAGCACAGTGAGTTTAAAATTTACTACAAAAAAACTAGTTGAATACATCCCTCCAAAGTACCTTCTAGCTCAACAACAGAAATTTCTTACATACATTTCTTATTTCATAGGTTTTCCCCAAGGTGAACTGCTACAAGCTTGCTCAGTTAGCAGGCACTGATGTAGAAGTCCCATTGTTTGTAGTAAAGGATAAAATGAAGAACAGTACTTCTGACTCTTAGGAAATTGTATTTTAACCAGACTAGTAAGCCAAAAGCTAAAACAACGAGCTGTTGATGTCCACTTCCATAAAAAGTGCTTTTTCTGAATTTGTTTTAATACAGAATTGTTAAAAATATCCTCACATGCCCAGAAGAACGTAAGAGTGTAATGGGATACTGTTTTCTCATATAACACAGGCTGTGACCTAAGAACATGAGTATGTCACTTAATGGCTACAGATTTGGATCCTCACAAAAAACAGACCCACTCACTTATCCAAATGTTTTCCTGTTCTATTTCCACTCAATAATGTTTAAGAGCATAAACTACTTTTTGATATTTTTAATGCATTGGGATTATTTGCCATTCCTCAAGACAGGAAAAAAATAGAGAAAAACACAAAGAAGGAATAAAATATTGAAATCCAGTATTCAGACCCCACAAGAAAAAAATGAACAGGTTCATTTCTTGGTCTTTTTTTGTTATAAGAATCACAAAGAACAATATTCTAGTTGATTTAGGATACACAAAATAGCAGAATTTGGGTATTTCTTTAAGCTATATCTTCCAGAGCAGAATACAAAGTAAATCTGCTCATGACTAAGAAAATTTAGTCATGAATCAATGTGTAAAGCTTGTTTCAAAGAATAAAGATACTGAAATTAAGAATCAGGAAGTTCCTCTTTATTGGGCCACAGTTGCCAAAGGCAAGGTATTGAGTGTCATTGTTTTGAGCAAAATATTCAGTAATTCACCTTAATTAATTCTGTAACTATCTTGTTATAGATTTTTATCATTTTCCTAAATACTGTATTCAGTGATCAAATTTCTGTTATAAGAACAAACAAAGATTATACATTTGAAGTTAATATCTTGAGAAGGCAGGAAATAGTAAAATGCTATAAACAACTAATTAATGGAACTCTTGCCTGCTTTGAGATAATTTATGTTATTCCTCTGAGCAAAGAATGGAAAAGAATCTGGGTGATAAGGATCAAAGTAAAAGAAAGTATCATCTACAACAAAAATATCTTGTTTCATTGCCATTAAGTTAAGGAAAGGAACAGGAGTCCAAGTCAGGTTGCACATGGATGTTGGCGTTTTTTCTGAATGCAGGAAACAAAGCTGCTCCACTCAGGAGCTGGCAAAGGGAGACAAAACTCTGCATCTTGGTTTGCATCTGCCTTTTCCTTCAGGATTCAACCACATCTGGCTTACATTTCAGTATTCCAGGGCTTGGAAAAATTTTAGAGCAAAGTTTGTGTGTCCTACCTGGGACGGCAGGCAAAATTTTCTGCCCTGGTGAAAAGGAAGAGCATGCAGCACGACCTGAGGGGGGACATCCCTTCCAGCCCTACCTTTGTTTGCTTAGGAAGCCTCTCTTTAAATTGTCCTGGAGAAGAAATAAACACTTCCTTCCAGTAAGACAGATGGTCCAGGAGCAGAGATGCCTGGCACACAGGCACAAGGAGTTTTTTTTCTTTGTGCCATACGGTTCATCCTGCAGCCGCTGCGCCAGGAGCCCCGTGAGAGCTGAGGGACTGCCAGCAGTGGCTGACAGGACAGGACAGGGCTTCCCAGCTCCTTCACTCCATCCTCTGGCTCGGCAGAGGTGTCCCTGCCACCAGACTGCTCCCCGGGAGGGCACGGCTCTCCCCAGGAGCCCAGCCAAAGTGGGAAGGGCCACGCTGGCTGCAGCAGGAGCGCAGCTTCCCACCTTTCGCACCCAGTTCTGAACACTCTGTGCTACCAGTGAGCCAGACCAACAAAAATTCATCTTCCATTGGCCACCCACTTCTAAAGCCAGCAGTGACACTGAGACAACTCGCTGGGCCCTGCTAAAATAGAAACAAACTGAAGAGTTTCTGGCAGCCACTGAGCCAAGTTCCAGGGCAGCAACTGAGTCATGACACGGCAAATTAGCCTTGAATTCATCAGCGCTCAACTGCTCTATTTAGGACAGTCAATAGGGAGACAAAATCCCATCTCATCTCTCATCATTTAACTCACACTGCCTCATGCACTTTGTTAGGGTCTCTCTAGGCTTTTCAGATTTCTGGAAGCCCAGATCGAGTTCTTGTCAATCTCTATCGAACACCATGATTACAAGGGGTGTATAAAAGATGCAAAAGAGGAAAAAAAAAATAAAATACCAGGCTTGATTCACCACTGGTGAGACCAGTGGTTCTAACCATGCCTTTCCTTGCTGTTCATGGTCCTGTTCTCCTGCTGCGACTTTCAAACACTCCACAAAACAGCAATTTACCTTTAATAGCCTGAAATTCCTGGTTCATGAAAAATTAAAAGGATCCCTCTGAGTATGATGGGGAGAAAGCACTAGGAATGAAACTCTAAACTTAGGCCTTTATGTAATGTTTTCAACAGGAAAGCACTACCTATGGGATAAAGGATTTTCCATTTGTTGATGACTTAGGCCAATGGAAGAAAAAATAAAAATAATGGGATGAAATAAAAATGATCCAGACATGAAATCTGCAGGTGCCAAACCTCCTATTTACAGAGGTTTTCTGAATGCTCACAGTCTTGGTTAGAGACACAGCATGCTCCTCAAAACATCCAAAGCTGGACCTGCAGCATATGAAATTTAAGAATGATTAGAGTTAAGCAAGCCAGTTTTCATGAATGCTGAGCACCCATAGTACTCATTAGCTTCTCTGTAAGCCAGAGTGGGGAGAGTGAAGAACAAAGATGAATTCAGGAACAGAATAGTTTCTCCATGACGTGCATTCTCTTCCATGGAAAGAAGGAGCTCAGGGAGCTCCCAACCCTCAGATCAGTTCTCCTCACTGCAGTCTGTCAGCTCTCCTGCCCCCCACGCCAACATCTAACTCTTTGTAGAGCCACAGAGAAACTGTTAAGATGACCTCGATGAAAAAATCCCTCCTTGAAAGGATTTCAGGTTCATCTCCACTTCCAGGCACTGCATAAAAGCCAAGGTAGAAGCAAGCCTTAAATAAAAGGGCCACAGGGAAAGTCAGTGGTCAGGCATTAAACGCTTTGATGCCACCAGTGGATCACCAGGCAGGGCCTGCTGACATCCTGTACGGATAAAGTGTGGCACAATGAACACATGCGCTGCTGTGTGAGTATATAAATCCATTTCAATTTCAGGCTCCTGACAGAAACTAAAACAATCAAGGGATAACAAAAACAAACAAACAAACAAACAAACAAACAACTCGTAAAAACAACAACAACAAACCCAACCAGAAAAAATAACCCACAAAACCCCATTTTCAGCAGGGTCAGTTCCTGACAGCTTACTGTGACACTGATTTAATAGCACTGCTGGTATAAAATGGTTAGAAAGCACTATATACTCTGTCAACAGCCACCTGAACTTAACAAGATAAAGTAACTATGAAACCACAGACAGTCAAGCACCTTGAAAATCGTATTTTCAGAAACTCAGTTGCTGGGTATTTTGTCTGAGCACCACAAACAACTACAGGAATAAAGAAGCAAGTTATCTTCATTCAGGAAAGAAATATACCTGTCTCTATCTTGTTACAAAAAAATCTTTACAACTCTGTCACAATTCTGTATATATGCAGTATCTGCTTCCAAGTAATTCCACTTCCCTTGACTGCAGCACTTTAATCCATGCACCCTTCAAGTTTATTTCCACCCTCCAAAATAAAGTGAAGTCATGCAGCTTCTCCACTGGCTGGAAAAAGAATTTGAATTTGACTGAGTAATGAATAAAGTCCTGCTTACAAGAAAAACTGGTTTGCTTGTATTACAACAAGGACACAATAATTTAAAGATGAGTTAAGGTGAATCTCTGTTTAAGATGCTCTCCAAACTGCATTATTTTGTTAATGCACTCAAAGCATTAGGAAAGAGTATACTGGAACGTCTGGAAAATGGATCCTGTGATTGCGAAATCCAGTTTGTAAGCAGAAAAATCCCTTTTCTGGGAGAGAAAAGAAAACGGAAAGCCAAAACACTCCCACAGGAGGAAGATGATGGCATTTTGCTTGCCTTCAAAATCAGCATATGCAAATGAAAACAGGTAAATAATCCATGCTTCCAGCATATTTGACAAGAAAAACACTGCCACTGAGTGAAGGCCAAGCCACTCGTGCATTCCTGACAACAAGGATCTTTCCAGACACAGAGAGGTACATGCAAAGTTTGAGGATCAAAAACAAGTCCCCCAGCTGAACATGGCTACCCTTGGTGCTGGCACTCAAGAGGAAAGAGCAAATATCAGCAATCATTTCTACAGGACAGGAACTGCTTTTTTTTGTTTCACAGGAGTGGCTGAATCTCCCGGGTGCTCCACCTCCAGCTGGCACAGTGCAGCTCCATCAACAAAACGCATGGCTCATCTTCTACCACTGCTAGAATTGCCTGCACATGCAAACCCTCCAAAATGCATTCAAATCATCCCTTAATGTGAAAATTGCCCAGTCCTTCAAAGCCATCTGGAAAACATCTCACATGAGGCAGTAAGGTCCAGACACCTACACTGGTCATGTATTTGGGTGTCTGTGTTAAACAAGGCAGGACCACACCCCGTGAATGCAAAGCCTAAGAAGCTTGGTATTAAATAGCTCATGTACTGCTGAAAGAACTCATATTAAAAACCACAGAGATAAGATTAAAAAAATATGCAACCTGAAGCTTCAGAATCTCTGGAAATGCCACCAGTCTTCAAGTCAACGCAAGCACAGTAAAAAAAAGGAATGGATTTGACCTGCATGTTTGGAGAGGATGATGGAAAGCCAAGGATCAGATAACTTCCCAATAGACCAAAAAGTATCTGCAGAAACTGGTTTCTCACGTAAGCCAACATGAATGCTTGGTTTGCAGGCACGAGGCTGTCCAAGCTGTAGCATCACAGGAAGAGGATAAAAAAAGGCATCAGCTGCTGGTATGAGAAAAATCACAGGAACTACCCAAGACAGACTGGCTTGTGGTTTCCTTTGGGTTAGCAGGAATCACAGGAGTACTTTGCTGATTGCCTTAGAGTATTTGCCAGCAAATTACCACAATGGTTTCCTCTCAAGAATAGAGTGTGTGCTCAGATTAGGATCCTACATCGCTAAAAGAGGGAAGTTCTGTTATTGATTTTCATGGTTGTTAGGAAAAAATACAAACCAAATCCTTTGGAGCTGATCTCTTCTGGAGCAAAAACCCTACCAGAAGCTTTAGCTTTGCAGCACCAAGCTAAAGAAGTACAGTGTGGTAACTTTTGGAAAATGCTATCATTAAAAACAGTGACCATGGTAATGAAAAGGAGGGTTTTTTTTTTTCCCTCAACACCCGGGGGGGCAAAAAAAAAAACCCCATGGACATTTCTGTGTGTGTACATACATCAGTCTTCATACATCATTACAATGTTTGTGTGTCAGGACCTGGCTTTAGAACAGCTGCTCTCCTACTTAGGGCAATGTACATTCCCATTGATTTCCTGATAAAGAAGGAAACAGCACACAGACAATTCTTCTGTCTTTGCTTGTTGCCCAAAGTGGAAAACCTCTCAAAGGAAACCTGAAGAAGTTTTCAGCTGACAAACAAGGGGCGAGAAAAGAAAGAGGATGCTACATAATAAATATATAACAAAATGGTGATTGTCTTTTGATGTGTTATTTCTGGCCAGGTTTTCTTCCAAGTACATCTGTTTAGAAACCACAATTAAATTACTTTACTCTGCAGCTAGCATGGGGGTGGTGGTAAAAAAAACAAACGAATCAACTACTAAAATGCTGATAGCTGAAGATGTCTTCTTTGGGAAAGTGAGAGTCAACTTTTTTTAATGGATTACAAGGCTACAAGTACTTACCAAGTTATAAATCCCTTTTCAAGTATACTGTGGCACAGGAAAATCTTGTGTGATGAAAACAGTGTCTAGATCATGTACTAAAGTGGCACCACATTACTCAAAACAACACTCGCCATGCAAAACTGAGGCCTTTGAAATCTCAGCACCACTTCAATCTCTGCTCAGCAAAGCTGCCTGGACTAACTCACTGCTTAAAACCAGGTCCTGTTTGCCTTCCTTGAAGATGTGGATGACGTGATTGAGTGAAATTTCCAGCTTTTATTCTTGGATCATAGACTTTAGCATCACTGTGCTTTATATTTAAGGTTTAAGACACACACAGTGCTCCCACCCTGTTCAGGCATCTCTAGTTTGCCTGTACAAAAGCATCACAGAATAATTTTGATTGGCAGGGACCTCCAGAAGTCATCCAGTCCAACCCCCTGCTCTAAGAATCAGATGTCAATGGGAAATACAAGAAAAAAATCATTCTTACTGAAACAAGTTCATTATGAAGCCCTCACAAAAAGTGGCCTTGGAGTGTTTTAATCTCTTGCTTAGAGAAATGCCAACAACCTACTGGAAACCTGAGAGTTTCTGCTGGATTATGGAGCAGCCAGCGCACAGGAAAGGTTGGAAATGAGAGATCTCTTTCTCTGGTCAGTGAGGAGACCCCCTAGGACACAACTCCTAGGTACCCATCAGCCGCCCTGTTCTCAGCTACCAAAACATCCCATCAACTACGCTGGAGTCACATGAGCATATTTGTGTTCTGAGTGTATAAAATAAAAGCTAGTATCATGATTTCCTCGTGAAAATTCACTTTGAAGATAACTCTACCATTGGTCTCATTGGTCTTGTGTAATATCTGCCACACCCTTCAATAAAACTTCCCAAGAACAACCACAGGACAAATAAAATTAAACAGCCCCTTCAAACTCACCATGGTCCATCCATGAGTCACTCCTAAGTGTAAGCATATTTTTAACTGAAATCAGGATCTTAAAATTCTGAATCAATGACATATTTTCATTATTTTGTACCCCACTGCCATCCTGCAAGGAGGCACTGCTTTTCAGATGCAAAAACCCCTGTGTTCTTGAGCATTGTCACAGTGTTTAATAAAAAAAGTGTATGTGGGAAAGCTTTGTGACCTAGAAAGGAGATGTACTGTATGAATGATGCACCAAGCCCAGAGAGTAAGACGTCATTATTCTATTTATATCTATAGGCAGAGGAAAAATGAGTCCAGTAAAAAGATGAAAGACTTAATGCACTGCAGGAATTTTTATTTACATGAACAGATTTTAAAAAACCCCAAAAGACCAAAAAACCCCAGAATTCAAACCCAAAGACTAACATCTTTGTGGTACAAAGAGAAAATTATCAAATTTATAATGATCAGATCTCAGTCTTGGCCAACTCGTTCTCCTGTGTATTTAGTTTGCAACATATCTCTAGTTGTCTGACATGAAGCAAAAATATTTCAAATCTGCGGTTTATAAGCAGGCTATCAAACCCATTTAAAAATTGTGTTCAACTGTTTCCAGCAATCTCACAAGATACTTAGAAATACAGTGCTTTTTTTCAAGAAACACCCATTTTCTTTCCTCTCCTGTGGCTGCACACTGCCCTGGGCACGTGAGCCAGAGACACCAGCACAGCAGAGGTGTCAGACCAAACCACCACCCTGGGCAGTTTATGGAATGGCTCTCAGTTTCCAGAATGCAATGCAGATTCCACATCTGTGGTTTTATTTCAGTTCAGATTAGATAAAGTGCGAGAAGGAAGGAAAGGATAACCCATCATCGCCAGGAAATCACAACAGGACAGTTTTAGTGTCCATACATCCTGCTGTAATCTCTCAGGTGTTTTTCCTGTTATATTCCCCTTGTGTTGTCTGTCAACACCGAGCACAGGAAGAGCTCCCTGAATTTATTACAAGACATCACTGGAGTCCATTTTTAAGAAATAACTGTCATCATAACAAGCATCTCTCTCTTATCCCTGCTCTCCATTTAAACCTTAATTCACACAAGTAAAAATCCTAGAGAACTGCCTCTTCCATTTTCACAACATTCTGAAAAACCACTGGCAAGCACAGGAGAGCTCAGGGACCCACTCAGACACATTTAACCTACATACAAAGAGCTAAGGGAGCTATTTCAGCCCTGCCTAAAAAAAAAAAAGGGGGGGGGGGGGAAAGAAAAATGAAAAAAAGAAAACCACATGCAAAATCAATTACCAGTTCTGCCTTTTTGAGCCCTTTGAGCCTCTGGATCTAACAGCTGTAGCTCACAGGCTCCCTCACATCACATGTTTATACGACAGCCCTTGTACGTGTTTTAGTCATGGAAAAAACAAAACCTTTGATGGCCATTTCAGTTGTCATCAAAACAACCAGAACCTTGTCTGCTTCCACTCTGCATTTCCTTCTCTGTATTCCCCACAGACTCACAGCACCCTCAGATTACCTTTTCTAGAGGACTTCTGATTTGCAATAAAATGACAACTGCCGTGGGTCGTAGAAGGAAGTTTTCTGACACACACCTGCAACACTTTTTCCCCTCTTCTAAGCAGGAGAAGCAGGTTCTCTTGGCAGGCTGAAGCTGACACAAGTAGTGAGTAGGTCTAAGGAAAAGGTCTAAGCCCTGGGAAGAAGAGATCCACCTACTGAAACATAACAAAGCAGACACAGAAGTAACCCTCACAGTGCAGAGGTGCTACCAAAGAAGGGAGACAACCTTCTAGTGCTTCACCACAATGAAAAAGCCAGTAAACAGCATCTACCATTTACCCTTTTTGGCAGCCAACAACAGACTGCCTTAATGCTTGCAAAGGCTCTGTAGATCATAGAATGCAGCTCATAGAATCACAGGAAGGGAACTCAGGAGGACAGCTTGTCCAACTCCCAAATATTTAGTGGTAATAAACACCAGACCAATTTTACAGCAGCTGATTCTAATCCTGCATTCATTAATGTAACCAACATCAGCTACTAACAGTTGAATGAAGGAACACGGACCTGACCAAAGGAGTTAAACACCCAACTTCACAAGCTTCCAACAGCAACAAAATCTGTTCTTCATCGATTTTTCTCACCTTTGATTTGCCTGCATTTTTGAGTGGAAACTATCGTGTGGTTCGCGTGCCGGCTGAACCCTGGCGGGAGGCTGCCAGCCCTGCACCCAGCCATGTGCTGTGTTCAGCATGTTGGAAAATGTTTGGGACAGTCAGAGCTCAGAGTGCCAGCTCATGGCTGTGGAAAAATACCAAATGGTTGCTGAGGAGCAAACTTGGATAAATCGCCAATTGTTCACCGAGTCTTTGAGTCTTGTCTCCCCCTTTCCATTAAATGTGTCTGTCTGCTCTTACAAAACTGCAGCTTTAGAGTTAGGACACTTTGTACTTTCCCCCCATATTACTAATTACTGCCACCAAGCCACAAAGAACTACCCCACACTAAGTAATTTTTTTCCTTCTTTTACATCATTACATTCTTTGGTTGGCTTGAGTCCTTTATTGAAAAAGAGGTAACGAAGTTTAGTTGTTTCTTATATCTGGTTAACGTACACACAAAACCAAACCAGACATCATGCTGTTCGTGGCAGGTTTACTTTACTTGAGCAACAAAGTTAGCAAGGCCAACTTTACTATTTTATTTTTTTCAAGTCATCAGGTTTCAAAGCCAAACAACTTCTTTTAGCGAGACGCAGCTTAGGGCTACATGTAAACAGCAGCGTGAAAATAGGTCAGATTTTGACAAGTCTCTGAGTTACCTCACAGAAAGTCTGTGAGGAAACTGGAGATTTTCTGGGAAACTTAGCCACATCATGTTTCCATTACTGAACAAATAATAAAATTATGAAAACAGGAAGGAGGTTTTTCACTGTAGCCTACTGTATTTGTTTCTTTGTCTTCCATTAAATCTCCAATGCTCTGCATACTTCTCAGTGCAATAATTTCTAGAATAAGAAACCCCATATTTGATTTTTCTTAGTTTATATGCACAGTATTACAAATCATATGCCGTCATAACAAACCAACAGACAAGTCACCATGAAAATCTAAGCTGTTTGGTTTGGGATTTTTTCAACAAGCCAACCAATACCGATTATGGCAAAATAATTTATTGTTCAATGAAGCCTAAGTGACAAAGTCTAAATGTTCAACCTCTTGTATTTTTAAACCGAGATAGCTAATACAGGCACATATGAGGTCACAAATTAGAGGAATGCTTTTAAGAAAGCATCTGGGAAGGAGTAACTTTGGTACAAATTGAGCACATGGGAAGATCCCCTGACCTAGCAGAAGGACATGCTAGAAAACATCTGGCTCAACTTCACCATTTGTGGAATTCCACAGGAGCACAACCAGAAATGAGTGCCCTGTCTGCAACAACCAAACTGTTTTACCACTTCCAGGACTGATTCATTCAAGTGAAAACTTGAAAACAAAGCAAGAAGTCCTTTTAGGATATGCAAAACAGGTACACATCAGAAAGGTAAACAGAGCCAAGAGCTGAGGTGGGGTTTGCAATTTCCCCTCCGTGGGGGAAAATTTCCTCTCCATGGGCTCTACCCAAGAATGGCAAATTCCATAAATCCATGCCAACAGGTGCTCAAATGCCAGCCAGCAAACAAACCTCCCTGAAATCACTGCAGGCCTTCACTTTTTACTGCTGGGCTCAACACTTCAACAGAGTTAAGAGCTCTTAAGAGCTCATCTGGTTTAAGGCCAAAGTATCCAGTGTTTTACTCAATCATGTTGATAAAAAGGATTATCAACCACCTACTTAACACACTCTTTTGCAAAGTTTCCATCCCTCTGACTGCTCACTTATTTGTGTGGAAGGTAACCTGCTTTACAATATATGCAAGTTAATGATTCTCACTAGTGTACAAGGTGTACACCACTGAGCTTGGCAGAGATAAAGACCTGGTGTGCCCCATAAAGTTTGCCATCAAAGCAGTCAAATTAAAAAAAAAAAAAGAAAAAAAGAAAAAAACAACACAAAATAAGGGAATTATGGAAAGTTTAATTAGTAATTTTTTTAGCCTCTCCTTCGCACAAAACTTAAATACCTCTGCAGAAATAAAAGGATAATCCGTTATAATTTTTTTCTACTCACAATTTTCAGGAAATCCAGAATAAAAGCAAGCAAGGCCTGAGTCACAGTATTCCAAGCAAACCTCATCAGAGCAGATTGGAAATGGAACTGTGCCAGCTGAACACTCCACGATCTCCAGAAGCGCAGCATAAATGACCTTCAGAGACACTGCCATAGGCTCTACACCTTCAAAAATTCAAACAGTGCCCAAGGACAGAAATGTCAGTGCTCACACTTCTTTTGTGGTGGTTTTGTAATGGGAGACCTTTAACTTACCTCAGATTTTTCAGGTTTCCCTCACATTTTAAGAACCTTGCAGTTTGAATAAATCAGGATGCAATTTGATTTAAAACCTGCTGCCATTTGAAACGAGGCATCTTCTACTTTGTATGGAATGAACCATACCAGTCGCATGGAGATCTTCTCCTTTCTTTCAACAACCACCAGTGAAACTCAGCTCTGCATCTTTTTGGTCCTGAAATGCAATCTGAGATCAAGCTGAACCTTTCTTAATTAATTCAACATTCAGTGCTTGCAAGTCTAAGTAAGTTTTACAATAGCTGAGGCTCTCTCTTGAAAAAACCCATCAGTGACCATCTCAGAACTGCATCAAGATCTTCCCTTATACTTGGAGGAGAAAATAAAGCAAATCAAACTAAATCCACTAGTTATACCTGTGAGTGACATGTGGGAAGAGAGCTTGAAACTCACAAACCCTAAAGATTTGTTTGTTGTTTTTTTTTTTTAATAGATGCATTCATTTACATGAAATATAGAACCACAGAATATTCCAAGTTGGAATGGACCAATAAGGATCACACCAACCCATGTTCCTGAGAGAGTTGTCCAAATGCTNATCATAGAATATTCCAAGTTGGAAGGGACCAATAAGGATCACTGAAGTCCATGTTCCTGAGAGAGTTGTCCAAATGCTCCTTGAGCTCTGTCACGCTTGGGGCTGTGAGCACTTCCCTGGGGAGGCTGTTCAGTGCCCAACCACCCTCTGGGTGAAAAACCTTTCCCAAATGACTTTAGAACATTTATTACCATGATTTCAATTCCTCTCCGAGCTCTAGATTGTCATTGGCCTAGAGTTCCTTGGCTTTAAACACTGTAGTTCTGTAGATTTGAGTACAGATACATGAAGGTTGTATATGATTACTCATGCATAAAAGTGAAATTAATCCAAGCTGCTCCAATTAGAAGCTGTAATTCCAGAAGAAGGAGAAGTCATTAAGTCCCAGATTCAAGGGCATCCCTTTGAGGAACTTCCATGAACTTTAACTAGGGAGGCAATAAACACAGAGTGACAGCTCACATTAACTGAAATAATAAAACAGTGAGGTCATTTCTCTAGAATGCTTATCAAAATTTTATCGCAAGTAAATGATTTATAGTACCAGATAGTCCCCATCAGGGTTACTCTTCTTTCTGCCTCACAGTCAGACACTCTCTGCAGGGGAGATACCTTTCAAAAAGAAGAAGGGACAATCTTCCCTCAATTTGTCAATTGGCAGTCTCCAATAGATAAGATAATGCTGCAAACAGACACCAACTGCTTATTTCCACCCTGAGGGACTCAATGCACACCTACATGCGTTGCAAAAAAAATTCATGCAATGCATTTTTTGCAATTGCACATCTACATGCATTGCAAAAAAGAACATTTTTATCTACCTTCTTCACTGGTCACATAGAGATCAGAAACCACAACCCCTGTCCTGCACATTTCCAGCACTACTGCAGGCTCCTCAAGCACTGTTTCATGTTTCAACCCAGAGATGGTGGTTTTCCAGGCAGCAAAGGAAAACCAAGCACAAGCAGCCTGTAAAAGACTTAAATTGAATCCTGGATTCAGAAGAACGCTAAGATACTTGGCTTGACATTGAAATGAGCTGGGCCACTGACTTCGGCCACAACATTGAACTGGATTTCCTCCTTTTTTTTCAGTGCTCAAGACTCCAGATTATTTTGACAGGAGCTGGGTGACTCAGGAAAGCTCCTCCTCATCAGCAGTTACGTAAATTTACCAGGTGTTAATCTTTCCTTGTCTAGGATGAAGCCTGTTATATGGTACTGCCACCAAAGCTACTTCTCCAAAGTAAACGCTGTAACTTGCACAAGCTAACACCTTAGCCTGCTTATTTACATTTTTCTTTAATGATTGCTGCATCTAATATTCTATAGGCAAAGAAATTTTAAAAAAACCAAACAAAACCAACAAAACCCCAAACCCTGCATTGCATTTCCCGATCTTCTTCTCTCCTGCCCACTGCACTTTACCATGAGGAAAAAGAAGAGCTCTATTCCAAATCCGGGGAGAGAGGAACAGAGAGGTTAGGAGAAACACCCACATCCTGCAGACAGTCACTGCAGAAACAGTGTGAGAACCTGGATGTGAATATCAAAACATTCATTAATTAAAACATTCAAGTGCCCACACGTTTTTTTTTCCTTCTGATGCTCATTATTGACACTATATGTGAAGCTGCATTTAGCAGCCCTTGTGGGTGGGCATGGGTCATCCTCTGCTTCTGTATATTCTATTTTCCCCAAGAGAGGCTTATGCAATATCCTGATGTTCAAACAATAATGGAGTCATGGAAAATGTGCTCTCGCATGAAAATTTTAGGAGGGGGATGGGCTGAGATGGAGAGCTGTCCCATAATACTCAAAAGTCCCATTTTAAACCAGCTGTACAATAAATAACTTCCTGCACTTTGCCACAAAGACACTGCAAGGATACTCTCTGAGAACAAATATTTTTTGGGGTCAAGTGTGTATATCCACTATAATGATAACACTGCGAGCACTTCCTGCAAGCTCAGCACCAGCCACATGGGATTCTGCACAACTTCACCATTTTCCAGGGCTGTTCTAGCTCAGGAGCAGGACCTGGCTTTCTGTCTCTCACCATAACATTTCAGCCTGCTCAAGTAGCTCTCCTCCATGTTAAGAGAGAGGGCTTCCCATGGGAAACCTGTCTGCAGAGTCCTGTCCTTGTGCCAGTGGGAAAGCCCAGGCCTGACTCCATGGCCACAGCACACCCACACGCCCAGCCCCCACAGATGTTCTCATGTTGAAATGTTTTCACGTGAAATTCAGCATGAAGTCATCCCAGTCTTTTCCCTTCAGCTGTGAAATGGAGAGAACTAAACGGAGTCCCTTTCTCTTTCCTTCACCCATCCATCTTTTCACATCATCTGTAGGAAATCAGTTCACCTTTCTATATACTGTGAAAAATTCATCTCTACCAGGCTGAAAGTCTTAGAGGTCAGGGCTAAACACATATTTATACAAGGAACAAAAAAATGGAATTTGTGTGACTGGAAGAAACTCAGCTAAAAACAAATACTTTACGATCTGTCACCATAAATTGAATGCTTTCTGCCATATAAAGACACCCATGACCAAACTCATGATCAAGACCACGATGCATATAAATTATACAGAATTTTTATCTGTTTTCAGATAATTTAAATAGTTAAAGATAACTGCTACATATTTATTTTTTTTTACATAATGCAAAGCATGGTTTGGATTCTTTATTTCTGCATAGAACCACTTAAAGTATGATGAGCTGTGACCTAAAGCTCATCTTTTGCTATTTCGTATTTTCCCCTAGAAGATTTGATGCCTACTGAAAGTTAACGATGGGGAAGTATCTGTTTTTATTTTAAAGTAAAGTTTTCAGTGACAATAGCCTAGGAAAAGCTTGAGAAATATACTAGGAAAAAACAAACCACAGCACAACTAAACAAACCACAAACAAAACAAAAACTCAGTCACAAGACAAGCAGAAACAATGTTTGATATTAACAGGTATATGGAGTTTGATGTTAACAGGTATATACACTCTAACATAATGGTTTCTTTCTCTCCCTTTCTAACTTGGAGATGACATGGCTCATTCAGACAGCTGTCACAATAACTCTCAACATATTTGGCTGAAACAGTGGAGCTGTATTTCTTTGCTATAAAACTTTTTGTGCTTGTTTTGAAATTTCCCATACAATTTTTTCCAGCTAAGGCAGTGGGCAAACACGCCCGATCAAACAACCACACAAAATATACATTGTATATCTAACCTGAATCAATCTGTCACATCTTTGGGGCTTCAACAGCTTTAGCTGTGACAAACTGACTTATTCTTCTCAAAATCCTCTGTTTACCATTGAAGGGTTTTATAAGACACTTACAGAGAGCACAAATGCCAAAGATGAGCCCTGCTGGCACAGAACAAATATTTTCTAGCCCCTGTGGTGGCAGGAGGATGCTCTGCTAGAAGATATCAGGCATTTATGACCTCTGATGACCCACAAGAGCTGTGCAAGGCTTGCACCTCAGAGGCCACGTTCCCTCTGGACTGCTTACCTTGATCCACAAAAGCACGGCAAATTGTTGCTGATCCAGGCAGCTCAGCTGTTCAAGACATCACAGTGAAGAAATGTACCATTAAATTACTTTTCCATGCACAGTTTATAGGTGCTGGTAGTCCACGCTGGGCTGGAAAAAAATGGGGGGATTGTTCCTTATGAGCTTTGTGCAGACAGCCTGTGTGAGTGTTAGACAAACATCATGCAGGCGAGAGAGCAAGGCTGCTGAAATAAAAGCTTCACTTCTTTCCTACTGTCACATGCTCTGCGGCCATAATCCTCACCATATAGTCAGTCTCCAACCAAACTGAGGGGTTTTAAACCCATTGTTTGCTATTTTTATCCTGTGGAATGTTATGGGGGGGAGGGAAGGTTCTCTTCCCCTTCATACTAAATGTCTGTACTGATTATCACCTTACCTTGCTTTGAAATCAGCATGTAGACTATTTTCTTAAAGGAGCAGGTCACTAGAAACCCTTCAGTGATCCTGCTACACAAGCCAGGTGTCTTTTTATGTTTAGGGTGTTTTTAAGAGCCTCTGTTGAGCAGGAAGCAAAACCAACGGCAGATACAAAACTTGTCAGCACAAAGACTAAAATGATCTCCACAGTACAAGGCTTTAAGTAACCTCACAAATGTCAACCTCTGCCCTCCTGCTCAGCTTCTGTTCCCCAAAGCCACCATCAATATTCTCTGCAAGCTGTCACTCTATTGATTTTCCAGCACTCAGACTCTCCCAGCGTCACCATAATGATAACAGCTATTGCAGACCTGCCTGCTATTCATTAATAATCATAACCCATCCGTTAAGATTATTCGAAACAGCAAATTTACAGAAAGTCCTTCATTTGCTTCTAGCGATTATCTCAGCATCCCAGCCAGCCACTGAAGTCCTGGGGTCTGACTGCTTCAGTGCAGCGAGATCCAGGAATCTTCAGATCCCTTTCTGAAGAGATTCAGTGTGCTGGCACTTACAGTCCCCTGTAATTTAGTGTGGTTATTTAGAATAAACCAGAGCTACCTCTGGGCAATCTCCAAGGCTTTGCCCCTGCCTTAGCCCAGCCCTCCTGGCCTCTCCAGCACCTGAGCCTCTGGCCACGGGTCCCTGCACACAGACTTCTCCAGTGGTTTTCCCCTTTCAGTTTTTCTCATCTGAGAAAGAGGAATTTTCTACCAGCGAAGCCATTAAAACATCAAAAATGACTTATCCTGATGGCAAAATGGACCAGGTTTGCTGGCAAAGCATGAAGATAAAAAAGACACAAAATAATCAGCATAAAAATGGTGCTTGTCAATCCTGTTTGATAAAGTTTTGTGCTTGTTTGATAAAGTTTTCAAATCAACACATCAAATGCTCAGCATCCAAACATCTGCAGACCGCCAGGAGCAGGAACACACTTGGTTTTTTTGTGGAATTTACCTTAGAGCATTGCAAGAGCCCTCACATAGAGGACAGAAATCACTGCATGACTGGATATAACAAATCGTACATCAAACGTGCAAAATAAAAGCACAAAAAGAAGCAATTCTGACAAGACTAGCATTCTCTGCAACTTTTTTATTTCCCCCAATGCAATCTCCACATGTTTTTTTCCTCATTTATGCTTATAAACTCAGCTTTAAAAATGCCATGAGCATAAGAGTGCATTTTTGATCTCCTCCCTTGCTGAAACTGAAGCCTGTGGTGAAGTGGAAAGAAGTGGTGGTTTTTAATTCACTGCCCCACACACAGGAGGATCAATCATCACCTTTGGATAAGCAGAGATGTCAGAGAGAGGGAGTGTGTGTGTGTCTGTGTGTAAGAACACACACACACATATATGGTAACAACTGGTTTTTCACTTTCAAACTATTTGCTTTGAGACTGGAACATTCTGATCCTGGCAAAATGACGCAACTTATTAGTGGCAAGAAGTGACTCAGTGCCTTGCACTATTTTAGAAAGCCAGAAAAGAGGACTGCTAACTCTGCTACTTCCAATTCGCACACACTTCCAAATTCAAACTTTATTATGGAAAAAAGGGAAAAAAATAGAAGTACAATGGAAAAAACCTTCAAAATAACCCATAAGAAAGCAAAAAAGAACACTACAGAGGTTTCAACTTGTTCTTCCTAAAATGACCAGGAATGAGAAAACACCTGATCAACTATTTATTCTAATTAGCTCTGCTTTGAAAAGCAGATCACAAGACATCAGAAAGAAAACTTTACAAAAAGTCTCTACGTTTTTTTCCATTCATAGCTCTTTGAATAAGCCGGAAAAAGATGGATTTCACCCAGCTGTACATCCATGTTTCATACAAAAGTCATTTCCCTCAGATATTTTATGTGAGCACCAGTAAGAGTGAAGAGGTATCCTCACTCAGAGGTGTCTCCTCCAGGCAGTTTCTGGAAACTCTGCTGCATCACTGGCAGAGCACACACTGGATCAGGGCAAAAAGAACATCCCAGAGGCTACTCTAGATTTGCAAAAGTAAAGGTGAGACATCTTCAGTTCACTTTAATCCCATTTCTCCATACCCACAGTTTTGTCTGGTTAAACAGATCTTCAGAGGAAGAATTTTATTTATTTTATGCATATATGAAAAATACAGATAAATGTATATATGAAGGCTCTTTGACACAGTGGTCACAGCATTGCAGAGAGCTACAAGACCCAGCTCCCACTTTGAACAACAACATTTACTTATTTTCCCTCACAGTTTGCTTAGTCCCCCAGTGAAACTCCTCATACCTACCCACTTTGAAAATAAGGCTTGAAAAAATGTTAAGAAAGCACTTCTCAGGATCTGACACTTCAGCTGTACCAGCCAAGCCTTCCAACACAACTCCCAGGCACCAAAAGGTGGTTTTAATAACAGTTTATGGCTGGTTTGTGAAGTGAAACAGGCTATGTTAAATACAGGCATGTTTTAGCTTAACAGCTGCACACAGAGGATTGTAAAAGTTGCTAAAGAAGAAAATAAATTTCCAGCCCTAAATTCTGATAAACAGTGGCACAAATTTAGCCTTAAAGTTATTAAAGCAGGTCGAGTATTGTTTATTAAAGAAAAGAAAAAAAGGAAAAAAAAAAAGAAAAAAAAGTGGGCAGGCTTAACATTTGCCATTTATTAGAGAATACAATGATGTCATACTGAGTCTGTGCACCCCTGAGCACACAATCAACACAGAGATGGAGGCACACCGAGGTAGGAGACTGAGAAAGCAGGAGACTCCTGCCTCTGTAGCAAAAACCTTTGTAGCAAGTATTGAAAATATCAGCTAAGCATTTCTCTGACAGCTATTTCCAAAATTGCTGTTTTTATGTGGATTTTAGAATCCAGAAGAGATGGCTTTTGTTTTGAAGCCAGAGTAGTCTACATAATGCTGTAATTTCATGTGGTGCAGTTTCTGAGTTCACAACAGTGTCAATGTCATATGCAAGCTCTACTACAACGAAATTCTCTGTCATCATGTTTGGTAACTGTTTATGAAGAAAGAAACCAAAGTATGCCTAGAGAGAATGAAAAATTAGAAGTAAGATGATTAAAACAGAGATGGCAAAAAAAAAAAACCCAAACCTAAGGCTCGGAAAAAAAAAATAGAGTGGATTACTGTCTTACTTAAGTGATCCCCGGTATTGAAAAGAGATTGCAATCAGAAATCTGCCACTTAGCCAACAAATTAGCCTGACTTTCAAAGGCATCCTTTAGCAGATGTGTGCCTTGGAATAATCAGTGCACCCATTACATGCAAAGCCATTTATCGAAGGAAGCAGGATGAGACTGAATCAAGGAAACAAAACCAACTCTCCCCCAAAAAAAACCCTCATTAAAATCAAGCAATGTATCTTTCCTACAAAAGTATTTTCAACCTGAAGCATCATCTGGTATGAAATGCTGAGAATAACTGGAGAGATTCAGGGATCTCTACATCTTTTTTTTCCAGTTTAGGCCTGAAGGTTTGTGAGTAAGCTGACACCCTCCCTAGAAGAGACAAGGAGTGTGCTTTATGTCACCTTCAGTATCAGCCTCTGACTTTATAAACACACAGATTCATTACCCAATGTAAAAACTTGGTTTCTCAACAGCCAGAGAGGATGAGGGGTTTATTCTCCAGATCTGCCATCGCCTCTGGCACACCACACCCTCTCCTGCCTCTCCTCTCCTCAGGGGGAGCCGTGGGCTCGGAGTGTTGGGATCCTAAATGGCCTTCAGCTCCCTAAACCTGATCCAGGCACTAAGAGTAACACACCAGGGATGCAAAAGCACTCATCGATTCTGGCAGAGAGGAAAACCAAAACCAAAACCAAATATAACTACCAGGGACACACTTTTGATTGCAGTGTCTCCTTCCCCAACTCACCAACACTGACCTAGTGGTTAAAAGAAATTTATGGGAAATACCCCTCTCTCCCATTTCACATTGCACCGATCCACTGCAGAACCCTGACCAGGACATTTAACCTCTCCCTTTGTTTTAACCAGCAGCACTGGGAAGATGAAGATCCACATCATCTCAAGTCTGAAAAAGTTTCTTTGAACAAAGATTTATTGTAGGACAAGTATGCAACAGAAACAACACAAATATACAGTAATGAATCAGCTACTATAAAACAAAATACTTTTCTTTAAGAAAAAAAGCAAAGATAAAATTTGAAGGTCAGATTTCTAAGAAGCAGCAAAAGAAATTAACTCAGATTTTACCATATCTGATTATATTTGGGATGCTCTGAAAATGAAGTTCACTAAACAGCAGATTTATACTTGAAGAAAAACATTGTTCCAAAAATGCAAGGTTTTACAAGAAATGTACATTTATAACAGTGTTCAAATCTTACAGATTTTTTAAGGCTTTAAGTCTAGTTTCTGTAATATATGGGCATTTTTGGCCATTCCTACTACTTTTTTGTGATCATTTGCTCAAGCATTCATCAAAGGCAGGTACTGAACATGGGAACCCCCCTCCTGCAGGTCAAATATGTCCTAAAAAATCCTAAATGGGTTAGCACAGACAAACAAATATAAGAGAATGTAATTTGAGCTTCTGGACATTTGACACAGTTTGGAAATGATCACCTCTTTTTTCAGCTGGTTTCTGTTCTTTCCATTTACCCAGTGAATGTCCTGCCTCCCCAGCTTTTCGCTTCTCTGGTTAAAGAATGAATCCCAGGCACTCTCTGCCCCAGAAACCTACACACCCCCTTTTATTGAGCAACACATTTGAATGGAAGGATGAGCATCACTGCATGAACATCTTGTCTATGCCACAGTGTAATTTCAGTGCTTCTCAAAACACTAAAGAGCACAGCCATGATCTCAGCAGTTACTGTAGGGTAGTTTTGTTTTTTTCTTGAGTTGCACAATAAGATAAAATGCATCCATAATCAACGTGTTTGAGTCAACCACACACACTCCCAGGACATCCAGCATCTGAAATAACATATGGAACAGCTCTGTTTACCTCAAACTCCCTCAAATTTATTGTGCTAAACAAGACTGGAAGCAAAGGAAAGACTGTAAAAATGCAGGCAGAAACACATTTATTGCAAATTCAGAGATTTGCAAATTCCAAAATTCACCTAATCTAGAGTGTACCCCTGTAATAAACTCCACCCTGCACATACAACAACATGTGCTTTGCCAGGAACACTTTGCTTATTCATTGACATACTGCACCCCTTACCTTTAAAATATATACAATCTGACCTCTTCCCAGGAGTGAATTTTATACATTATTATGATTCTGCATTTTTAAGAATTCAGTTTCTCAGTCCCAGTTAAGAGGGAGATTTCATATTCTTGTGTGTATTCCTGCCCTGACTTCTGCAAACAAGGGTCTAAACTATCATCTGGAACTCTTAAAACTACAGCACTCCAACCCGTTCTGAACTTCTCTCCCAACAGTGAAGCAGCATTAGCTCTGGACAAGAGCCCACCTAATTTTTTACCACCAAACCCCATGTCAGGAGAAAAAAAAACCACCTTTTTTTTAACTTTTTT
>VXBU01017413.1:310838-353326 GCA_013400315.1 Bombycilla garrulus
TCAGTCCCTTAATGGCTCTCATTAATTGCCAGGGCCCACCTTTCAATTGAGCAGCTCTGGTGTTTAACAACATACACAATTAGCTGGCCCTGTTGCTGTTTATCTCGGAGGCAGGCACGGAAATTTCCAAGTGCGTGGTGTCTGCCGTGCCCATTAGAAGGAAGAGCAGGGACATTAGTCTTTGTGACATATGGTATTCAGATGCACCCCACTGACACAGAACACAAGTGGCCTCGGGGCACTGATGGCAAACACGTAACTTCTGAAGCCATCATGGTGCAAGTGCCCGCCAATTCATCACTGTCTTACAAAAGCCATGTGTACTCACTCACTCCTGTTTGCCATCATTTCAAAGGGGCTGGCATGTCACTACAAAAGGGACAGTCAATAAAACTGTCAGGGCACTCCAAAGCTTTTTTCCGTGCTGTGCTCTGGGTTAGGTGGGAATCAGCAGGGGAAATTCTGTGCGCCTGCCTCTCCCTGTCCCCGCACTCCAACGCACATCTGGGAGCAAACATTAGAAAAAACTTCATTGGAGGCAATGAAAAATGAGAGCCAAATGAAATTCTTACCTCTCCTTTTGCCTCCATGCTTTGCAAATCCTCTCAAGCCCCTCGTAATAATGTAAATGAAAATAGATGCAAATGCAAGCAGGAGAACCAGTCAATAATTGACTGTCTGATTACCGTTGTCTGCTCCTATGCAGAGCTCATTTGGTAATTAGGAAGAGCTGCAAACAAGCTATATAGTCTATGAATGCATTTAAAATCAACACGTTTGGGGGGGTGTGAGGTGAGAAATACATTGCTTCACATTTTCTGCACCACTGTTCTTTTTAACTCTTATTTTGAGCTTAATTAATCTATTACATCACTTATTTTGAGTTTAATAGAGACATTCAAGTCAGAGATGAGTATTTTTGCTGCTGCACTTAAGAAACGTGAAAATCTTGCTGTTAGATTCTGGCATGGCTTGTATTTCTTGTTTACCTTAATCTATAACCTAACAAGACCAATTTTCTTTCAGCTATGTACAAATACTGTGTGTGACTGACATGGGAAAATGACACACATGTCCAGCTGCAAAAAACTGCTTAAAAGATGCATTAAGCATCACCCTAAATCAAAACAATCTCTCTTAGCAGACAAGGGGTGCCTGTACTTCCAGACCCATTGGTTCTGGCCTTCCCAAGGCACCTAAAAGACCTGTGCAAAGCAATTGAAGAAGGGTTCCCAAGATCTACTTTCTGAATACAGCTGGGTATTTTTAATACTAGTTTGGAAGGACAAAACAGAACTAGGCTAATACCAATATAGAATAGAATAACAGGATTTTTTAAATCCCCTTAGGCCAATAAAGAGCTGTCACTAGGACCAAAAAAAAAGAAAAAAAAAGAAGAAACATTCCAGTTGAAACATATTTCCTCCTATGCTCGGTGCTTATGCAATATGGAATATATTAATAATTAAAAAAGACTAGTTAGGATTCCTTCCTGATTCTTTCCAGCTACCCCAAGCCCCATTCTCCCATAGGCAGGTAAAAATTCATAAATTATTCCATAACCAGTAACCAAGCCATTTTGTTAGAAAGGCTGAAGGGCTAAAAATGCTGTTTTAAGTGTCAAACAGCAAATATGGGAATAAGAGATGATGCTAGTTACTTCTGTAACATTATTCTAATATTAGGTAAAAAGAATGGAGCGGAACCCTAAGTTCTTGTCCACAAATTTATCCAAGAAGGAAAAGCAAAACAAGCAAACGAAAAAATCTGGAAGCTAAATACCAAATATCGAAAGTAATTAAAAAATCAAGTTTAGCTGAAGTTCACATAAAACCAGAGAAAAAGTATTTAGATTTAGAAAACAGGGCATTTTAGCATTCAAATTCTCCTTGCTTCTCCTAAACTGAACCTGAAGAGCTGCTGAATATTGAAATGCCTGATGTAGGAAAAATCCTACCTAAGATACAAGCAGACAAGTACTCATTTGTGCTGGCTAGTGCAAGTGCTTGAATATCCCAACTGAGGATATCACAGCCACAACTAGGAACAATTGCTGCAAGCTGTAAAGACTGTCCCAAATTCCCACTGCAGTCAGCACTGGCAAGCACAACCACACCCTTGGTGATGAAAACATATCCCAGGTAAGTGGGAGGCTGCAGTGACAGCTTCCACAACATTTTTCTTCCCAACTGTTGTCCTCTCTACCAGAGCATGGCATCTTACGAGCAGCTGATGTTCAGCAGTTTTCAGCAGTGCTGAAATGAAAAGTCTGATTGCCATATCATAAAGCAGTACCTGACCACATCCCTACGTTCAAAAGTCTAATCAATACAGATTTCAGTGGTGTTCAAAGCCAGAAGAGGACTCTCCCGTTTCCCTGGAAGTTACAGGAACAATTTGACTGCACCTCCTATTTATGTGTATCATTTAGAGAGGAGGAGGGAGAGAGAGGGAGGAGGAAAAAGCTAAGGGATGGGAAAGAAGCTACGCCAAGCCAACACCTAGTGGCCACTGGAATTTATTTAAAACTCCATAAAATTAGCACAGATTTTGTAATGCATTTCAATTGTTTTTATGTTTGTTTAAAGCAAGTCAGAACTGCAAGCTTGGGAGTGTTTCTTCTACAAATCTGACCTCACCTTGTCCAGTCAGTGACCCAGGGGACCAGATTACAGTTCTACAGTCTGGAGGTAACTCAAGCATTTGCACAACCAGTGGACGAACCCCGGATGGTTCAAGGCCTTATTCATACATCAGAAAACACTCTGGAGTAGTTTCAAATTACTTGGAAGACAGGGTCTTATATTTGAAAAACAGGTTAAGTTACCAACTCAAAAAGGTTTTTTTTTTTTAATAAAAGAGGCATCACTCAAGACAAGTGGCAGATTCCAATAGCAGCACAATATTTGCACAGCCCTGGAGCACCAGAGAGATGAAGCTGAAAGCTGCACGTGCTCATCACACCGTGGAGGAGCTGTGGCTGACACAGGGACAACCTTTCCTCCATGGAGAAATGGGAAGCACGTGTGTCCTTCCAGAACCCCGCGTTCAGTCACACTTCACAATGCCAAGTACAGAAAACACGACCACAAAGAGTTTGTTTACTGACAAACCGGCACCAAAGCCTTGGAAAATTCTACAAGTAGTGGCAAGGAATTCTGTGCTAAATAATACGTCTGTGGCGGAGATGAATCCAGTTCAAGGGTGATTAGAGGCAGGAAGTAATTAAGTAAGAGAGTCAGCATCAGACTCAGTCGAAAGTCTTTAACACCCAATTATCATAGCTATAAACAGCAGGAAAAAATTTAAAATTTATTGAAATCAGGCTAGCGCTGCATGCATCCCATCTAGGTTTCTTATTTCTATGAAACCCCCTAGCATATCAATCAGCTTTAAGGAATGACTAACACAGTTTAATATCCCTCTTGAAGATCATATTAAAGCTTTTTACAGCAGGAGTTATTAGTTTATTACTATTAGATCAATATTAATATTGATTTGACATAATAAAGTTAGTGAGTATTCATTACATTACTAATTTGAAGACAACAGACCGATGGGAAACAAATATTACAAAACCTCATTAATAAATACTCAGTATACACCAGATCTTGAAGCTCTACCTTCCCCTCAGGAAGTGAGTCCTAAAAAAGGCAGAACTCCCATCTTAACTTCACTTGCCATTATGGTTACAACTGGATCAAATGGAAAGGAATGTTCCCTTATCACCCTCAATGACAGAAAGTATAAAAATTGCATTAGAAGACAAGACCTGTGACCATAGGCTTGTATTGTACATTACGCCAAGCCAACACCTAACAAAATGTTGAACTGCAGCGATCAGAGTATCAGCCTGAGGAAACTGCATTTACAGAGAAGGGATCCCACAGGTAAAACATAATGCTCTAGGACTGAAGAATAACTACAAGTGTGGGTAGGACATTTGTGGGCCACCCAATAACGTTCAGGTGACTGAAAAGCTCCTGAGTACTTTTGTGGATCTTGCTCAAAAGGTACCACTATAAAGCACTTGCTCTTCCTTCGCTTCCAGCCATGAAAAGCAAGCCATAAATCCAGTTTCCAGCAGAGAAGTCAACAAGTTTCTTTATTACCAATAAATTTGCTAGTAGCAAACATATAAACATATTTCTAAACTATTTCTCTATTTTAAATCAAGCACTATAAACCAGCTAGCTTGATGGCAATTATTCAGTCCTGAAATCTATTTCTGCCTTGGCTGAAAAAAACAAAGCTGGAGTTAAAAAAAAAAAAATCCTAAATCCCAGCCTTACAATAGATAGGGATTTGTTTTCCATGATAGCATGTGGGGTTTGCTGGTGCAAGTACCACCAGAAGGAAATACTCAAGTCTGTACTTGACTCACAGGCAACTGTAGCAGCAGTTTAAAGTAACCCAACTTGCCATTATACAGATCATTTTAAGTTGCATGTGCAAGGTTTGATTCTTCATTTTGTGCCTGAGATTATGGATATGGGTTCAATGCTCGCTGTGCAGATGACAGAGAAACACATTTATTATTCTACCCCTGTGGAAAACGAGATCTGCTTTCTTGTAAGTCTTATTTCAAATAGTGAATTTTGCAGTTTGGAGGGGATACAGTCCTGCAGATGTTCTCTGTCCCTCTCACAAGCTCCCCCAAAATGGCCAAGCTGGAAGACAATGAAAGTAGAGCCTTGGATGCCTCAAGCCCTGCAAGTCCTGCCCTCCCAGGACTCCCAAATCATGCCTTGCTGCCAGGGCTGGGGCACACACAGCAACAACCAGCAGAAAGGACTTCTCTAGCTCCCCTGGTAGAAGTCTGCACTCACTGTTTAGGTACTTTTGATCACTGAATCAAGCTACAGTCTCATTTCAGTTCCACACCAAACCCACAACATTATCTTTATTAAACACTTATGAAATTCAGTTTGGACAACAACACAGGAACAAACACACAAACTTGGGATGGCCACATAAATAATTTTAGAAGTTAGTGCAGAAAGCATTCAAGGCATCGGGACACCCAAACTCTCTCCTCTGCTTGCTGCATGACCTCAGACAACTAATGCTGCTCATTCTCTTAATACTCCTGTTCCCTTACAATTTCCCCCGAAGAAGGGAGGATCGTGAACCAGATTCTCACCATTTAGGCAGACATCAAAACACATGTGGAAAATGAACTCATACGAGAAAGTGAGAGAATCAAGGTTCTCATGGTTGAAGTCACCAGGTGAAAATTAGTCCCATTTAAAATGGGGCTGACTGTAACACATTTGATAACATACAGACCCCAACTTGCTTACGTGTCAGAATCCCTTTGAGCGACAGAAATTTTACATTTTTTCCCTTGGGTAGCTGATTATTTCTCCTGACATTCGCACAGTTCAATTTCCCTTTTGTGCTGAAGAAGAGGCACCTGTGTTTCTCCAGTCATTTATAATATTCAGATTCTGCTTTTGAACTTTCCTTTGCCCCAGTTTCTTGTCATCACTGCTTAGTTATCAGCATGGGGAAACGAGCAAGTAGCTTTCTCTCTTCCCTAAGGCAATACCATTGCTGCGCTTTGATTTGCGTCACAGAGACAAAAAAAGTAGAACAGCTGCAGCCCTTAATTGCAGAAACCACGTATGCGAGGCCAAGCTGCAGCTTCACTGCTGCTCTTTCAGCTAGAAAAATTATTAAAGGCCCAGTCCTGCTTCCCCAAAAAACATCTTTCCCAGCTCGTAAACTGTACAACTGTCAGAGAGTGAAGTATGGTAAAAAATTAAAAACATCAAGAGTTTTAAGAAGAATAAAGGCAGGTTTCATAAACAGACTCCTATACCAGGTACCTCACCTGAGTGCTTCCCTAAGTCTGGTAAGGGAGTAAATCCATCACTGCTCGTTCCTGCTCTCCTGACCTCTCCATGGAGAGGATGGATGGGCACAGGCACTTTATTCTGCTCGCTGAGGAGGGGTGGGTCAGGTGTCTGGGTTGTAATTTAGGTGCAGGTAGAATTAAGTTAATAAATACGAGATCTAAGAGTCACACCCGGCATTTGCAGTGAGGGGAAGACCAGCAGGCCTGGCAGTACATCCCAGGTTCCTGGGAATGTCTTTCCCCAGATTTGAGCCCTTTTTCACACACACACACCCTCCTTTTTACACATCCATGGGTGCACTCCCACAACAAAACAAGGAATGGCTTTCCTTAACTGAGCATGGATCTGGGGAGCTTGACTTGCTGGGAATTCCTAAACAGTGAAAGGGTCACCTGACCCAGCCCTGGCCAGGAAAACAATGACTATGGCCAGACCAATGCTGATCTGGACTAGAAAATACACACACAGATTTATTACCTTCAGCTTCAGCATATAATACCTTTTTCCTGTTGAAACACTTTCTTGCAGGTATATAATCCCTCTGGTTCTGAATGGCAGTTTTTGAGGTTTTCATGAAGAGATGATCATCTCCTTCAATACTGTCCAAGTTACCAGATTGTCCCAGAAAGTATTTTAAGATGTAGTTTGTTTTCTCTGTGGAGCATTGAGACAACTTTATACTGAAAGGATCATCATCTGATGATGATCATCTTTTGCTTCTAAAGAAAAGAGCAGTTCTGTAACGAATAATGTGCTAATACATCAATATTTCAGAAAGAGGAGTAAGGGTATCAGGGTGGGTAGTGCAAATATGAAGTGCAGAAAGAACACCACACACTAAGAAAGAGAGAACCATCAATTAGAATCCTAAACAGTGTAATAATGAATTACTTTAGGAAGAAAGCTTCCAGTACCTCAAGGCCTTAGCAAATCACTGCACAAATTCAGATGCAGAATGCTTTCAGACTGTGCACTCACAACTTACACCTGCAGTAGCCATGTGCTGGTGATGCAACAGCTGGATAAATCTACTCCCCCATTCAACCTCCACCAGCTGACTCGAGAACAGCCAGGAGCATGAGAAATTTTTCATTTTACTGTAATCATGTGTGTGTTACTGATGCTTACACAGCCCTGCTTTCATGAGGAAGAAAAGCCAAAAATAAAAACGTCACAACTTAAAAGAGTGCCTTGTTCCACTGGTATTTACACTGCTGCAGAAGTGTAAGGTTTGGATTACTAACATGGACTATTCACCACCAAATTCCCAGGAAAATGCAAGCTGCAAAAGGTTGTGCTTGCTTTAATTTCTTGACCAAAAGGTAAAACTCTTCTAGACAACTTTGTAGTTTAGTTAAAAACTATTTTGATCCTGCTGAAATTTGTCATTTTACAAAAATGACGCTTACTACCTTGAAAAAAATCAATCACCTTAAAGCACCGTTTCATTGGTTCGAAGAACAAAAAAAAATATCCATCAATCACTAAATTTGGTTTTGCTGGAAATGCCATAATTATTTTCCCTACATTACTTGCTTGCACAGGGTGAATACGGCAAAGGTTCTGATCTTTACTGTCATGTCCTCAGCACATCCAGCCTCTCAATTCTGCCATGACTACACGGAGCTCAGTCAGGAATACAGTTTTTCTCCCTATTCAAGGGCATTGCTTGATCACACCAAATAGCTCTGGCTTAAAGCACAGACCTGTCCATTTTTATGAGTACTCATTTTGGTGCCTCAAAATTGAGCTGTTTGCTCTAGGCAGTTACTGTGGCTTCTGCTCATGAACATGCTTTGTTCCTCAATCTCCTTCCAGAAAACAGGAAGCAACAGCCTGACAGCAGAAGGGAAAAAAGAAGACAGCAGAAACCTCTGTATCAGAGCTATCCTCACACATTTGCTTCCAGGTCTGGATGTACTTTTGGGCTCACAGTTGCTTATTTCAATCAAGTTTTGTCATGGGAAATGTTGACAGACATGGAGAATAACAATGTTTTTCACCTACAGTGAAATGTTCTGAAAGGCAAGATGCCTGGTGGTTAATTTTCTCCTTTTGGTAAATATGCATATAGCCTGTCCTGTTTTTTGACTCGAATGATATTTGAAGTATTTTTAGAGGCAACCACTGGCTAGACCAAACATTCTCCCTTTCCTGAAATAGCAGCTCTATTTTACGGTCTCTGAAGCATCCTGGCTTTCCCTGTCTCAGCTGCAACTCAGTTCTGTCTGATCTACTCGATCAGAGCTCTTCCCCACACCTTCAGGGATGCTCCCAATTCTGCACAGCCCACCTCAGCCTTTGAGTACCAGAGCTGTATTTCAGTGAGCAGCATCACCCACACAATCCAGGACAGAAGAGGAAACAATAAGACGCTATCTCTACTCATCCCAGATTTCTTGACAAAGAGATGGTCCTGGAAAAACCAACTTGTTCCCCAGCACAACCAGCAAGAGGAGATGTTTAACAGGACATTCCTCCATGGGCAGTGAAAATCTTACACCAAGGATGGACCTGACTCTGAAGAGTGCTGGCTGAATGCTGTCTCTCACATGAGTACCTGATGTACCTTGATTTTGTTCAAGTTTAACGAGAGCATGGCAGAGGAACAAGGTGTGCATGCTGGAAAGGCACCAAATGGTGACATGTTTGTACTGCTCTTTGGCTAGAACAATACAGCATTTATCAAAAGTTAAACATTTACTCAAAACAGGGCTTCTGAACACTTTCTGTCACAGTGTAAACTGCTCTAATACAGCATGAAGTTCCATACAGAGGAGCACACACAATGGAAGAGGTGAAATAATTCTGCTGACTTGACCCAACCCTTTTTGCTCTGTTTTCTCCTGAGCATGGGAAGAGTGGGATAAGAATATTCCATGCTTGTCTTAAAGAAGATAATAAATTACAACAGCATCTTTTCCTGTTTGATTTCACCCTTGTTTAAGGAGCAAAAAATCGTAACAAAGATGGCATAACAACAGAGAATATAATTCACTTAGGATTTGTTAGCCCTTGATCCAGTTTCAGCTTTTGTATCTAGATGCCTAAACAGAAAGAAGAGTCAGGGAAAAAAAATTACACAGTCCAAACAATTGTTTGTACAGCACCTATCAGTAAATTGTCAACCAAACCATCCTGGTTCTGCACAGCAAGGAATTTGCCCTAGGACAGCAGACTGTACTGAGGCACCAGAAGTTTAAGGTCCTGGGATATAGAATCCCTTCTACCACCATTTCTCAGTTTAGAAGGGCAGCAGCCTGTCTCAAGAGGAGTCATAAAGCAGCCTTGCCACACCAAATCTGACTGGCTTTTTTTTTCTAGCACGCAAACTTTAAGACTGGTATTGCTTTAACACTGTCAGTCGAGTGATGCTGATTTTCAGGAGTGCTTCAGCAAGCACTCGAGAAATTTAATCTTTGCTTGAGCCAGTTCTTGAGACACATGTGCTCCCAGCCTCCAGAGGCGAGGAATTGGCCTGAAATCTCAAAAAAACGGGGCCATAACTTGCATATTCCTTCTTACCACCACTGCTACAGTATTTATGTATTTATATACAAAGCCAATATACAACGACAAGTCATCTAAAGACTTCTCCAGGGAGAGAAATGACATGGAAACCTCCCCCACGTCCCAAAGGGTACAAACTGGCAGATGGACAGCTGTAACTGAGACGAGCACGACGCTGAAGAGCTTTTCCAAATGTACTGGCTGTCCTGCCCTACTGCCAGCGGTGTGTTCCTTCCCTTGTATCGTCATCTGATGCAGACCTGAAGGAATGAGCCCATCCACAGGACTCAAGCAGCACAGAAATGCATTTACCAGGCGCCGTGGAGGCACTGAAATAATTACCTAACGTGCAAGGTCACAGTGTGCTGTACTAAATCTTCCATGTATTGTAAACAGGCCATTTCTGCAGGACAAAAGCACAAGCAACATTGTTTTGCTCACCTATTATAGTGGCCTCGCCACCAGAAGCGTTACAAAAGCAGGATATGCGACTGGAGAGAGAAATCATCTAAATTTTGTCCTCAGGCCACGGGCTCTCCATCCCTCCAGCTTCTCCCAGCAAGCACAGTGGTTTCACTCACACAGGGCTCGGGTTTCTGCCATCTGCCCACCATATTGGAGGGGAGGTTTGAAAAGAGACCGAACAAAGCAGGGCTTGTCTCTCCCCACCAGCCAAGGAGAAGCCTGAACTGCCCAGCAGGCAGTCTCTACATCAACAACTACTCAGGAGGCTCTGAAGGCTAAAAACAGCAAGAGATCTTCTCTCCAGGAAATAATTTAAACAGAGATGAGGCTATATCAAGAGCTGGAAAAGGGCTTATCAAGAGCTGGAAAAGGGCTTATTGAAAGAGTGGGGGGAAAAGGGGAAACACCCCATCAAATACATGTGTGATAAAACTAAGGCAGCACAAAAATCCAGCTGACATCCAGCAGGAACCAAAGATTTATTCACACCCCTTGCTGCAGAGCTCCTGGACTTACAGCAACTTTAAGAAGTCTCCTAATTCCAGGTAATGAGTGGCTAATGGCATTGCCAGGGAGGCTTTGTCACAGTGACATATTTTCCTGTTACAGCAGGAGGGAAGAAAAGAGAACTACCAGGAAGAAAACATAATTAAAACCCAAATATATTTGTATGAAATGAGTTAACACAGGAGGATGAAGAACTCCAATATGATAAAAAAATCTTATCCAAAAGTGGAAATTCTTTACTGGGAACTCGAGAGAGGCACTCAGACAATTGTTATCTCCCATTCGGTGTGAGGCTGGGCAAGCAGCTAGGGCTGAAAACACTGATTTCAGTCACTTGCTCAACAACAGAAATTGATACAGCAGTGATAACAGGTGTCTGTGGCATTACTGTAAAACAAAACTCTTTGAACAAACTAAAAGGAAATTTCCAAAACTAGACTTCATGTCAAAGAAAAAGAAAAATACCACAGGACGCTCTGTCACATATTCAGCTTGGAGTCTACCTTATTTTCCAGTGAGTAGGGGGCCATAAAACAGTAAAAGCCCTGGAACTGCATCCCACAGAACACAACATTTCTGAATAGCTGCTAACAATCTGGAGATAAACCCTAGTTGGATGTTTAGTAAACAGCTGCTGGCATAAAAATCATATGCAACACAAACCAACACATGTTGATCTTACCATCTCAAGGGGATTCACAGTCTACTGAAACACACAGCTTCTTCATCAGTTATCAAAGATAGAAAAAGAAGGTGTGACTGCACACTGGAAAGACCTAATTGTTTAAGAAAAAAATAAAAAGCAAATAAGAAGTATTAAAAGAAGTAATAAAATGGAGAGCTGAAGCGCATCTTGTAATTTTCAGATCAAAATAAATTAACATGGTCTGAAAATTAAAAACATCCCAGATTAAAAGTCAGTCAGCCACACCATTAGTGCATTCCTCCCAGAGCGAGTGGTCTGAGGAATTTATAAATTTGGCATCGTATTAAATGTGCTATTCCTGGCAGGTCTTCGAAATAAGGGAAGTGAAAAGGCCAGGAACACAGGCAGAGCAACAGGACCAGCTTCAAGAGCACAATTATGGGCTATTTGCTGGCATTTCCAAATATTTTGAGTCCCAAATCCAGAGCATCAAAGAGGGTTAAGGAGTTGTTGGATTAATCTACAGCTCTGATACATGCTGGGATTTGCAGGGAATCCACAGTAATTTCAGTCATGTAATATTTATGGGTAGCAACATATAGACTTTTTTCATTCATTTAATTAAAAAGTATAAAAGTCATGAGCTGAGACATCACTTTTAAAAGGTTTGACATGCACCAAGTCTGAACAAGAAAACACAACAACTTTTCATTTTCCATGCTAAGGAAACACAGAAAAAACCCCAAAAACCAAAAAACCCGCAATCAAAACAACAAACCAAATAGAAAATTCTTTTCCCACAAGGAAAAGCAGCTTTATGCACAAGATTATCTTTCACCAACTATGCAGATAGTCTGCCTCAAGGGAACAGAAAGATGTGCAAGGCATCTGTCACACACAGCAGCAAAAAGGTAGATGGCAAAGAAAAAATGAAAGACACAAAACGGTACAAACTCCCAAACTGCCAGGAGGGTTTGGAGGGAACGCCTCTTGCCAATGACCATATCTGCCCACAGCAATGACCTCTACATTGGAAACACCAAGCTTTTCTTGGCTGGGCCTGATTTTTTTAATATTTGGAGTATTCATTGTAAGCATGCCGCTTCTTCAAATTTTGAAGCAAAAGGAAGTCACTCACTTCAAGTACATAAAAGTCCTCTAGTGAATTTCCAAGCAAAGGCAAATGAGAGATTACAGAGTTACTGGTATCTGTTCAAACATCCACGTGTCAGAGTGTATTAAATGTACCAACTCCATCACACAATTCCAGTTCAGTTCACTGCCACAGATCCAATCTCCATCAAGCCAAGAGTTTGTGTCAGCCCTCATGAGTGACTCTTAGACACTGATCTGTGCCTCTGTGGCAGAAAGTGGCTCGAACTGTCACTCATGAAGGACTGAAGAAGGGAGAGCTTGATGCACAGCAGTCCCTGACTCCAGCAAAAGAGGCAGAAATGCTGCACTGTGCTTGGGAACAGCTTTGTCCTGCTTTTCTACAATCAACCAAATTTTTGCCCAAGATATCGTGGGCCTAAACACTTATTCCTTACTAAAACGCAGGCTGTGCCTATGACAGTTGTTCCTGTTCCAAAATACGTTCAGGAGAGAAGAGCCACCTCATGGAAGTTCCTCGTGACAGTCCTTGGCTTGAGGTGGGACAGTGAGGAGCTGTGAGTTATGGACTGAAGGGAAATTTGTCTTCAGAAGTGTGCTCATCAAAAGGTATTTTGAAACCATCTCCCCAGCTGTTCCTGACACAGGCCAAAAATCCAGACAGAAACACACAAAACATGGGAACCTGAACCACTGCAGCAAGAAAATATTCTCCAGTTTCCTTCTGCACCCCAGCCACGTTAGCTCTGCAGACCTTTTGGCATTCCTGGCATCCTGTCCCACCCCACTCTCTCCATGCCCTGAAGATCATAAGAACATCTTTGATTTGCAGAAGGTAGAACACAGAAAGAAAAGATCCTTTAGGTGTAGCAGCTAAGGAACTTCTGAAATTCTCTGTTTCTAAAAGCACGGAAAGGCAAAGGCAACGGGATGAATCAGAGGTGCAACACAGATGTAAAAGCAGAGCCAC
Organism: Bombycilla garrulus; assembly: GCA_013400315.1. Classification (NCBI taxonomy): domain Eukaryota; kingdom Metazoa; phylum Chordata; class Aves; order Passeriformes; family Bombycillidae; genus Bombycilla; species Bombycilla garrulus. The sequence continues at coordinate 323,911 of VXBU01017413.1, forward strand.
TAAGAAGAAAGGAAGGAAATCATAACCAAAGAATGAATTTCTTCAAAATCCACACATCCTAATGCTCCCCACGTCCTCTGCACTCCCTCAATTGAATTTTTGTCCATGTAAATAAACATGTGCAATGGGATTTCAGCTCAGGACCGTGCTCCCATTACTGTAGCTTGCATTTAATTGAAATGTGCAATCCCATGGAAGCCCAAACTTTAACCCATTTGGGTGGAGTGACTATTATTACAAGCATCATATTTTTCCTAAAGCTCCAGCTGCTGGAACTGTAAGAGTCCGTGAGAATCCAAAGATCTCAGCTGCAGGATTTTTGTTTTGTTTATTTTAAAAGATAACTCAAGTTCTCATGCTTGTGGAGAAATAAAAATAAATAAAAAGAAAAAGCTTAAAACCATGACTTGCAGGTTTATTAAAGGCTCAGAAATCAGAAGAAAGAAGAAAAAAAATATTTTCCATCTTTTAAAAAAAGCTTACGATTCTTTTAGTTTCCTAACTGCTAACTCCTTTGGGGTTTTATTCTGCAGCACTTTCTCTCCAATTACTTTCTTTTGCAGAATATAATTATTCCTCAATGAAGTGACAGATTAAAGGGCCCATTCTTCCTGTACTTTTACTGAAGGTGATCAGTAAAAAGTCATTTCTTTTCCATGCATACAAGAAGATGTAAAATTATTTCAAGGGCTAGTTTAGACCACAGTGTAGGGGATGAGAGGGAAGAGACAGATCTGCTACAAGACTTGTTGGATAAAATACAAAAAGGTAACAAATCATTCATGTAGCCTCAGAACAAAGGAACCAGGCCACAGTCTATCATCAGGTTTGTGCCTATCACCCAATCAATGCCAACAATTAATGAAAGCCTGGACAAGCACAGAATATACCTGACTCTCCATGGGCATTTTTCTGGGAATTCACTAGAATGCCTTATCTGCAATGCCAACACCATTAATGCCAAGGGAAATAGAAAACACCCAACACAATGCCTTGAAAATTGCTCCGTTACTTTTTAATTGGGATTTCAAACTATTTTCAGATTGTGCTTTGTCTCATCACCTGGTTTACTCGGTTTTGAAAACACCCTGTGGAAGCAGGGGAGCAGCTTTGTGGTGCAAATGTGTTTCACATGATAACACCAGATGACCACACTGTGCACACATCACCTGTATCCCCTCCTCCAGAAGAGTAAAGCAGTTGTCAGAACTCATTTTCGTGTTATGAAATAAGTTGAGATACGCTTTGTGCAGCTCTAATGTTTTTATGTTTTTGTATTTTCATGGAGAAAAAGAAATATTTTTTTTCTAAGCAGTTTCCAGGTTCATTGGGACTCTCAAGTTACAGAACTGAAGCCCAATAAGCAGCACAGGATCATCGGCGATAAAAATGAGAGACTGAATGAAGTGCAAGCAAGAAAACACACACGTGTGTGCACATGTGTTATTATATTAAGATATGCATAAGCACAGCTTGGCCAAATAAAGATTTCAGTTAAGCACCCATTACTGAAACACAGATTTCGTGCAGTTAATTAAAAAATACCTTCTAATGATTCTCGCTGAGTAAAGCAAACTACAGCTATGTAAGAGTGATGGAGACATTTACTGAAATTCACTCAGACCACTGTGCTGGCCAAAGAGGTTAAACATGGGAGAAGAAGGCAGAAAGGTGCACTGCCGTCTCACTTAGGAGATGTTATGCTGCAATCCCAGAAAGCCTGGCTGGCTCAAGAGGAGCTACTCAGTTCACAGAGTTGCTTCAAAAAAAATTCCATTTTCAAATCTGCTGCGAGGTTTCCTCTCCCTCCTCTGCAGTATCAAATGCTACTGACCACAGCTGGAAAAGACATATAAAATGAAATGGAGCCCTGTCTCCTACCAGTACAAACCCACTAATGAGAAGTTATTAAAAATATCCTATTCATTTCACCCACAAGAACACCTCCCTAAAAACTTTACTGTCAACGTAGACCTTAGTCTGAATGATAAAGCCAGTGGTCAAGCTCAGCCTTTACACAGATTGCAATACCACAGCGCAATGCAAGCAGCACCTACACTTGATGCAACCCCAATTTTTTTAACATGTCTAAGAGATTAACAATCAATTTCTTTCATCTTCAGGGCAATAACTGCTCAGGCCAAAGCAAGAAAGCGAGGAATTGTTTCATTTGGCACTCTCTTGTACCAGTACATTTACCAAACAGCTCTTACGTAGAGCTTGTCATGGTGATTCATTTTATTGCATCCAAGCCTGTTGTACTGCCCCAGTAGGTATTCCAGCTACAAATGAGTCATAAAACCCCTGAATGTGGTGTTTCGTAGAAAAGGCTGAATTCTCCATCAAAGGAGTTTCAAGAGAGAAGTTAAAAGATCAAAAAGAAAGCACCATTACTTGGGGGCGAGGGGGCTGGAAAAAGAAAAAGAATACATGAATAAATAATGTGGAAGTAAACAAAGTCCTTGCCGTGTTGAGCACAGCTGTTCTACAGCATTTATAAAGTCTCTGGTTACAGTCAGGGCCATTTCCCCAAGGAAAGAAAAGCCCTGTATTGCACAATATGGGAACATGAACACACAGGGAATATGCATTGACTTGTTAGTGCTGAGGAAAAAAAAGATTTTGAAAAAAATCATCAATCTACAACAATTCTAAACAAACAAGCAATGTGGTGCTGCCAGAGGACTGCACAGAGACGATTACACCGGAGTCAAAATTCTTACAAAGTCAACATTCAGTGTACTGCTTTAGACAGCTACCTAAACACAACCAAGTTTGCCTCTTTGAAGCAGTTAGATGGGTAAGAGAACAGCCTATTATGAAGTGCAGACACTGAGTAAATCATTGCCCTTGCTCAGTTCTGAAACAGAGAACAAGCTGTTCCGCTTTGCTCCGGCTCCTCATCCGTGCTCAGCGCCTGCACTGACTCTGTGTGTGTGGAATCTGTGCCCATTCCTGCACGGGGATGGGAAGGCAAGAAGTTCAGTAGCAATTATGCTGGCATTAAGAGGAGTCCAGCACAGCCAGTCTGTAGGAAAGGGATGAGGTAGATGAGGTACAGCACGCTGATGGAGCAGAGCCACAGCACGTCCATAGGGCTGTTTAAACTGCATTGTCAGAGAGCCCACGGAACTCAGAGCAGCCCACAGGCAGTGCAGCTCTCTGCTTTCCAGGGCTGCAATAAATAACCACAGCAGCAGCAATCCAAGTGGGAAGTCACATTTTCCAACAAGCATGACAGCATGAGACACCTGCATTCATTCTCCCTCTCTGGAGGTGGGCATACACAAACAGGCAGCTCAATGCACAATCCTGCAAGACTCAGGGACAGCTCTCCTAAACTTGCTGCACTGCAGCACAGAGCTAGTTCAAATATCCAAACCAATATAGCCAAAGAGTCAGCCAGGGTTTGTTTTGTTCAGCTGGAGAAAAGCCTTATTGCTTCTAGTAAGGAAGCCAGCTCAGTATACCCATGTCTCAGTGCACACACACATTCTTTAGCACTGTATAAATACCATAAACTGTCTTGCTCCAGTGGTAGCTCCTTCAGATTTATTCACACAAGCCATCCCTTCTGTTGAAAGACCAGTATTTCTGCCCAGCATTTCCAGCTGATCCTGGTGTGACAACTTCACACTGAAAATCTAAAATCCCTGCTTTCCAGCTCAAGAAAGCAAACCATTAGTCAGAGCAATCTCCTAGCAGTAAGAAAGCACTGATTGAATTTTCACTCCACCCAATTCAAAGGTCAGAGAGTAGTTTTCCATCCTACATTGCTCTATACCATACAGAGCAGGAAGCTGAACCAAGTCTTCCACATGGGAGGCCAGTCCCTTTACAGCCTACCATGCATCTGCACATTCACGTGCACACACTCTCTCTCTCTCTCTGAGTTTCTTCAGAACTCTCTTTCATTTTCCCCTGAAAAAAAATCAGCAAAACTGATGAGTCTTGCAAAATACTTTGGCTCCAAATACAAAAAAGCATTTCAACAAAATTCCAAGTCCAATTTTCATGAGCAATGCTAGTACTGACATCAATTGTCAAGATAACAAAAGCAAAGTGAGTGGAGTAAAACTAATAATACAAGACCATGAGCTAATTAGGATGGAAAACAGACTTCTGTGGCATTAAGTTTGTATTGCTCAATGTCTGTGAGGTTTCAGGTGGTGTAAGACAGATCTGGAATCCTCACTCTTATACTGGCATGTGTCTAGAGTAAATACTATACACACTCATCAAAGTTGCTCTAGTATTTTCAGGAATGCAAAGATGACCTAATAAAAATTAGATTTTAATTTTAACATAGGCTATTTTTTTAAATCATCAGAAAAAAGGGGTATTCTGTTTAGAAAGCCATTTTGCTTTCACTGACTGCAGGGATGGAAAAAAAAAGAAAGGGAAAAAAAAAAGACTCAGAAGCCACATTCCTACTCCTCTGCCTTCTTGAATGACTCCATTATGAGGCTGAAAAGGAGATTTAATTAAATCAGTTCCACTTACCAACCAAACCTTACCTGTTTCTTTGCCAGAGACACCATTCCTTCTTGTTCCCAAAGGGGTGTTGAGAGGAGGGACAGAAGAGAAGCAAAACTGGATTTTTAAGAGCAGGAAAGCAGAGGGGGCTTTAACTTTTAACCCAATGAAAAAAAAAAAAAAAACAACCAAAAAAAACAGTGGAAAGAAACCCAGACAGAGATATCAAACATTCAATATTGCCAAGGCACCACTGCTACCACTCTTCTCCTGAAGATCCAGGATACCACATGCCGAACTCTCGGATACTAAAAATAAGTAAATATCCTAAAAGAGCTTCTGCTGAATTGTACTTTCACAGCAGAAGCTGGACAAAGTCCAAGAAGTACCATGAAACTGAGGCTTTCTGTATATTGCAGCCATTAAAATATGCAGTGAGTTAAAAGAGTGCAAGGAAAGCCTGTACTGTGGTAGCCCCTGCTAAACCTCATAACCATCTCTTTCTCCTCAGCTGTTGCATGAGGGGAGAAAAATTATTACCCTCTGAAAATTAAGAATCAACTTCTTTAAACAGATGAGTCAGCAGATGTAAACTTCAGCAAAGCTAATTCCCCAAGCTGCTGACATCACCACACACACACACAGAGACCACCTAGGAATTACTGCAGGCATGCTACTGTTCTGAAAAACGTGGAACAAAAAGCAGAACAACCTCTGTGGTCGTAGGTGTTGTTTTACTGTGATTACCCAGGGTAACAGAGCTGCTGATTACCTCAAATAGTCTGAGTGCTACGCATTTTGCTCTTCAAAAGCTTTCATGTAGCATCACCTCACACCCAGTTGTTTTTGACAACAGAGCCGGCATTGCTCTTGTTCCCTGCTCACACAAAAACACTGTCAGGGGCTCCGGAGCAGCTGAGAGCAAAGGGGAACCTATTTCTGCAGAGGCACAGGTCACCTCTGCCCAGCCACGCTGCCAGCAGCAGCCTTCACCCACAGCTTTGAGGGGGCTCGGGTATCACCAGCTGGGGAGACTGAACTGTCAAACTCTGTCAGCCACAACCCGGATTTCTGCCCTGAACTGAAGCAGCACTTCTGTCCAGCTGGCTGGATCGGGAAAAGAACTGAAACACAGTGTTGTCACTATGCTTGCTGCAAATATTAAAAAGCTGCAGCTCTATTATTTGCCATGCTGCAGAAGAAAAAGGCCATTATTAAAATCACTTGCTGATAAAACACCTACAATATAAGTTGGGCTTGACCAAAGCCACCCATGCAGGCCTGTGCCCAGATCCAAACAGAGCCACGAGGCCACACATGTTTTGGATCATGCCAGACCTCCCCAGCCACGACACAACCCCCCAGGCTGGCTCTACCCCAAGTTTCACTTCTGCAGGAGGAGAGGGAAGCCCAAGGTCACCCATCCCTGAACCTCTGTGGGCTGCCTGAGCTTCAGAAAACTCACCAGTTGCCCAGTTTGATAATAAATCACACTGGTGTCTCTGCCCTGACACTACAATGTAGGTTCACATTCACTGCTGGACACACACCATGCCACTGCGGGATGCCAATTCTCATGAACAAAAGATCCAGCTAGTTAAACAGAAAAATAAATCTCAGCGGCTAATAGGATGGAAGGGAATTTTCAGTCCAAATAGCTGCAGGACTTCTTAAGAATATTTTTTTTTTTTGGAATAACTCAGACCTAGAAGAGGCCTGTTATGCCAAGCACAGTAAGTTAAATTCACAGCCACATCTGAAATAGGCATCTGGCTCACTAATAAGAGACCCTACATTTTGCACTTTACCTAAACATCAGTAAAAGGGAAAATCTCCATGGCAATGCCCACAGACTTCACAAATTCTTTTTACTGCAGCAATGTAATACTACCTTATAGACACAGAAAACAAGGTTCTTATTCTGGACAATACGGACAATCAGAAAAGATCTCAGCACATTGTATTTTATTTTGTCTACTTCTTTAAACAAAGAGGAGAGAAAAGTAGATTGAACTGCTCACTCTCTGTTTTGAAGATTAAGGTGACACTGACAAATGAACAGTCAATTTGCCAAAAATTCAAAGAATGAACTTTGTAAAAGGAAACAGAGATACTGAACGTATTACAGCTGCCTTTGACTTTGTAATGCAAAGCACTGTGCTGAACCATGGAAATCAGAAAGCCAAACCGACTTGGAAACAGATCAGTCTGCATTTCACTGTAAGCAGTAAACAGGAGAAAAGGCTTTGAGTTTCAGGGATTTTTTTCAAAGCATAATATAACAAACAAAAAGCAACTTTTTCCACCTGTCATCAAACTGACTATCTGCCTTTTGATATTTGTGTCTTTTACAGCTAATACACTATTTATCACTTTCCTAGTAAGCATTCAGCGCCTCCCCAGTAATTGTGTACCCAGTTTATATCTGAAGTGCCTTTGCAACACATGCATTGCCTGCCTGAGAAAACAGCTAGTTTTTCTAACTCATCCTTACACAAACAGAGCACAAATTACAGCTGGACCACGTGACTATGTAAAGAAATCATCAGAAGATTAAGCACAGATTATTATATATTTTTAAAGCTTTAAAACTATTTCAAGCCTCATTGTGTTTCAGGTTAGGACACTGTTCTTCATGGCTTGGGATTCTCTTCATGGGAATCTGCAAACAAAATACAAACAAGACAGTACACAGCTACTCTGGCAGCACTGTTCAAAGCATGTGCTGTATTTACAAGTCACATTAACAGATGCTGTTGGTCCTTTCAACTGCTCTAAGAAATATGTATGACCTTTCACAAGATCCCCTGCAAACTGATGTGGCCAAAATAAAGAACAGTACTTTCAATTTTTACTAATATCTAACCCCCTGGTCCCCACTTCCTGACGCACTTCTGCACACCGTCCTGCCAGGCGATGGAAAAGGGTAAGGAAACACAAAGTTACCTAGCGTGACTTGGAACAGAGGGCCTCTGTTCCAATGTAAAAGCCACAGAGTGTTTTTTAAAAGTTGCAGGCTAGCAGGACAGCTGATGGGAGGAACAGTGAGATTCACACACTGAATGTCGGTGTCACTTCTGAGCTGTCACACCGTGCACCACGGAGATAAACATTGCACATGTGAAATAATTGTCAGTTACTTCAGGCTGTCAAACATTTCAATGGAACATTGTCATCTCAGCGGCAGACAAGTAAAATAACTGTGTTTGAGTAAGTCTACATTCATCCAAAACACACCTCACAAAATCACAGGGGGGTGGAGGGAGGGCAAATAGAAAGCACCTTTCACTTGCCCTTAGAACACACTGGAAGATCATGACAAAACCCTTAATGCCACCAAGCTTTGTGCCCATTTGTGCAGCATACCTGCTTAACACTGCTAAAGTAACATAAATCCTTAAACCGTGGCAGCACAACGAGGCTGTGTCCTAAAAGCCTTGTTATTTCAGCTGGCAGAGACAAGATGAAACTAAAAAGGAAATACACTGGTACATACAGAGCCTCAGTTCCACAGGCAGGATAGGCTGGGCTCGTGTTTTGGTTGTAGGATGGAGAAGATTCAAAGCCTACCCTGGAAAGAGCCGGTGCCAGCATGGCACTACTTGCCTGCTGGGGAAAATTCCTTGACCGGGAACCCAGGAGCCACTCTGGCATCACCCTCACAGCACCTGAGCTGGGATGAAAGCCCCTTTGCAGCTACACACCCCACACTCACACAGGCAGAACAGGTTTGCTCACCAGCTCAATCCCAGGTTTCCTATAGCATTGTCTCTCTGGATCCTTAAAGCAATTTATTCACGGCACAGTAGCAGAGAAACAGCTCAAGGTGGTGTCTACGAGAGGGAACCCGAACAAAGGAACTCCTGGGCTTTTATCCACTCACAGCCAAAGCACAGGAAAGTCTGGGATCTTCCTGTTGAGTACCTTCCTCCTGCTGCGTCTGTGAGTGTCCAGTCACCTGGATGTGCCACAGGTCCCCATGAGCTTTATCATCAAAAGGGTTGGGAGCTCACAGCCTTTTATTTCAGGCTCTGGAACTCAACCTGCAGCTGCACCTCAAGCTGCCTGCCCCTAAAGTGCTCCTCAACAGCTTGGAACACGGACATCTGGGGCACTGATGTGGCTCTGGAGCCACCCTGGGGATGCCACCCAGTTCTACCCCCACCACAAGAGCTCAGATGTACCTGTGCACCTAAAGCTCAGGAAGGGACGCCCTCTGTCCCTGCTGAGGACCAGGATTGGCCCCTTCAAGAAGCCTCCCTTGCTCTCCTCACCACAGAACTGCACAGCATGTGAAGGCTTTGTTAACTCTGCTCAAGGCTGTAGGGATGTTGTTATCCCTGGAGATCATTTCCTTTCTGCTGCTGCAGGGGAGGCAAAATGCTCTGACTCCCTACTCCATGGTGAGTCCATGCCTGGATTTCCTGATTTTAGTCCAGGCAAGGCACCTACCTTGTCTAGGCCAGAAAATATCCACCTGAAGATGAACAACAACGTTATTTCCTCACTCCTTCATCTGCTGTCACGCACTGCACAGTCCCCAAGGCAGGAACTACCGACAGCTACAGGTGGGGCAAACCATGACAGATGTTGTCTTGACCCAAGCTGGTGCCTCCAGAGTTTTTTCTGGTTGTTTCAGTACCTTGTGAGCAGCTGGACTAGGCAGGTTAAAAAGAGCTGGTGAAGGTGGTGTGCCACAGAACCCGAGAGGGAAGGCAAGAAGAATTTGAGGGCAATGAAATTGGTAAAACACACTTTTGGAAGGGCTGTCTGTGCGATTAAAAAGCAAATATTTTTGTGAGCTAGAAAATGGAAAACAAATTTTTTTTTGTTTTTGTTTAGTTGTTTTTTTGTAAGTTATTCTCTGTTTCTGGAAGTCTGATTTTTATTAATGTAATATTTCTGTTAGCAGCCTTGTCTACGTAAGGCATCTGTAGAAAGTTTTTATTGTTAACTTAATAGTGAAAATCTAATAGAGGTTCTATTTGAATTTTCCTATTAAATTGACGTCAATTGCAGTCTGAGAATCAGATTGTTACAGCCCAGACTATGAAACAAACATTCAAGTCAGATGCTATAAATGTAGCCACTGCACACTGGTAAGTGTGCTTTAATATTTTTAATCAGGTCTTTGGGAAGAGCCAAGATATACTTGGCATAGAGATGAGGGGAAAAATTATAAAAATGTAGATGTTTTACTTGGAAAGTCAATTATAATTTATTTACAGAAAAACTGAAAAAAAAAAAAGAATACTCACACAGAATTGCACTTTAGCAAGCAGATGTACAAACATAAAAGCAACTAGAGTTTGATGTCTTAATCAGCACTGGCCACACAACAGACAAAAGGTGAGACATCATCTTCCCTGTGAGATTACTTCCACAGGAACATTATGTGTGGCACAGGGATCCCAGAAAGGAATGGGGAATAAGGGAATCTTATGGCAGAGTTGGAGCAGCTGAATGGACTGAATAATGGTACAGCAGAAAGAAAAGAAATTGTGTGTAGGGAGAGAAAACTTTTGTTTGGAGATCAGAAGAATTTACCGATAGCAGGATTACAAGAAATCTGAAAATTCCAGCTAAGATTCCCATCAAAGGGACAGCAGGGTCCTATACCTCATCCAAACCTTTGGAAAAAAAACTCATCCTCCTCAAAGCTGTAGATTTTTACAGAGAAACCAGCAGATAAAATAAATACATCACCAAGTGGTAACAAAGAGCTGTGCTGGAAGAGAGATGGCTGGGATGGCCTCCTCCCCTCTCCCGTGATGGTCTCCAGAAATCTGTGGGGATGGCATGGGGTCCCAGGGCACACAGCACTGATGCTTCTCTTGCCAAAAGCCACAATGAGATCAAAGAGAGCTGAGAAGAATAAAAAAACCAGTCCACACAAATACACATGGCTCTATTATTTCCAATTATTTCCAATGTTTACTGCTACAAAGAAGGCCCGAACCCTTATCAGATTTCAAAACCTTTTAAGGATGTGTGAAAGAAGGATGAATCAGAGCAGAAAAGCCTGAAGAGTTTTGTCATTTTTCCAGCAGAGGTGGACTACACAAGTTGTATTTTCAACTCAACAGAAAAGCATTGGAGCTTTGTGCTAATTATAAAGTCACTCAGAATATCATCCAAATCACGGACTCTTTTATTAACTAGAAAACCAGCTGGGTAAAAGTTTTCTTCTCCTCTAACCCACAAGATATTTGTAAGGCCTGCAATAATAAGGTCTGAAGTCAAACAGGTTTTTAAATTAAAAACAAACTAACAAAACAAAACTGCTTAAAATAAAAAAGATAAATTACATTTTACAGAACTTCAGATTGTTTCTTATTTAATACAAACAAGGCTGTAAGTTACAAACAAGTGTTAGAAAAGCGAATTCTCTTTCCAAAATATTTTTTCATGACTCTTGGCAATAATAACCAGATTGTGCTTGGATGTTAGATTAAGGAGAGGGGAAAAGAGCCCTGTGACCTGTATTGCATGTTAGAGTAAGAGTAAGGAATGGTGATGCCAGTGCAGGCACCAGGTAATTGCCACAGACCTGATACAGACACTGCACTGAAAAATGGAGGGATGCCAGTAGTGCAATAGAAAATGAAGGTGCTGGAGCCCTCAATGCATCTCTGTCCCTTATAAATCCACGCTTGCAAAATGCAAATTCCCAACATTCAGTAAGAAGTTATTTACTGGATGCAAACATGAAAATGTTCAACTTCCTTCCAGGCAACAAACCTTCCTGCTGAGGTTCTGTGGGCACTGAAATGGGAACACAGCCTTGTTGTGATGACGCTGGTGGACATTTGCTTTGCACAGAGCAGCAGGTTTCCTGTGCGAGGCTGGAGAGATCCCAGCAGGATTTATGGTATATTGTTACAGCACCGTCTAGACGTGACTCGCTCAGGAACCGATAACAGCGAGCCCACGACAATGCAAGCCCAACACAGGGACCACGTCCTGCCAACACTGCAGCGGGAACAGCTCTCTGGGACAAACCTCTTTTGTACAGCCTCCTCGGCAGGCTGGTCTCCTACTCCCAACCTGTCCAGGGTGAGGGAAATGCAGACTGAACTTGTAGAAGCTGTGATGCGCCTACCACAATCTTTCCTGGATAGCTGGGGGGGTTCTGTAGCGCTCCCATGTCACTTTGCCCAGCTGGGAAGGGCCGTTCAAGTTCTGGCTCCAGCAAGAAACTCAACCCAGGCTGGAGCACACTCTACAGTCATCTTATTGGCACACTGGGAAAGAGCTGGGTGCCTTCTCTGGGGCCTTGGGCAGGCTCTGATGGCTTGCCTTTGCCATACCAGTAAAGGCCATTGCCTAGCCAGGACACAGCTTGCTTTGGCAGCAGACCCTGCAGGAGGATTGGCAACAGCACCAAGAGGACTTTCATGCTTGGAATAAGCTTAGCTGCACCTGGGCTCCCGTTGACAGAATTATGCTGGTAAAAGTGGAAGGGGGAAAACGGGGGGAAATGGCTTCCTGACCAACCAAACATGCCAGCAAAATCAGCAAGTGTAGGGCCAGGCTTCAGAACAAACCACACCGCAATCCCTGGCACACGCTGTTATAGTGGAAATTTCAATCACAATAACCTGCAGTAATTAAATGGACCACGGAAGGACTTTTGCCCTCAGGGAAGGGATAAAAAGAATAATATTTCCTTCAACAAGCTGGAATACATCCAGCACCAGCACAACTGTGCAGGACTGGGTGTAGCAGTATCAACCTCTCACGCGACAGCCGCTGGCAAGGAAACCCGGACAGAGAAGTGTGGGAAATGCAAGTGCTTTCTCTTTTCAGTCCTACAGCACTCCTGGATACCTGAAGCTGCTACTCCAAGGAGGTAAAAAAAAAAAAAAAAAGCACAGCTGACTTGGAAGTCAGCCACTGTGTACTGATGCTTGGAGAGGTCGGTGTGAAGACAAACTGCAAGTCTGGAGCCTTCCTGGAGGAGCACTCATTGATTCCTTTCTGCAAGCAAGACATGTAGCAGCTCACTATTTGAAAATCTGTCTCCATTTGTGGAGGCTGAAGAAGGCTTCATCATTCAATCTAGCACAGCATTTGTTTCTCAGACAGATCCAACTATTTTTCAAGGTGCGAGCTCTTAAAGCTGACAGGATACATCCTTTTCCTATCCCACCAGTACACCAGCTTTTGTGGAAACTATGTATCTAAAAAGACAAACAGTTACCAATTCTCCTTACAATAACATCCATCCTATTTTTGTCATCTTGTTTAAAGACATGTGAGATTATAAATTTTCTTTACTTCTTTCTGGTTGACTTAGCAAATCTTCCCCAAATCAAATGTTAGTCACACATACATTCCCTAAAACTTAATGCTTAGCAACACCCCAAATAATAAACTCTACAGGATTTTTATGAGTCAGTATTTCTACACTCCTGTCCTACCAAATATCAAACTCTTTTCTTTGATCAGTTGGCACTAATGTTACTCTGGCCACACTTATATATTATGCAAATCTACTCCTACTTGAATTTCTTATTTCATGCATTTGCAAGTTTTTAAGGGGGAACCAATAAATCCCTGCATCTGTAAACTTTTTTTTTAATCAAACATGTGAAATATTTAAACTCTTTTTTTATCACAACCATGGCCTGCTACAGAGCTGGTACCTCCACCACTGCAACTACAGGTTCACAAAGTTATTTGATAATTCCCTTCCCTGAAATTCCTTGATACAGATTACCAGGCATTAGGGAATCCTGGATAGATTAATGAACAGCTGAACATGTAGTCAGCAGAAGAGGAATGTCCTTTCTGAGCCCAGAAAGTAACAAAATATATATGCTCATATTTCATAGAAGACACAAAACAGCAGATCTGCACGGGAGAACACGTTTCAGGAAAGGGTCAGTGTTTGTCCAGCATTATTCTTGTGTGCAAGCTCACAAGCACAGAGAGCATCAGCTACCCTGAGTAACATCCACTCCCTCTCCTTCTGTTAATAACAGGTCAGATAAGAATGCTTTTAAACTAGGAAGAATAATGACAGTTAATGGAATCTTCCACTACATTGTACTACACATTAGTGTCTTGTACTCAAATACATAATGCAGTGAAAAATAAAGCAGTTTGTATTAGCAGGAACATAGCTGGAAAATTGCATGTTTTCTTTGCTATTGCATTTCATCTACCACTACAATTTCGATACCTCAGTGGCATCTTGCTTCTTGAGAATTTACAGGTCAGAGAATAAAAGAAGAAGGGTGAAAACAGAAAGACATTTACCTATAACTTTGCATTTTACAAATCCTATTTCTGTCTAACACAGCTATTCACATTTGGTCAGCTACTGTACGTGTGTGGGAAACTGTTCTGAAAACAGTAATTTGGCACAGGCAGTAAAAACACACAGCCAGGACATTTGCTGAGCAGAAATATGTGTAAACTCCATGAAGGGGGTTAACACAAAGCCAGGAGTGGTGATATTCTAAACACTGGTAGTAGCAGCAGCATAAAACTTAAGCAAGCAATTTAGACAATGAAATAGCACATTCTTTCCTTTACAGAGGAGAGAAGAAAACAGAAAATTTCTGTTCTCCCATTCTTTCCATTTGGACAAAGCATCGAAGTGCATTCACCAGCCAGAGAGAGCAGCTTTCACAGCACGAAGCTCACTGGTACAGGTGAACAATAGGATGGAGTGTATCTGAAGTGTGCTGAGCAACAGGTGAAATACAGAATGAATCTTAGAATCCTGCAAGGCTGCTGACATCAAAGGAGCAACACTACAGCAGGCCTGACTCTGAGCAAGAGCTTTTCTTCATGTGGGAAAACCTGTAACAGCAGATCACGGAGGGGAGAAAAAAGCATGGGAGAGAAACACCCACCACGCAAGTCCGCAAAGCAGGCTGGCTCCAAGCAGCTTTTGCCACTCTTTTCCTTGGGAAAACCTGCTCAAGGGTTGTTTTTGTTTGGGAGCTGTTTTGGTTTAAGCCCAGCCAGCCCCACAGTGCCACTCGCTCACTGTCCCTGCTGAGAAGGGTAAGAGAATCAGAAGAGTAAAAGCGAGAAAACTCGTGGGTTGAGACAATGACATTTGAAGAAGTAAAGCAAACATTACACATGCAAGCAAAATGAAACAAGGAGTTCATTCACCACATGCTGTGACAGGCAGGTGTGCAACCACCTCCAGGAGAGCTGGGCCCTGTCACACCTAACAGCGACTTGGGAGGACAAACACCATCCCTGCAAACATCCCCCTCCTTCCTCCTAGCCGATATGCTGAGCATGATCCCCATGGTCTGGGACATCCCTTTGGGCACTTGGGGTCAGCTGTCCCCTCCCAGCTTCTTGTGTACCCTCAGCCTCGTTGCTGAGAAGAAAAGCTCTTATGTAAATCCTGCTTAGCAAGAACTAAAGCATCCCTGTGCTATCAGCACTGCTTCCAGCACAAATCCCAAACTCAGATCGTACCAGCTACGCGGAAGGAAATCAACTCCACATGCCAGCCAAAACCAGCACAGGGGCTCAGTCTGAGAGCTCACAAACACCAGTGCTGGACATGCAATCTGGGTTTTTCAGAAGTTTTCTCTAGAGCTAGTGTATATTTTCTTCCTCCTCTGGCTCACAGACTTCTGGGACGGTTCCTGTAACGATACTTCCAGATTTGCTTGGAAATTTGTTCTTCCAGCTGTATGCTTTCAGTCTCTGCCTCAGAAGCACAAGAGCAGTATGTACAGGTTTCATTTCCAGCTGAAATACCAATTGCAACACCCAAGTCAAAGTTCCAGGAGTGACCTTAGCTCCTATAGCCTCAGGGACAGACTTGGTGGCACATAAAATCCTGCCCATCTCCTGCAGGAGAAAGGAGCAAACAACAGTTACCATCCAGAGAGAGACCATCAGGGTGCTAATAGCAACACTAACCCTCAGGAACCCACACTTCAATCACCAGAGTATACATTACCTGAAAAAAGCATCAGTGAGCACAAGTCCTGCTGGACTGCAAAACCAAACATACCCAACTGCAAGCTAACTTGACAGGGACATGAACACCATTCAACCTGACAAAGCATCTGTCTTCCCAAGTGCTGGATTTGCATGGTTCAACATGTGCAAGTCCAGCAGCTGAAACCAAGTGATCTTTCAGCACCAGGAAACAAAATTTCTATTTTCAACAGCATTTCTCTTTGTCCCAAAAAAAGTCTTGCAGGTGTAAGAACTGTAGAGAATGAGATGCTCACACCACGACATTGGGGCTAGAAATAACCTTTACAGCATTCTACTGAAAACCTGTATCACGTGAATCAAAATAACAGCAGGAATACCAGAAAAAAAGAACATGTAGTACTTGTATTAGTGAACCCATGTATGCATCTCAATTTTCAAGTATTAAAAATATCTTACTTTTCCTTTAGCCTAAAACAGGTATTTCAGATATCAAAATGTTCATAAACCCCAAAAATCAAGTCTGCATTTTTACATAGGTGGCTAGTGAGATTAAAAAAAATATTCCTTCTATCCAAGCAAATGCACATACTAGTATTTTCTGGTTACAGAATGAAAATCTGCCAACTTTAAAAACAGAGAAACCACCAACTTGCTTCAAAATCCACGTTAATGAACACTTTAAGGCAAGGATCTAAAAGCTTTCCTTGAGGAAGCAACAAAAATGGATAAATTTGATTCCCAGTCAGCGCTTTCAAACACCCATGGGTTCTTCACAGTCAAACAAACTTCCCCCAGGGATAACAGGCCTGCGGTTCGACTTGGGGATGGCCAAGTAGGTGCTCTGGGGTCACCATTTCATGTTTCTCACCAGACAAATCTACCCTCGTGATAAAATAGCTCATGCAAAGGTTCCAGCCTCAGGCTGTTTTGGATATTAATGTCCTTCTCCCCATGCAAATAACTAATCATAGAATCCCAAAATCATTTAGGCTGGACAAGACCTACAAGATCAACTGAGACTGAACAAACTCTGTGAACTAGAGCACAGCCCTGAGTGTCACATCCCGGCATTTCCTGAACACCTCCAGGGGTGGTGACTCCATCACCTCCCTGGGCAGCCCATTCCAACGCTGCACAACCCTTTCCATCAGGAAATTCTTCCTGATGTCCAACCTGCACCTCCCCTAGGGGCTGTATTTATTATGCAACATGCAGTGAAACTCAAGCAAGAGGAAAAGACAGCACACAAATATCAAAGCACACAAGTGTAAAAGGGCCCTGTATTGGGATGCACATTGACACTATTAAATATTATTACTCACGAAGTATAAACTATGTGTCCACATCATGTTTACAGGTATATATAAAATCAGAAGCGTTTCCAGTTTTATGAGGAGAAACAAACCTAAAGGTTACAGGGTTATTTGACTGCCAACACACACATTGCTTCCAAAAAAGCTCTAGACAGGAAAGGCAGAACCAATCCTGTACTCATGATCCCTACAAGCAATTTGCTGTTGAAATCAAATTTAAAACATGCAATTAATCAATATAACATACTAAAGGATTCAAAAGTATTCACACATGCAGTTAATTCTGAACTTTTTTTCTGTGACATTCATTAAGGAATATTCATCCTGTTCCTGTTAACATTGATAGTATTTCATTACACCCAAATGCTGTGGAAACACCATAAACAAGGACAACTTCATTTTGATTAGCAGACCATCACAATCTAAGCTCTTCTTATTACTGAGGAGTTTTCTTAAGATAAAAAAGATCATAAGTCACTTAAAGCCAGTTAATTCCTGTTTTAATGGAAAAAGTAACTTTTTCCAGCTGTGAAGCAGCCCTAAACTCCTAGAGGCCTAAACTCCCACAGCCAGATTTGACTTGAGAGCCTTTTCAGGATTAAGAAATTGGTTTGAGCTCAGGGTGTACTGTCAGACCACAATAAAAGGAAAATGAATACAATATGCTGGAAATACAACACTAGTCACATTCAAAAAAAAAAAGCCACTTTCTGACAGCATTAATTATGACACTGTGCCTCCCACTCTTATCACGCACAGCCCTTTCACAGCAGCTCTACAGACCTCCACCCTCAGCCATCCCAGGCATGAAACAACACAACAACAAGCCTTCTGGAAGACAGAAAAAGAGAGTTACTGCTTAGTTCTAGTTCACAGAAAGTGCTTGCTGAAAGGTTTTTGGGTTTTTTTCTTGTTTTTCCAGTTTCATCTGTTTCAAAGAAACTTCTGCATCTGTCTTTGGGAGAAAGGGTGATGAAGCGAGTGGTAAGGAACGGACAAACACTGGCAAACCAAGGAAAGTCACAGTTTTCATAGAAAAAAACCCAAAACCAAAACCCCATGCTTTACACATTTCTATTGAAAAACTTCTACCAAAGGAGAGGAGGGAGAAGGAAAGAAAGAAAAGTGAAAACTCTTGGAATGCTGTATCTGCCACCCAAGGCTCCAACACAACTCCTGCCAGAGCATCCTTAGGCTTGTGACCTGAACACTCAAGTCATCTTTTCTTTTGTCCTGCAAACCCACAAATAAGAAACTGGTACCACAAGTCACATTAAGGACATGACAATCTCCTGAAAACACACAGCTGAAAGCATCAGTGAGCGATGTGCCACCTAATTCAGGTACCCCAGGGCATGTATCCGGTCATGGGGTCTGAGTGCCCAAAGAGCCAAGCTGCCCAAAGGCTCTGTCATGCCCAGTGGGGAGTGCCAGCAGCTGAGATGGGCAAAGAATTGGGAAAGCCACAGTGATGAACATAAAAGCAATCCTGTACAGTACTGGAACAAACTGGTGCAGACTGGGAATGAGGTCTAAGGCCCCTTTACCTGGAGCTCTCTACCAGCAGGACACCACGGGATCCCTCACTCAGTGAGACTCTGCTGGGCCTGCTCATCTTTGGACAGGCTTGTCCTCTGCCCCGGACCTGCTCACATGGCTTGGGGTGCACAACAGAAACCCAGAACAAACACAGTCCAACACATTGTCAGGCAGAGCTGTGCTGCAGAAACCAGCAAAGGCCTCCCCAGACACAAGGTAGGTGTGAACAGCTGGTTTTCCCCCCCAGTTTAGGTAGTGTTAAATCCAGCATTTACTGCCATGGCAGCAAGACCAAGCAGAAAAACAAGAGCCACGTGCTCAAAGACAAAGAACAGATTTACTGCCCTCACACAGAGGGCAATGCCATGACCGCTCCTTATCACACAGCAGTTCAAGAAGCAACACGTGTCCTATACACAAGCATTCCAACCCAGCAGAAACAAAGTGCAGCAGAAGACAAAGCTGCAGGATCTATGACCAGCAAAAGCTGGGCAGTGAATGCCTGTAGCTGCTCTGGCACTTGGAGTGGCCACACAAACAATGATTTATGGGCTCTACCATTTGGGACTGTCAAAGAGCAGTGGCACATCTTTAATTACGGAGGATTTAAATCATACATACAACCATTACAAGAATACGTTTTTGAGACACAACCATTACAAGAATACGTTTTTGAGACACAGAGATGGATTTTCTTCATTTCTACAAAATTTTGACCAAATTGTCTGCTTGACCAAGCTCAATTATTTCTTCTTGGTAGTAAATACCATCCAAATTACTGTTCTACACAGCAATACTCACTGCTAATAGAATCCACATACGTGATCATCCTTTAAGAAATCCTCATTTTTTAAGAAACAGTTCCCAAGCACACATACATGCCACAAAACATCCAAGTTATAAAATCAAGAAGAAAAGTTGAGTTAGCCCTGTTCAAAGAAACAGTACATCTACCAGCATCTTTATTTCAATTGCACAGAGATTAAACAAACATATAACTAGGAGCCTGAGAGAATCACAGATTTGTTATAAAACCATCCAGTGCATCCGAGTTCCGAGGAACCTGCCACCCTGAGAAGAAGGCAGATGATGTTGCTGATTGATTTTTCTGGCAGTCACAATGCCTACTCCTGTTCAAATGTCCATTTTCCAGACTCTGCAGGACTGTCTTCCAAAGCCTAGTCTTGATAAAGTGTCTTTTCTTTTTGTATTTTAAAAATATAGTTGATCTCCCATTGTCAGTAAATGTGTCAGCAATTGTATTCATCTCATAGACGAGTGAATTTTTTCATTTTGTTGCTGAATTTTTCCAATTTTGTTGTAGCAACTGGTCCAGATTGTGATTACAGAATTTGACATACTTAGCATTTTACTGCATAGTCAAGACAATCTTTCAGAAAGTGCAGACATTGAAATTACACAAGTCCCTTTTTCAATTAATAAATGAATATCTTATTTTTAATTTTTAAATACAAGGCAGAAAGACCAGCAGTAATCTCTGATGGGAGCTAAGGAATCTCTTGGTATCTCCCAGCAGGGAAAAAAAATAAGCTGCTTGATTTTTGCATCTCAAAGAAAGTAAACAGGTAATGCCAAAGTTCCTATACACATAAACTCCAAATCACTTGTTCTTTAGCAAACACAGATGAATTCACGATACAGACTGGCTTTCCTTATTGATTTCAACCCATTTCTTGACCTCCTTCATTGCTACTTGTTCCTCTTCCTTTTCCTACATTTCAACTCCATAAAAATCTAGTAATACGCTTATAAAATGTTCTTGAAATAAATATTTTGTATTAAGCAAAATAAAGTTTTACTAGTGCTTTCCCCAATGCAAACATTCCAAAGAAATTTCAGTTTTGGTCGAAAATCTATTTAGAATTACTTTGATTAAATGTCACTTTCATAAATATAGAGGCAATTAAAAACATCTGGAATATAAAATACTTCTTTGTATGCACTGTTTTGAGTAAAATCCAGTAATTTCATGAAATTTATTTACCGTGTGCTTCGAAGTTAACTGAGGTGACTGAACTAGGTGTTACCTCTGAAGTCACAGTTACCTGCTTGTGCAGAGATTCCTGCTTCCACCCACACCAGAGCAGCAGAGCACCCACACACCAGGCTGCTAATCCTTTGGGAACACGGGAATACCACCAGCCCGGCCACACAGCTCAGGAAATGGCAATGTAAGCTGTAACAGCCCCACTGCACCGCTGCAGCACCCAACCCTACAAGCGTTTCCTTCATGCAGGAAAATGCAAGAGGGCCAGCAGGAAAACCCTGTGTGCCTCACCTGACAACGTGAGACGAGCAGTGGGGCATTTTAGGGTTTTATATCTAAAGCAGAAACAAAGAAGACTTCTTTCAATCTTTCTGTGGAAAATCCACCCCGAAATCCCTCTCAGTCTTACAGGAGTTTCTTGAAGACGTGCACTCACCACACATCTTCCTAGGGTGCGTGGAAGGGTACAAAGTGACGTAACAGTTATTTGTATGTAACTGCAGGAATAGCTGAATATCAAAAAACAATTCTGGGACAAACTAGTTCCTTAACAAACAATACATTCTTCTATGCCTTAACTGCAGTTTTGCCAGTTTCAGGCCAGAAAGAACAAACAAACTGACCCCATGCTGGGACCTGGTGTGGCTGAGGTTTCCCTGTGCCTTTCAGAGCCTCAGAACTTGGGCTGATTGTTTCAATCTGGCATTGATCCATTCAATCTGAAGCCTTGAGAGGCTACCCAGAACAGAGGCTAAGGCAGAGTTAAAGGAATAAAGTAGGTATTTATTAAAAAGCCTTCAAAGAATTCACCTTGGGCAATACGAGAGCCTGGCCGAGGCTACACCCAAGATGGACAACGGGTCATGAGTTTTCACACTTTGATAAGTTTTGGTCCATTTACATACTGGGGTTAATTGTCCAATTACAGCTGCAGGTAATGAAGTCACATTCTCTCAGTCTGCTCCCCACAATTCCCTGTTGTTTGCGCTTTTTTGGCCTGAAGCTGCAATGGTGTCCTTGGTTCTGGGGCTGGGAAAGGATTCACCAGACTGTGAGGAGAACTTGCTAACACTTTATATGAAGTTCAGAGTTATAAACTAATGCAGTACAGAATCTGAAAAATATGAAAGCTAAAGCGTAAGGCATCACAGCACAAAACCAAGAATAACGGTAAGGGTCTCAAGTGAGGCTGGCACAGGGTGGGGATTCCAGGCCTCCCCAAGGCTGTGCACCATTTTAGAGACCCTGTGCTCTGTCCCAGGTGGGCTGGCCCACTGGCTGGCACATTGCTCCTTTAAGGAATTCTATGAAGCAGTCCCTGGAAGACTGCTGGTCTGTTAAAACTGCACCATTCATGGTCTAAAGTGCCTTCTTCTCTTCTCTCCTGGCTCGCTGTAAAGCAACGGCACTCTCCAGAAGTATTTTCTTATTTAATTTCCAGTAATTAGAACCCCCCTGTGAGATTAGAGATCTGCAAGCTGACCATTATCACATGCCCATTCCCTGTAATATCCTTCTGCAAGAAGTCTTTTATACCAGGGCTGGTTTAGAACCTAAACTGATAAAAGTAAAAGCAAAAGACAGGGAAAATGACACATTAATTCCATTTATACTGCAAGTCACAGATACTTCAACATAACACCCCAAAACCAATTGAGCAACAGGCAGGACCTGTGTCAGATCTAAGTCCTGAACTGAAGTTTAGTCCCCAGACCATGCAGGATGCTGAATAAAAGCACCTTACTGATGCAGTTCTCCGAGGTTATTCCCTCCCTCCCTGCAATTTCCTGACCCGTTCCCACATCAACAGCAATTTCCTTTAGCTTCACGTTGCCTCTCACTCCTGCACAGGCAACTGACCGAGCTCTCTTCCCTCCCTGCACCCAGCCCGGGTGCCCAACACGCTCCAAGGGCTGTTTTCACACTGTGCTCATGGGGACCGCGCCCACAGGGAGAGTGCAACTGCGCGCTGCCCCAGGGAGGGGCTGCTGGACCCAGGGAATAAGGGCCAGGCAGCACCCTGCCTTGGAAATGTGTTTCCAATTATCTGGGAAGGATGCAAAGAAATGCCTTGGGCTCCCCATGAGACCAGATCACCTGTGACGCAGCAGAAAAAGCCCCTTGAGCACCAACTCCTGCAGAAACCTCTGGCTCCTTCGATGCTGAAGCTAAAGCTGCATTTCAACACTACAGAAACAGTCCCTCACTTTGTCCCTCTCTCCACAATTTAGCCTTCTACAATATATTTAGAAGATAAAGCTATGTTTGAAAATGTAAATCTCATCATTAAGTATTAAGATCACAGAAGAAAAACATGAAAAGACCCAGCCAGAATTCTTTTATTTAGTCCTCATCTATCATTCTTTTCCAATCTATGTGCTCAGTACAGGCTAGAAGGGAGCTCGAGGTTATTCTTCTTGCAAATCCTTTTCTGTCCTGTGTTATCAGCCACTGTTATTACCTAAACTTCCGTTCAGAAACAGCATTTGGAATAGTTTTTCAAGGGGGAAATTATTTTTAATCAAGTCAGGTCATGGATGATGTTAACCAGATTTGTTTTTATTTCTAGTCACTCTTCAAATTAATAATATAATTCCCTGCAGACAAATGGTGTGTTTGTGGTTTGAGATACACATCGAGAGGGAAGACTTATGAGCACGAGGCATTCAAAGTCTTTTTGCCAATGAGAAATGGGAAACTTCTCTGGGTAGGAGAAAGTAGAGCATCCAATTAAGTAGTATTTTCCTTTTTTATCCCTTCTATTTTATTTTAATTTCCACCTCAAAAAGGCTTTTGGCTGCATTTTTGACAGACAACTGAAGCAGGAAAGGTACTGAACAGAGTTAAAAAAAAAAAACCTTTCTAAAAACAAAGACAAAAATAATTGAATGCTAGAGAGGTTTAGGGACTTGCAGGGTCCTAAGTGAAGCACTGCCCTCAGGCAGATGAAGTTTGACAAGAAGAACCTGCAACATTTGAAGAGACAAATTCAACCCCTGGGCTCACCAAGGGTTTCCAGGTGATTTCACCCAAACCACTTATCTCCATGTCTCTGGTTACTTATGGTGCTTGACCATTTTTTCTCCCAAGCCATTGCTAGGATTTGAGGTTTAAGAGCTGGAAACAGTTATGATGCAGGCAGGGCAAAGCTATTCCTTGTGCCTCCTTTGAGCAGCTGCACAAGAGCCGGGACTCCTCCCAAACGGCTGCACTGGAGTCAAGCTGGCAGCTCACCTTGGTGGTGAGCCACTGGAACGGGTTCCCTAAAGAGGCTGCAGACTCTCCATCCCTGGAAATGTTCAAGGCCAGGCTGGATGGGGCTCTGAGCAGCCTGGGATAGTGGAAGGTGTCCCTGCCCGTGGCAGTGGGGCTGGAACTGGATGATCTTTAGGGTCCCTTCCAATCCAAACCGACCTATGACTCTGTGACCAAACCAGACTGAGGAGCACCTCCTCCTCCTCCACTAAATGGAGCACACCAGGCAGAAACACAAAATTTTCCCAGCCTTACAACTCTTGGTGGAGGGAATATCAATGCCCTTCAGCTTCAGTACATCTCACAGTTAAACGCTAAACTAAATCCTTTCCCCACCCCACAGCTGCACTTTTTAGACACAGTTTTACATGCCAGGTCAAAAATCACTTAAAGAATAATTTGATAAGAGAAAAGAAAAACATCTGAAGCAAACAAAAAGCCCAATGTCAGGAGAAATGGAGGAGGGGAGAAACAATAATTTTAAAGTGACCCTTAGTGGGGGGCAGGGGAAGAAGTCTGTCTGATTTTCTTTGGATATAGTTGGGCAGGAAATCGTTGAGGTGGGTTAAAATACCTTTCTTGTACATGCTTTACAAAGAATTTCCTCTGATTACTAGAATAATATTTGTTTTCATGTCAATCTTGATAAATCACAGCTGTGGTGCTTTATTTCCTCTTTTCCCTCTCCTTATTTCCATCTATTAATAGGCCTGCATGTACCCACGTATCAATTAAAAACACTCACAGATATTTATTCTATATATAAACACTTCTGTTTTGCAATCAAATTCCCTACATAACATTGTCCTGCTCCTGAAATGTGTCATTTGCACTCGCACTGCTGAGCTCCATGGTGATCCTGCTCTCTCCCTGGTGAGCCCAGGACCCCAGGGATGTGGGATTCACACAGCCCCGTGCTTGGAGAAACACAGAGGGGTTGAGGGGGTAAAACTCCAGCAATGTCCCTGCACCCACTGCAGGCTCGCAACTGGAAATGCCAGAAGAAGAAAAGCAAAAGCCTGAGCAATGCTGGCTGTTTGGTTCTTGGGTCTTCCTCCTTTTTGCTTCCCTAGTTCAAGACAAAGAAGGTAAGACATCTGAAGAAGCTTTAGTGTAATTCAGAGCTATTCAATTCTTCAATTTCAAAGCTATAAAAGGTTCTGGAAGTAGTTTTAACCAAGTATTTTAGGCCACCAATATGGTCGGCAACAGTTCCAAATAACATTCTTCAATATTTCCACTGCTGAATGTTGGAATCCAGCATAGGAAGGAAGGGATTTATTCTTCTAGTTCAATACACTAAACCTCACATATTTTTAATAATTTGACTTACAGGAAAACTATGAAAATCTTATTACAGCTTATCTCCCCCAGGTGTCACTTACCCCCTTAAAATGCAACTCTGAACTAGTTCTCAGGCCCAAACTCAACATATTTCTCAGACTCCAAGGAGAAAATGGAGATAAGAATGCGCTGCCATAGCCCACTGAGTTTCATCAACTGATCAAGTGGAAATTCTTTCCAATATCAAGTTTTTCTTAAAGCCTCTGACAGTCACAACAGCTGCTTTATTTCTATGCTGAGCAGAGCAGCATTAATGAGAGAGTTATTTGCTTTCTTTAAGAAGATTTAGCACAACCATAAAAGAGGACTTTTATGACGGGTCCCACGAACCAGTTCCTTAGCTCTTAACAGAGCAGGTAGATACAGTTTTGGAAACAAGACTCCCTTCCCAGAAAGTTGCCTGGAGGCATCTGACCTATTCCTGCTGACAGTCAGTGCATTCAAAGGTCTCTACTAGGAAAGATTATCTCCTGGAGCTGATTAGGCAACTTTACAGCTGCCGCGCTGAGATTTTTAACAGCCTTTAAGAACCATCCACTTAGTTCAGAGCGAAATGATAATAAAAAAAATAAAACAACAAACCACCACGGAGTGACAACAAGCATTAAAACCCCAGCAGGTGAGAACTGCTCAGCTGGGCAGCAGGGCACGAGGCAGGGAACATGCTGTACCCTGCACACACCCATCCCCTGGCCCTTCCTCCCACGGGAGCTCTCCCAAAGCCAGCGCTGCTCCCTCACGTGAGCAAGGGTGACAGGGTGCTGCTGTGCCCTTCAGTCAGCTGTCCTTATCTGGCTGCTAGGAAACCTCCCCACACACAAAGTCTAACAAATCCCGGCCACTCCATCTCACTTAGGCCATGCAGCACTCTCTTGGCAGCCATAAAAGCATTAGGTTAACAAGTGGGCTTGATAAATCAGCTTGTAGCCGGGCCAAAATGAAGAGCAATTAGGAGCCTACCTGGAACTTGAACACTATCATTTACGGGGAAGAAAAGAGGGGGGAAAAAAAAGGATCTGCCACCAATCACGACTTGATAATGCA
This sequence comes from Bombycilla garrulus, assembly GCA_013400315.1. NCBI lineage: Eukaryota > Metazoa > Chordata > Aves > Passeriformes > Bombycillidae > Bombycilla > Bombycilla garrulus. The sequence continues at coordinate 349,819 of VXBU01017413.1, forward strand.
AACTAAATAACACAGCACCTCCTGAATCAGAGATGGCAACAGTAGAAGAGACAGGAGAAATCGGATCCGTTTTTCAGTAATCCCGTCTAAGGGCAGGCACCTAGGCTGCAAGCTCCTGGCTCTGGAGTGGGATTAACACTCCACTTTGGGCACTGACTGGAACATAAACGGGGCTTACTGCTTGGGTGTGCACCAAACTGAACAACCAGCACTGCACGAGGATTCTGCCCAGCAGCTGGGGGACACAGCCCACAGGCACACTGACACCAACAACTATGGTTTTCTCTAAGAAAAAGCAGCTATCTAGACCCACTTGGAAAAATGTCTAAAATGCTGCTCTAAAAGAACCTTTCATGTACACAGATGAAATTTCCCCACATAGCTTGTTGCAGAACTTTACTACTACTAGTCATAGAAAAGTTTTCCCCAATATCCAACCAAGCCTCTTTTCTTCTACAAAATAAATAGGATGAAAAGAAATCAGCTACCAGCAGACATGGAGCACACTATTCTTTTCTCGTATCTTCTGACACATCAGAAAATATATGGGTTTTGTTCATAGCCATTTCCGCCCTCCAGGCCTCTCAAAGAATGTTGTTCGCATATAAAAAGCAGGGAGGAGCCATGAAGTATGAGAATTCCAAGGGAACTCTGGACTTCCAGGCTTCATCCAGCCAAGACCGGACGTGATGCACTTGGCCTCCATGGCAAACAAGGGAACACTGAGAACCACGCTTCCCTTCACACTGAATTTTATCCAAATACATCTGCCCATGGATGTTGCACCAGCCCAAGCCAACTGGTCTCAGATAAATCACACAGCTGAAGCAAGGAAGAAGATGGGACAGAAGAACATGGAACTAACTCACCTCTCCTGATTTAGTATTAGATTTTAGTATTTATATACCCTCAAGTAAGGCTAACAAGACATCTCACACCCAACACAAAGAGCTCTCATGCTTTCCCACCCCCTCAGCTTCCAGGAACCCCACAGAGATACAGGACAAGTCTAACTCAGAAGACAGCAAGTCAGAGCTAACTTCAGTACATGCCTTCTAACATGTCTCAGACCCAAGCAAGAAATACCAGTGATTTCTATGGCTGTTCCACAACACTATTTAATATAAAAGTCAACACAGGATTCATCTGTCAGCATCTTCATTCCTGGGAGATGCCAAATGCCCTTACTGCCCATCCAGCTGGGCACAAATTGAATATATGACCCACCTGAGAAGGCCAAGCCTGTAGTCTGCAGATGTTCTAAAAGTAAGGAGATCAATACAAATGCTAAGCAAGATTAGCAGTGGAGATGCTGATTTGCCATTTAATATTCAAAGAAATAAAATACTTCAGTGCTGTGTGGAAGCATCTGACAAAGCCACTTAATGACAAAACCTACTGGCCTGAGGAAATATTTTCTTGCAGCATTACTGCTCTCACAAATGACAAAAAAGTGCAGGAACAGAAGTAGATTGACTGGTGAGGATGGAAGCTCCGAAATCTTACCTAGACTTAACAAAAAGAACTATGCCATCTCAGGAACCTGAGGATTGCTATCATCACAGAGGCACAGCCCTGGGACCTCAAATCTAAGATAAAAATTTCACTTCTGGGCCAACAAGCCACATGCAGGATATCAATTCCCTCTACACCAGCCCAGTGCAGAATGAGGGATTTCCAGATGAGGGACAACAACCTAAGAACAGTGAATGAGAGCTCTCTCCAGGTTGTAAGCAACAGCTCATGGTGAAGATTTTTACCTTGGCAAACATAAGAAGATATAAATCATCTGCTCACCAGACAGGAATTTTTTCCTATTTTCTTCTTCACTTCGTTGCTGCTTTGATCTTCTGAAATGGTAACAATTTCAGTAGCAGTGCTAACAGCAGGCCTAAAAACTGCACACATCCAAGCAGCAGAGGTAAACAAATAAAGAATAAGATCTTGCTCATAAGCCAGCCCTAAAGCTAATTTATTGCTTCCTATTTCAAAGCAGTATGTGGTCACATCAGGAGTGAGCTTGGAATATCATGCTTGCTGGGAAAAATAACACACACATGGAAAAAGTACAAGACACTTGCTGGTACAGGGATCAGTTAAGGATCTAAAACACAGTATCTCAATGAACCAAATCACAGCTACAGCTAAAAGCAAACCAGAACCTTCTCCAATTCCACATTCAACAGGAACCATATACTGGAAATGATCTCCAAGACAAAAAGCTCTACCCACGTGTGATGAGCACATGTAGGTAATTTTATTTATAAAACATTTCTGTACATACTGTGGATTATGCCATAAATGAAAATTAGTTTTCTAGGCAGAAAATCTTACTGCAGCTGCACAGACAGGAGCATGAGCCTTAGCTGAGCTAAGAAACTCCTCTTCCAAGGCTGGTATCAAACATGGCATGAAAGAAACTGAATTATGATTTCACATCTCTGATGCAGCTTCTTTCCAGCCCTCACACACTGTAAGTGAAAATTATTTCCTCTTCTTAGTAAACTGCTTTGATTATGAGCACCATGAAACATCTATGGACATTTGGAGGCAGTGAAAGATCTCACAGCAAGGCTACCATTAAATCTTTGCTGAGAAACAAGGAGAGACATCTGTGTTTCATTGTCTTTGAAATAATTAACTGATTTGTGCATTACCAAAGTGAAAATTAATTTTATTCTACTGTGAGAAAGCTTGGGAAAAGTGGAAGTCTTTAGTAATCTTTAAAAAAAAAAAAAAAAAAAGAAGTCTAGATTAGGCCAGACAAAGAACCAGTTCCCACAAAAGGCATGATGGAGCTATGCCAAATGTTTCTAAGAACAGAGCATTTTTTGGTTATTTTTTTGGAGCCAAATTTCTTATGCCTTCATTCTCTCTTTTATGGGTATTAATAAGATTTCCACATAAATCTGTCTCTACTTAGTCATCTTCACCACTGTCAGACTTCAGAGCCCTCCGCGAGGAAGGACTGCCAACACAAATGTTTGTGATGTCACACGAGCCACACCACCGCTCCAGCCACCGCTCAGAACAAACAGCCCGAAAGTGAAAGGCCACTAAACCCTATGGAGGGGCAAAGGAATAAACAATAAATATATCCAGCATTAGAATTAGGAGGGGGAGAGGTGAAATAACAGCAGTAATCACCTAACTGCGTCTCCTGATGTGGTGTTAAAAATGAAAAAACAGTGAGCATCTTTCTCCAGTTAAGACACATTCTTAGGACAGACTTCATCCACTACTGGGAAATTTTGTCTGTGCTCATCTGAAGCTGCCCTCCCATGATCATTTCACATACTGTGAGCAGAGCAAACCTGTCTTTGATGTATGGAAATTTCCTCCACGGCATCAGTGAATTTTTGCATTCAAGCTTTTGCATTTAGAGCCAGGTAACTCTATCATCCCTTAAAATCTGAGACAGCATCTTCACAGACTGACACCCATGGGTGGATCACTCTGGTTCAACAAACACACACACACACACACAAAAACCCCCGAAACAAACAAA
>VXBU01017413.1:353339-366489 GCA_013400315.1 Bombycilla garrulus
AAAAAAAAAAAAAAAAAAAAAAAAAAAAAAAAAAAAATCACCAGATGCTGGCTGAAGGGAAAGAAGTGAGATCAGCTAAGGAAAGAAAGAATCTCACCAGACAGAACTGTAGTCATTCTTGGGTGGTCACTCACAGATAAACATCAAACAAATCTAATTCACCTTTCCTAACATGTAGAAACAGAATCAACTGTCCAAAGCCCATCCTTAAGTTGTTTGGCCTGTCTTTCATGAGATAGGAAAGGGGGAGTTCAGATTTGCTGGACTAGAAGATAGGAAAGAAGGCAGGAATAATCAGCTCATTGATGTAAGCATTCCTAGATCATAAAAGAACATTTGACCATTCAGAAGAGTGGCACTGAGGAAGCTGTTAATTCAAAGCATGTGGCCATCAATATAATGATATTTCTTTTAAGTTTGCTTTTTATGAGATAAACACATGGAAAAAGAAAACAAACCTGCATACAGCTAAGGAGTTTGGTATCTAAAATTTCATTAAAAACATCTGTGATTGCAGATTCAAGCATTCAAAAGACAGTCTACGACATAATTATGCTTACAAGCACTGACTCCCTGTTTTAGATAGCAATGCATTAAGATCACAGGAAAGATACTCCCTGGGCTATCGAGTTTCTCCCTGAAGTTCTCATCTCCTTAACCTGCTATTATAAATGATTAAGATTGTTACTTTCATCTCAGTTCTAAAAACCTGAACCAAATAAAGGACCCAGAGCCCCCCCAGGCCAAGTTCTCAGGAGTGCACTGAATGACACAGAGGAAGCTGTTTCATCTCTACTCACACTATCTGAGGATTTTTGGGCAGGGTTTTTTTAAGTGCATATCAGCAAATTTTGCAATACAGTGATTTCAGCTTAAAAATCAATGTTTTTCTCAGCATCATGTTACCACTTTCATTTGAAAAGAAACAATATATAAAGGAGATCAGAATGTGAAATAAGCACATATTATAGCAACTGGAAGAATTTTACCATTTTTTAAACACAGATAATTTGCAGTTTCCAAAAGAAAAATAAAATCTAAAGATCTAAACATGACAGCATGTCTAGGCATGCTGACATGATATATATCCAGAATTTAAAATTTTGGGTTTTCAAAAAAATCTGCTCGAGTGGCAGATCACAGCCCAAGTCAGGAAGCCTTAAGGTTAATCCTAAGGATCTTCTTGTTCATCCATGCATAATACAAAAGGAAAAGAAAATTCTAGTTCCAAGGATGATGGCAGCTAAAATATTGGAATGGAAACCGTTTAAATTATACTTCAGTCACCATCATCAAAAGTTCATACTATCCATCAACCCTGAATAAGAGCATCACACATTTTAGGACTAGATTTATACATCACACACAGCAGAAGAGAAAGCTGAAATAGAGACTGGATAACTTTGAGAGGAAGGGGATAGACAATCTGTCTTTACTGCTTCACTTAAAAATGCTCAAGAGCTCTCCAAGAAACATTTGTGTTTGTCATCTCTGTCTCACCACAACAGATGTATCCAGAAAGCCAGGTTTAGATGTCCTCAATTTCAGTTAAGCCCCAGTTCCTCATATTTCCTATGAGCTGGCTCTGATTCCAAAGGTGCCTCGCCAAGAGGAAACGACAGGCTTGGATCTTCACGCGGAATTTAAGCTGGAATACGTGATTTAGTGCTGGCACCCCAGCCCATCTAATTGTTGCACTATTACCCCGTGCTCCTCTATGATCCTGCTTGACACAAACACAGCAGGCTTAGCAGGAATCAGCATTCTGGATCCTGTGGCCCACAAGTCAGTTTTCAGTCCCAATAAGGCACAGACAATATTTCTGTTTGCCACTGAACAGGTTTCTTACTCTGGTCTCTGTAATGAGGCATGAACAGAGCCCATGCTGCCCCAAATTATGAAGTTGTACACACCTGTGGACATACCCGCCTGCTTCTAGAGGTTTTTTTGCTTTTCCACAAGTCACATGAAAGATGAATACTTTGCAACTCTGAGCGGAACGCTGCTGGAAAGTTTCAGGTTCCCTTTGCATCCTTATCCCCCTTTTAACTTCCAAACCGTCCTTGCAGTTCCATCCCTCACAAGCACAGATGAAGAACAGCATTAAATCCTTTAATAGAAAATGTTTATTCATTTGCAGTTTTGTGTAATCAGTAGACAATTAGGACTGCATTTAAGAATGGCACTTGCAGACACATTAAGCTGGTCTTAAAAAAAAACCCCTCAGTAACGGCATATGAATTATCTTGAACATTTCAGCTCGTACAGAATTCAGAATCAACAGAAATGCAGTGAATTTCAGGGAACTGTTTTGATAAATAACAAATATAAACTAGTCCACAGCTTCTGAGAGAACAGGTATATAGCAGCAACAATACATCCATTACACACAGCAGAGTTTTACCAGGTAAAGCTCATTGTGCTTGTCTGTAAAAACACAAGTCATCTATTTCTTTCAACTGGTCCTATCAAACTTTTCACCAGCCAGAGCCCCACACTGAACAACCCCTCATTTAGGGCCACAAGAACGGCTCCAGTTCAGGCTACACTGGGACCTTATCAGCTCCTCCTGCCCAGCCAGCCCCGTGCTCCACAGCACAGCTAAAGCCAGCAGCAACTCAGCCCAGGAATGAGGGATACCATGGAAAGCCCTAGAACAGACCAATCTCCAAATTTAACACTGGAACGTATCATTTGTAAGACATAAGTGGTTATCTCTTAATCAAAATCACTACTCCAGTGTTTACAAATAAACAAACAATTGCACAACTCGGCACACATTTGCAAATCAAGAAAGATGAAGAAATATTAAACTATAAAGAGCCAAAAGTCAATAGTTACTAAAGCTACATATTAATGAGCAAGTCTACCTGTGGAAACATCAGAAAATATGATTTAATTTGCAGAAAGAATCATCATACAAAACTCAGGCTTGTTGACTGTGCTGTCAGTGTCAAGCAAAGAATTCCTCTCGACTGCACAATGCTGATTTCTGTCTATACATACATACATTAACATATATATAAATGTCTTTATGTGTGTGCAGAACTCTATAAAAACATGCTACAAGGTGTCAGGTTGCTTTTTCAGCAGCACAGTGAATGTTAGCTTTGAATTACTTCCTTTAAAATAAGAAAAATTATTGATAGCTGTTTAAAAAAATATAAATTGAAAAGGTCTCTTTGGATTTTAGGATGTGAGCAGAGCTCCTTCTGCACTAAGGATTGAACTGAAGGATCACCCTGTTACCCTGGAAGGCCTGAGCACTCTCAATTACCACTGAAAATAACAGAGGCAGGAGGAGATGGTTAATAACCTTTACAAAAAGCATTTAAGAAAAACAGCATTTTTAACAAACTTACACCTGTACAATATGAATTTTAAAATATCACTGAACGAGAAGGTGAAGGTATTCATTGTCTCACAAGAGTAAGAGGCAGATTCCATTTCAGCACAAGCATCCTGTAACAATCCCAGTGACAGATTCCAACTAAAACTCCAACCACATGAAAAACATCTTCTCAGTTATCTTGCAATTACAGATGCACCCAAACACGCTGAAGTTCCTTATCAACACAAAATACAGTGATCAGACTTTGCCAAGAGTAACCTGTAGTTAGCATCACCATCACAGCTGAAAAGAAATGCACCAGAGAATTCAGTGCAGCACCCAGCAGCTTTTTGCCATTCAAAAGTGAGTTTTGGGGGAAGGACTGCAGCATTTCCAATACAGAAACAGTGGTAGTTGCTTTGGGGGGTGGGTTTCTAGGGGAAATGAAGCAGCAGAGTCTACTCTGCAAGGAAACCCCAGTCAGATCTGTCTGCTGGTGAGCTCAAACAGGCATAAATAAGAAAGAAAAGGAGAAAAGGGGAAGAGAAGCCAGGGAGGGAAAGAGAAGAAAGAAAACAAAAGGAAGAAAAACAAGGGCTCTCAAAAGCACTTGAAACTGCATTGACAGAGGCAAGGGTAGCCAGCACATAAGGCTGTGCAGCCCTTTTTAATCTACACTTTCACACACAGGTCTGCACCTTTCCACAGCTGTCATTTCAGCGGAGATTCAATAGACCAGCACAGACAGGGTTTCACAAGTTTTACTCTGCAGGCAACAAAAAGCCAGGGAGAGCGTGTCTAGATTACTGTTCCCAGAAGTGGAGTAAAAACTGCCTGGATGTGGCTTTTCAGCTGTGCAGGACCCTTTCTAAGCACCCCCATCCTCTCTCTGCTGGCCAGGCAGCAAACAGAAAGGCTCCTGAGGGTAATTTTGCAGACTGCCACGAGAGAGGCTTCACTCTGGCCTCTTCAGCAGCCCCGCAGCCACACTTCAAGGTGAATTTGGGGTGTGTGTTTTTGCCAAGAATCATTATTTTTATGTTACATAGGTAGCAAAACAGATGAATTCTCTGCCTCTCCATCATGACATTACAAACTCAAACATGCACGGGTTTATTTCAAACCATACAGCAAAAGGAAGTGCAAAGACCCAAAGTTATCTGTACTCCAGGGTGAGGAGCAGTTTAGTTCTTGCTGGTGTCCTGGCAGTGATTCCAGCACGGTATCATCAACCTGCTGGGAGTGCAACAGTTCAAAAAATAATTACCCTTCACCACTCAAATACTCAGTTCTTTCCCTATCTGGAATTCATTTCACAACTGTGCCTATGGACAAATTTACTCAAAAATCAGCCAGGAGGATGCTGCTCAGAATAAGTAATGTTCAGTTTTGAAGTTCAGTAATAATTGCTCCCCTTCACTATTACAATTTACTCAAAGGCAACTGGAAATAAGAAGTTTTTTTTAAAACAAAACCTAAAGTCAACAACCCTCAGTGAGCTGATCCTCAAACACAGCAATAGTTTTCCAGCAGGCATCATCATATTTATATTTCACACAGCTTTTAATGAAGCTGAGATATTTCTAAGAGGACCAACCAGTCTGAGAGGAAGGGTTACTTTTTTTAAACCATCAGCAGGGTGTGCCTCAGGACTTCAGCAACCATCAGAAAAAGCATCATGAGGATATTTGAAAAGCACCACTCCTACAGAGTCAGGGAGACAAAAATCTCATTAAAAAAAAAAACCAACAAAATGACGCAGAATGTAATTTTATTTTCTTTTACAATTCAAACCAAAGCATAAATCTTACTACAAAACAAAGCCAACTTCAGCAAGCTACAAAATACAAAAGTCAAATAAACCACTTTAACCCCACATACTTCACTGGTGGATTGGGGGTGTTAGCCAAGGAGGCCTCAGCTATGCTCTGAGCTATTTCTGATATGTGGAGGTTTTGTGATTTTCCAGCCTTGTGCAGGGGCAGAAGGAGAGCCTTTAGCTGTACTGATGCTCATTAATATCTTCTCATTTTTTTTTTCAGTAGTTAATTGCAGTAAAAAACACAGAGAGTCATGCAGTGATAGATCCTAGTCAGTGGGCAGTTCAGATAAAGCAGTACAGTCACTAAAGCACACAGAGTGAGCAACTGGGAACTTTCTTCCTAACTAGTATCAAATTTAAAAAAAACCCAAACAAACAAACAAAAAAAGGCAGTTTTTCTCATCCCCAACCTGTTTAGCATCAGAAATGCGTACACTTCAATGAAGAATAAATACAAATATCTACGCTGGAAGAGCTTCACTCATACGTTGTGACATGCACATATTCTCCATGATCACGGTATATTTCTATCTCACACAATCAGACTTTGTAGCAGTTAGGGGGGAGTTTGTTTTGACCTTGGGGGGGGTGGTTTGGGTTTTTTTTTCCCAAATTCCTTTCAACTCTTTCATTTTTAAGCAAATACCTTGTCAATACCTCTCAGTCAGATCTGTTTTACATAGAATTTCAGTCTCTTCTCAGATGAGGCTCAGAAGTTTGGGTTACCTGTGGACCCTAATTGTTCTGTATGTCTGACCAAAACTTGATACAGAACTCCATACCATGCCTTCACTAACCCCATTTTATAATAAAACCTCACACACACAAAATCTTTCCATGACCATCACTGCCAGCTGACACAGAATTCTTTTCTTGACAGGTTCAAAAATTAACAATGCCATTTTACTGACCAAACTCTTATAACCACCAGCATCTTCCCTGTGCTGCATATTTTCCCTTTTGTCCAGCAAACCCTTGGGGTGGCACTACATAAACATCCACCCATCTCCTGTGTTCAGGAGTAGCAAAGGACCATTTGTCCCATCAGCTCATTGCACGGAATCACAGAGAGGCTGGGGCTGGAAGGCACCTCTGCAGATCATCTAGTCCAACCCTTCTGCCAAGGCAGGGCCACCTAGAGCAGGTGACACAGGGTGGTGGCCAGGCAGGTTTGGAATCTCTCCAGAGGAGCATCCACAGCCTCTCTGGGGAGCCTGCTGCNCGAACGGGACACGGAGCTCCAGGCTGCGGCCTCACCGGGGCAGAGGAGAGAGCGATGTTCTGTTATTGCCCTTCTCACGTGATATTTCCTGCTTTATTTATAAACGCTATTACAGAGTCTGGAGGTGCACAGCATATTCCGCACCGGGGAGGACCCGCCGGGTCCATCCAGCTCGGCTCCCGGCTCTGGCACCGCGGAGCCGCGGGGTGCGGGACGCGAGGGCCGCGCTGGGACAGCAGCTCCAGAGCAGCGGCTCCAGAGCAGCTCCCGGCACGGGCTGAGTTAAGGACCACGGACAGATTTTGTGGATGCTGTTCGTGCCCGGTTCGGGGCTCTCGTGCCCTCTAGGGGGCCGCGCCCGCCAGCGCCGGCACCGCCCGCCCGCTGCCGGAGGGACCGGCACCACCTTCAGCATCACCTTCATCATCATCACCGCCTTCACCGCCTCACGACAGTGACACACACCCACACTGAGCGAGAAGAAAAGCGGCTCAAACCCTTCATTTAAATAAATAAATAAATAAACAAACAAACAAACAAACAAATAAATAAATAAATAAATAGATAGATAAATAAAGCCAAAGCTTCACAAAGTGGTATGGCGCATCCTCTTGCCACAGCCCCAGTGAATCTCCAAAAGCAGTTCAGAAATAAAAGCGCTGATGTTTCACCCACAGCTTAAAACTCAGACAGACATCGCGTTTCATTATTGTTTTTACAATATTGTTACAATGATTGTTACTCCCGGTGCAAAGAACTGCTGCTACTGCTTGCAGCAGGGCTTAAAGCAAAACTTGAAACTCACAGCAGGACTTGGAGCAAGACAACGTGAGCACAAAAGAACATGAACAAACAAACACAAATCAAAATAAACCCCACAAGCACACACAAACAAAACAAAAAACAAAAAAAAAAAACCCCAAACAGAGAAACAAAAAATCAAACGAGAAAAGAAAAAAAAAAAAAAGAGGAAAGAAAAAGAAAAAAGAAAACCCAACCCCACCACCCTACTCCCAAAACCTGAAAAACTGCACACTCCAAATGCGAGGTGTTTCTTTGAGTGACACCCTGACTAACACAGAAGAGACTCTGAGGAAAGAGACTGGTAATTCATAAAAAAAACTTCTTCAAAACCAAGCAGAGAAAAAAAAATAAAAATCCATGCACAAACTAAAACACGACTTCCACCTTGTCATCTGAATCTGTACATTTCTTTCCTTATCGGTCAAGGGGTATGCTACAAGCTGTACATCTCCCATCAGATTACCTAAGTAAATCACAGCAACTGGCTCAAAGCCTTAATTGCAGCAGTGTTCTTTTCATTCTCAAATCATTTAGGATGCAGTCAACTCACCCCCACTCCAAGCCCTGCAGTTTGCAGGCACCAGAACCCAGCAACCTTTTCACTTCCAGGCTGAGATTATTTTTTTATATTACTTTTTAAAGAAAAAAGTCCAAGCAATATTCCTTCTATTTGCAACACACACCTATGCCTCAGTCGCCACAAAAAAACAGTTGGAACATGAGAACACTAACAGCAGATTAGGACAAATTCATACAAATGTCACAGTTAACGTCCAAAACATCATGTGTCACTGTTTTTCCCCTCCAACCCCCAACAAGCTTCTCAAAACACATTTCATACACAGGGTCACTGTTCTGGCTGTTTATTTAATTAACATGACAACCCAGAGTACACAGGATTTCTTTCAGTTCCCCAGCTTTGCATTTTCACACTTCAGGCAGAAAGAGCAGAAAGTCACTACTGTACTTTACTTTTTTTGCCAATATACCATAATATACATTTCTCGATTTAACCAATTGACAGAAATAGATTCTAAGCCCTTCGTGAGAGTTTCAGCAGCAGTTTTAACATTTTTGTGAGGCTTGAAAGAAAAATATAAAAAAAACCCCAAGGAGGGCAGGTTTGCGTAAATGAAGCCATGCAAAAGAAAATAAAGCATTACATCTGGAATCCCTGGGTGATTTTTGCTGGAGCCTTACTTAAATATTTTACACTGCTGTGTTTCAGCAAGTCACCAGATGACATAACTCCTCAGTATTCCTTAGTTTTTAGTGACCTAAATGGCAATGCCATTAAATCTTATCGGAGTAATTACAGCTCAATAAACCTTATTAGCAGGAGGTATATGGTAAATAAAACCTCACATGTCTAATAGGAGACCTATGCCTTTCACACAGACAAAGTTCAGTACTTAAATTCAATCTGCCATCCCCCCACTCTAAAATTTTCTGTTTCTCTATGTTGCACCCTGATCTCTCCCATTTTCAGGCAGGAGGTCAGGACCCATATTAAAAATTAAACTTAAAAGTTCGTTATAATATAAGGCTACATTTGTCTACTTTTTAAGGCAGAAGGAGGAAGAACCAGCCAGGGGGAAGGCGCAACATATTCCTGGCACTAACAAAGCTCTCACAAACAGTGAGAGGAGATAAAGCCTTAAATTTTTCCCTTGGAAAAATATAAAAAAGAAATGAATAAACGACAAATATATTTCCTTTTCTCTACTGTTCCTTAGATCTTATCACTACAGAGATATCTCTGACCATGTGAACTGTTACAGTATTGTCTTCTCAACTCGGCAGACAGGCGGTGATAACGACGGTCCCGGCTCACAACTTTCCCAGGCTACAGGCTGGGAACAAGCAGAGTTACCACCCAGAACCCCAGGAAAAACAGTCAGTCGGGCAAAAAAACCCCACTGCTGCTGCTGAAGGAAGATAGGAGAGTCTGGCACCAAAGTTACCGGTCTGAAAAAATAACTCTTAACAAGGAAAAAAGGGATGGGAAAGAGACGGCAGCACGAAACAGCTCCCAAATCCCAAAGGAACTGAAAATAAGTGACAGACCCTCAGATGTCCCTCGGGAAGGCAAAGAGCTTTCTACTTCAACTTCCCAGAAGGAGGGAAAGAGCAAAATAGAAATGCTAAAGGGAAATGGACAGCAAAGCCGTGTGCCTTAGGAGGCAGAGAACACGGAGGGCAGTTTGTCCGTGGAGCTGCTGGCCTGGGACATGGGACATGGCCCATGGGGACATGGGAGCTGCAGGAGAAGCTCCTCCACCCCTGGATGGACCCCGGGACCCCTACAGTCTTCTGACTAAGGTAAAAAACAAAATCCTGCAAAAGTAAATCAAACTATTTGCAGCAGCTGCAAATAACACACGCTTGTAATAAATCCAAGGTAGCTGAAAGCTTCACATTCCCCTAAACAAAACAAACAGGAAAGCAAAATCAGGAGTCTCCAGCATGGTTTAAATTTGCCCAGCTACAATCTCCTGTACATCATTCTACCCACCAAGGCAAAATCACCTCCTTGGACAACTGTATGTTGAAATTAACATGTCAATCAGAGGCAGAAACTCCGGAGCACACCAGCATTTTAATATTTTAATGGTAAATAACAACACACAAAACACATTTCTACTCCCCTCCCTACCCCACCAACCTCCTCTCCACACTTTCAGGAAGAGACAAATAGTTTGCAAAAACCTGGATATAAAAACTCCAAAAGTCATCTTCTTGGTGACACTTCTGCATTTACAGAAAAAAAAAAGTAATTTCTTCATTCATTCCCTGTCTTACCCATCCATTCACAATTTCACTCTGCATCCTCTTTGAAATCTGGCTGAGCGAGCCCTCAAGGAGCTGAGGATCCTCAGCCAGCCTTGATGAAATCACAGGGAGACAACACTCAGCTGGGAGCAGGATCAGGAGCACATTTCTCAATGAGAGCTACACACACACCAGTCTGGAGGCTTTTAATCCAAAGTATTTGCCAAAGTTGGGAAAGAGAGAGAACCTATACAAAAAGCAACCACAAAAAGCACAGAATTAAACTAAAAATGGGGAAAGAGCAGTTTTAGCAACAACAGAAGGTTGCATCGTGGTAGCATTTGAATTCTGAATGGTGGCTTTTTTAATGGAAGTTTTTAATTTCAAATCCTTTTTGGAACTAATAGGCAGCTAACACAAGATGTGCTAATACAATATCCATGTTATCAGTTTGCAATTCCTGGTACTGTCATTTACATCACAAAACCACACAGATTCACCTTCGAATTCTAGTAGGGAAGAATTCAGATTATAATTGAGATGTGTGTGTCTGAAAAAGAAAAATTCAGAAATTCCAACTCCCATAGAATCTGACTGTTTCATATTAACAGAAACAGAAATGAAGGGAATCAAATTCTGGAAAAAAATAAAAGCTCAATTAAATGCTCAGCAATAGGGAAGGTTACACAGGAGGTGATGGGAAAGATCTCTAAAACTTTGCCTGATGTTACTCACTAAATTGAAGTACATGTTTCAAAGCAGCAAAGTGGATCTATTTCCTGATGAAAAGTATTAGCAGCTCACAGATGTACAAACAAGACCAGAAACATTCAGGGGATGTTTTCTTAAAAACAGGGGGGCCAAGAGAAGGCCTGGTTTTCTTTCAAAGCCCTCATCTCTATTTTTAACATGTTATGTTTAAAAACTGTCCAAAACAAAAACATTTACCTGTGCTTTCTTTAAGTCTACAGGGAGCTGATTTTTGCTATAAACATAAACTTTGTCTGCTGTAAGAGTCCCACCTCTCCCATAACTTCTTCGAGGTCCTTACAGAGCTTTATTTCAGCTTTTCCATTTTTCTATCATGCTAGCACTTATTTAAGAGAAGAGCTTTTAGGGAGAGAAGTTCACATACACACAGCCACATTGTGCTTAAAAAAAAAAATAATTAAATAAATACAGAAAGTCTCCCCAAACTCCGAAGTAATCATCAATTTCTAATCAGACAGTGCCACAAGCAATACCAGATCCCACTATTGATTAATAGCGAGTGAGAACAAAAGAAAGAGAAATTTGCCAAAATCCTGCAGCGGGTGAACTGAGCAATTGCCAGCTAACTTCCAGCCCAGCTCCACAGGCTGGAAGTGGGAATTGCTCGGGGCAAAGCTGACCACTGTCCCCAAGTAATGCATCATCAGGGAGGGAAAAAAAGTCCACCTTGTTATCCATCAGCAGTTTAATATTCTGGTATGTGCAGGAGATTTATGAAAATACAAGGACCATGGTCACTGAGTATTGTTTCCAAAAGATGACATTTAGAGATGTCAGCTAAAAGGCAGCATTTATTGGAAGTGTGAAAGCAAGTGGAAAATATGTTTAAGACCTCACAAATGATTATTGTAAGAAACCACCAGAAATCACCTAGCACCACCAAGTAAGCATAAACAGTTTTGATTTCGTACCTCATTGTACTTACAAATTACTCTTACACCCTTCCCTCTCAATTCCTATTAAAGTGAGAACTGGGTCAGTTTCCTACTTTTTCACACTGTATTTGTCTGTGGTAAATATTTACTTTACCTAAACAAAACTGTTGAATAAATTAGAACACTTGTTGTAAAACAAGTTTTAAGCATATAAGGTTGTCAGGCCCTCTTCTAAGAAATGTCAAAACCAACCACAAAGGGACGTAATCAAACCATTTCCAGAAACAAACTAGCCACCCACACCATATAGTTAGATGCCATTATTTGGAAAATACTTTGCTGCTTATCCAGCAAGCCACCTGAAAGAAAACCTTCGGTGTATGACAACACGCTCCCCTTGATCACCGCGCACAGAATCATTTTCAATGCTAATTGAAAAACAAAGCTTAACACCACCTGATATTTATTTTCCCACCAGGTTTCCCTTTCCACTGCTCAGCAGGGGTTGCGCTGACTTTCAAGACGCTCAGTTACACACGACCCATGCAGTTTTGCGGGGCAATCTTAAACCTCAAAACAACCGAAAAACACCTCAAGCGCAGAACTAAGCCCAGTTCGTGTCAGTGTCAGGACTCAACACAGCTGTACAGTAAAGACAGGGGCTTGTTTCCTCCTTTCTCCGGTCTTTTTTGAGGTGTGCATTGAAATGAACGCATCGCCGGTAATAAAGTTCTCACTCAGCCATTGCAATCACAGCCTCTCAAAGGAAACAAAGTTGAGATAAATCGCGTGAGCCTCGCACCGGTTCCCACAGCCACGGCGGAGCGGGAGCTATTGATTACGCACACGGGAACAGCCTTGGGGAGGCAAAGTGCAAAGATGAGCCTCAGCGGACAGGCTACCGCCCTGATAAGGGAATTCTCCCAGCGAGGACAAGCTGCTTGGCTCGTACACACACCCCTTCCAAGCTTAAAGCAAGTTTTAAAAGGCTAAGGTACCTTTCTAGGAAACTACAGGTTTGAAACAGCGAGGCTCTTAAGTGATGCTGGGAAAGCCAAGAGCCGCGCTGAGGGCAGGTTCCCACCGGCTCCGAGAGCCCGGCGGGCACCGTCCACCCCAGCCCTCCCTCCGCCAGCTTTAGGAAAAGCCAGCGCCGGCGACTGCAGTAAGAGAAAAGCCCACACCGAGCCCTCTGTCCGCTGCCGGGGCGAGTCAGACTGGTCCGGAGAGCCCGGCTTCCCCCGGCCCCGTCCCGAGGCGTCCCGGGGCTCTCCGCGCCGGGGAAAGCCCGCACGGAGCGCGGCCCCTCCGGCGGGGAGCGGCGGGCAGGCACGGCTCCCCGCGCCTCCGCCGCCGGCGGGACCCCCGGCAAAGTTTGGGAGCCGTCTCCCCCCAGCCCCTGCCCTACCTGCTCCCGGGGGATGCAGGGCAGCGAGGTCCTCCGATGGGTCTTGTTGCCGCTGCCGCCGCCGCCCGACATCTCGGGGGAGATCATGGAGCTGGACCGCCGCCGCCGCCTGAGCACCGGGGCTTCGTCCGCGGCCGGGGGGGCG
>VXBU01017413.1:370195-382578 GCA_013400315.1 Bombycilla garrulus
AAAAAAAAAAAAAAAGGCAGTTTGCTCTGGACAAGAAAGAGCAGGAAATGGACAATGAAGAAAAGGAGATGTAAAGAATTTTTGGACAGGTGACTGTTCCCAAGACATAATCCTCTGTCTCAATCACTTCATGCTTTGTCATTGGTGAAGAAGATGAAGTGAATTTTACATATTTTAAGTAATAGTACTTTTACCTAATCCTCTTGGGGGACTTCACGAGGCATCCACACAAAACATTCTGCATCAAAACTTAGATTTAGATTTAAATTTAGATTCTCTGTCTAAAGGGAGGAACAATGCTTTCCCTGATCACTGAGGGGAGATTTCACAGTGGAACAGTTTAGCCCAGTTAGCCAGAGCAGACAACCAGCATTTGTTTGGTTTGTCCACACTTCCCTGCAGCCTTTTTTCATGCTGCTGCTGGTTTGTGGTCACAGGGACTGGGCCACAGCTGCTCTGGGAAACCACCAGGAACGTGTACAGGGCCACTTCCCATAACAGGTTACATGGTCTGTGCCCCCCAGAATTTGTACAACAAAACAGAAGTCCCAATCCTGCAGAAATGCTGTGACTGTGCTGAAGTGAGATGCTCTTCTGGGGGTAAAGAAGCAATGAAAATGAAAGTGAAATGAGTGAAAATGAAGTAAATGAGTGAAGATGAAGTAAATTCTGCACCATGTCCTATTGAAGAGTGCCATGGTAGGGAAAAAGAGAAATAGAGACAGTCCTGTTCATACATTTTCAACTTTACCACTCTTGGTCTATACTTATGGTAATTATTCTCACATTTTGGGTTTTTTTTTCTCTTATTCCTTGTCATTAAAATTTCTGTATATTTTTTTATAATGCTACTGAATATTAATTGACTGAGTAAAGTTGAATTTGCCTAATTTGTGAAACGTAAAAACTATACGTGGTGGCAACGTTCTGGACTTTAATGCTAGTTTTCTGTGTTAGGATCTCAAATAATTTTACAAACTTTCTAAGTCATTAAAATCAGTAGTTTAGGTAATGACCAGTATGTTGCATGACAGATTCATACATCTGTTTACTGGAACACTTAAAAATATGCTTGCTTACAAATATCAGCAATTTTTCTTTCTTCAGTGCAATTCCACAGACTATCACATGAAATTCCGTTGAAAGTTTTGAGAATTACAAATTTTTCAAGTAACTCATTAACCATCCAGAGTAGTATGTAGTAAAAAAATTTAATGTGTGAGTTATCTCACTGATTCAATTATTTTAATAGTGAGTGTGACATTGAAACATATTTACCATGTGAATTGGATTATTTTTATACCATTTTCAGTGAAGAACTAGTAAATAATATTATTTTGGGGTTGAGTGCTGGCATTCTCACTACACCCACACTGAAATCTGTTTCATTTAATTCACAGTTTCAAGGTTTTCTTCATAATGGGAATGTAAAATCCATTACGGAGGTATGCAATGAACAAAAATTAAGTCCTATATAGTGGAGAACATCCACTTGATGACAAATCAAATCTATTAATTTATGAAAATTTCCATTGCCTTCCATTGTGGTGTGCATAGAAAGAATTATAATCACTGTCTTAGGAAAACAATTAGAATCCTCATGCACTGTAAAGAATAGGCTGATTCGTATTTTTCCATCAGAGAAGTGAGCTTTTCAGTTTCTGTTATACTTCCACTGGAGGCATTTAAGAAAGTACAAACCTTATATTTCAGAATCAGTATTATCCAGAACTGAATGGATTTGTTGCAGCTTACATGAACGATCATACTATAATGAAAGAGAAAAATTCTCATTCTGGAGAAGAAGGAGTGTGACTGGAGCCTTTTATAGGTTATCTTTTGTAACTTTTATATATTATTTTTTGTCTATGTATCTTTCATCAGTAGGATAAAGGAATCCTGGAATGTTTTGGGTTGGAAGGGACCCTAAAGGAATCCGTTCCAATCTGCCACAGGCAGGGAGGCCTTCCACTCTCCCAGGGTGCTCCAAGCCCCATCCAATCTGGTCTTGGACATTTCCAGGGATGGGGCAGCCACAGCTGCTCTGGGCAGCTTTGCCAGGGCTCAGAGTAAAGAATTTTTTCCTAGTACCCAATCTAAAACTACTCTCTGTCAGTTTGAAGCCATTCCTCTTTGTTCTGTCACTCCAGCCTCTTGTAAAATACATGTGAGTGGAAAATTTTTTGATGATGCCCATGGAGGGAATCTCGTTTTCAAAGAGTGATTCCATTTTATCACAACTGAGGGTTCACACTATGCAGAGGTTTTTACTGCAACAGTGAACGTGATCCTGGTCTGCAGAAAACTGATCACCTGTGCTGATGCCTGTGTGTATAAACATTAAACACTCTCTTGGAACAAAGCAAGCTTATTTTCATAGCTGAGAAAGCCACAGAGCAAGCAGAGCTGTAAGAAAATGAGGTGTAATATCAAGGCAGGCAAAATTCCTTCCAAGATCTCATCTTCCTTGTGAGGCTGTAGAATGTGGTGCCTTCCCACTGACCCACACTGAGCCCCCTCCACATGGGCTGGCTCTCCAAGCCACTTCTGAGAAAACTTCCTTTGTGTTTTAGAACACAAATACTTCTAGCAGTTACCTGTTATTATTTTTGAAAGAAATGTCCTATAGCAACATGATTACAACCCCCCTGTTTTTTTTGGTTTGTTTTTTTTTTTTTTTCTTTTTTTTTTAAGATACCAGCCTTCATAATACTTGAATGACTGTCCCAGAAATTTGGTTTGCTATTTTTTTGCTACCATTAGATAATTATGTCATAAATTTCTCTCTCTCATAAATTTAGGTTCAGGAAAAAATAACTTTTAAAAATTCTGTATGTTATAATTTTGAAGCTACCTGAAGTACTGGTTTTGAAAGCAAATATTCAACTTCTTCTAGAAGTAATAATTACAAGTACACTGACTGGTTCAAATCTGCATAGGACCCTCTGTTTATTTGGTGCTTCAAATGGTGTTTAGTTTTCTGATCACTGAGTTAAGTTTAACTCTCACTATTCCTTTTTCTTTTTTTATTTTTTTTAATATACACTTAACAAACTGCTCACTCAATGAATTTGAGTGGATACATAAATGCTTGTAGGACAGAGCTCTATTTCTCATAAGTTTTCATTTAACTGGACTATTTAGCTCCTTGGTCCTTGAACACCAAATAGTCTCTTTTTTTTTAATCTGGTGGTTTTGTTGGGGTTTTTTTTCCTAATTCTCAGAAATATTGTGTAGAAATATAAGGAAGTCACAAGTTCCTATAACAGGAATTTCAATGGTCTTTAGTATATAACCTATTTTGTTACAGTTCTGTGGACAACACTGAAAAATCAAGATATTTACTAACCTGAATACTATCTTTGGTGTCAATTCCATTTTATCTTGCGTTCCAGAGCTAACAGTACCAAAAAATATCAGCAAACCACTCTTATTTTTAAGTAGCTCTGTAAGTACACTAAGTTTTATGCTTCCTGGTTTTTGTGATTTATAAGTGTGCAACTTTTTCCCTAGAAATGGGACAGATATTTTCCAAGCATCTTTTCTTAGTAAGATTAGCAAAGTGAGTTCTGCTTGAGTAGCTGAGAAACAGAAATATAGGCTGAAACTAAGTTTTAACTAGTGTATTCCAATGAAAGTGACCAAATCTTTCAGAGTAGAGGGAAGTTAAGAATGAATTATTGTTCTACTGATTAGCCAAAAAAAAAATTTATTGAAACAATTCTCACTTCCTATGTAATGCACACAATCAAAGGTACAGGCTCTTTAATAACTTATTAATGACAGACCCCTCTGAGCCATGTTAGGAAGTTTCTTTTAGAGTGAAAAAAAAAAAATTTAATGCAAAGTCTCAATACTCAGGAAACAAAAGTTCTTAAATTGATTTGGAATCAAGTTTTTGTAGTTAAATTAGTATCTAAAGTGCAAATAAATATTTAGTGGGATTTTCAAAGATGGTTTACCTTAATGTGCCTGCACCCAAAAATTCTTCAGCTACCTGTACAGTCTGCTGCTTTCAGTGTTAAACCAGGTGCTAAAATTTCACTTGTCCAGGAGTCTTGCAGAGTCAGCAGAGCTGAGTTCTCTGTGTCTAATTCATGCCTGGAAGGATTCGTCAAGCAGTTCCTCCACCTGCATCGCCGGAGAAACTGTCCCAAAGGCATGTGGTGAGCACCTGGAGCAGCTTCCCAAAATCACCAGTCACAAAATGTGGAGTGCTGGGCAGCAAATTCCTCTCATTCTTCAACTGTGCTTTAAATTCCTGTCCATGGAATATTTTGTTAATCTTGCACACCTTGATGATGAATCTGTTTCATTTTGTCTAAATAAATAAGAAATATCTGTGGTAAAAAGGGAGAAGAAATGAGTATGACACCACAGCCTTGTGGTAGGAACATTCACTGAAGCCCAGAGACACCTGGATCTCAGCCCCTGTTCCAGAGGCTGGTTTCGGTGAGATTTATAATGTAAATGTTGAAAATAAGATTTTAAAAAAATATTTAAAATACATAAAGTAACCACTGGAGTAGGCACAGGTGTCTCCATCATGAATATCCCTACTTTTCATGTTTGCCAGATTCCAAACCTCCACATGGCTAGAAGCCACAATATACATTCTTGCCCCATGTGCTGGGAAGCGGAAGCTCTCGGCAGGAACTGATTGTGGCTCTTGAGGAATTCCACCAGCCCATTTCCATACTGGACTGCATCAGCCATGCAGTTGATTCCTATGTTGATTCCTTTAGTTGAGTCCTAAATCAGTGTTACACAGCCTTCAACAGCCTGGACCGCCGTGCTCCGCCCCACAACACAGAGATTCCCTCATGTTGTAGCTCTGTTTTGGGGATTTAGTCCCAAGTGACTTAATGAGAAACAAATTTATCAGAAATATCTGTGAAATAATTCTGGCCTTTGACACTGGGTCTCAGTGGGAGCTAAATCTTACAATGACAGACTTGTGAATCTTCACAGGCTCCCATTGAGATGTTATCCTAGATCCTCAAATCTTGACATTTTTGATCTGATCCTTTTAAGCACAAAGAGGATATAACTGAATCTATCATCTAGACCCATCCAATTTAATATCAGGTTGCTTTAATACTCTCTCCCCTACCACCACCAAAAATGGACATTATCCATTTCCAAGACTGTGCAATCCTGTGCAGTATCAGAACATTTACAGATTTATGCAGTGTACATATACAGATATTATATGTACATATACAGATATTAACCTGCATAATCTCACACCTGTCATGAGATGATTTTCTTGGGGAAATGAGGAACTCACTTGTATACTGAAGTGGCTTACAGACACACCACAGAGTAGGCTTTAGGCACAGTGCAGGTGGGTTTGATCCCAATAAAATCAAGGGAAATGCACATTCCTGTCTCAGCCTGACCTGACTCACACAGCCATTCACACCAGTGCAACAACATGAGAAATTTTAACAGCAGCTTTGTTGAGCTTAACAGAATTAATTTCCTAGTCACACCAACTCCTCCAACTTGTTTCCAGGTCTAACACAAGAACCATATGGAGAAAGGCACAGAAAGACAGGTAGGAGGTGTGTGCCATTACTCACCATCTGTCCAGGCAAGCCGTGCTGAGCCAAACGGGGAGCAGGTCACGGCTCACACCACAATCACGGGTCAGAGCCTGTCTGAGAGCCAGCGTGCACTGCAACTCTACCTGACTGCGGGGCACACACAGCAAGCGTTTCCTGGAGCTGCCACGAGAGATGAGGACAGCGAGGGGTCAGACAGTGAGGGAGGAGTAGTGGGTGAAGACAAGTGCCTGAGAAGTGAAAGCCTGAGTTGAGAGAAGGTGTAAAAATTGATTGAGAGGTGTAGGAGTAATGGCATAAGTGATACAGCAGCTTAAGATGCTGACATGAAGGCTTTTATTGCAGTAGAAAGCCCTACATTTACTAAGAGCTGGAGATTTTGCCCAAGGCGTCGTGACCTTATAATGTAACATTATTCTAATGGGTATTGCTTTCTCAGCAAAAAAATATAAAAATATAAACGCATGTTAAGTCCTATGGCATGTGTTTCGCTAAGATTTATAGACAAACTTATCCACTGTGGAGCTGTGTTCTCAGAGAACCTGCCCTGCACTTCCCTGCACCTGCAGAGGGCTGGGACTGGGAGGATAATTATGAGCATTGAGAGCCTACACCAGATGTTCCAGGAACGGAGAAATTCCTTCTTTGGTTGGCTGGCCTCAGGAGGCAGGAAAGCAGCGAGAGGAAGCGCTTGTGTTTGAGCTGGCATGTGCCATGGAGCCCTGGGCTGGTCAGTGCCAGCCCTCTGCTGCTGGCAGCCTTCTCGCCCTGCTCTTTGCCTGGGGTGATTGCCACAGAGCGGGCAGAGCCAAGCACGGAGCGCTGGGGAAGGCCGAGGTGTTAAAGGAAATACGGCTGTGAAATAGGAGCGCATGCAAATGAAGGGAGGACAGGACTCACAGGACTCGTATTTCCAACTCAACACGTTCCAGAGCGCCGGGCATTGCTGCAGAAAGATGAGGTGTCGCTTCTGTGCTTGGACCGTGAAGAGTTTGCATTTTAGATTTTTATCATAAAGAGTATGTAAGAAAATATTCAGCAGGAATGTTGATGTTTTGTGCCTTTGTGCTTTGTTGCCAAGATGATTAATATTTTTCTTTTTCAACAAAAGGGACTAAATAATAGTTAGCCCTTATCTATTAAGTGACCAGTTTTGGACTTACGTTTTTCCCAGTGTTGGGAACATTCATTTTCACATCCTCTCAGCATGTAAAGCAATACCAGGAAAGCAATCTTGCTTACAATTTAGAGCAAGAATTTTCATCTCAAACCAGAAGCCTCGATTCTTAGAATTGTATACTGTAGACTGAGGTACAGAATAAATTCTAAACCATACATTTCAAGAGCTTTTTTTCCAGTTCCTTCTTCTCTTAATTTTCTTTTCAGAAGAGCAACATGGGTACACGGTCAGTTTAATAATAATAAATAAGTCTTGGTCAAGCACTTCCAACTTCTTTTTCATTAATTTATGCAGAACTCTCAAGATGTCACTGACTGCAGTGCTTGATTTCAAAGAGGTCTGAAGGAGGGAGGAAAGCATTATTGCAAATGCATTATTGAAAGCAGGAATATCTGCTGAATTTCAGGGAGGCATTTTAAGATTTAAATAATGAATCCTCAGAATGAAAGGAAGTGCCTGGATAACGCAGCAGTGATAGGCACAGAGACTGTTCAGCTAAACTCTTAATTTGCATTGTTTATGAGCTTATTTCAGCCAAATTAATAAAGGGGTATCCACCATTGTTGTTAGTAACTACAGTGGGCTAAGGTTTTTTTGAGAGATCTTTGTTGTTTTCTCAGTTTCAGGGAGTTGGCAAAAAACCAATGAAGACCATTCCATTAAGGGCCATTAAGGAGCAAAAACACCTGAATGACTGATTAAAAGAAAGTTTGTGTGAAGTGAGCAACAAAAAACCACCATGGATTGAAGTCCTTTCCCTCAGGATCAGGCTTCGTTAACTGGCACTGCTTGAACAATCATTTATAAAACAAATTTAGGGGATAGTCTAGCCTTACTTAAAAACCTGAAAATTACTTAGGTATCTTTCCTTATTTTAAGTTCATCACCTCTATGGAAGTTCTCGATTAGACATAGAGAGGTGACACTACTTAGTTTGCCACAAAACAGAGCCTGGCAGGCAGGTTTTTAAAAGCTCAGGACTTGGGTGATTCTCCTTTCCTGAACAAACACGAGAGATTAATTAGCAGATGTGAAATGTTTTATCTCCTCCCTGGTGCCCCAGTGCAGCAGATCAGTTGTTCCCAGGTGGTGACCAAATGGGGGAGCTGGGATGCACCTGTGACTCCTGTGACATCCCAGAGGGGCAGAGGTGACTCCCAATCTTCCTGGGGGGCAGAAGTGACAGCCACAGGAGGGAGGCAGGCAGGCAGCAGCCATCCCACGTTTATCCCATGCTTACCCAGCCAGCAGGAGATGCCTCCATCCAGGGCACTGCCTCAGCTTCTTTTGCAGCCTGCAGATTTCCTCGTATAACTAAAAGAAATGTGAAAGGACAGGCCCCAATTTGGGATTTAGTCTGTTGCATTATTTAAAAATCCCCATTAATTTTGGAAGCTTCTATATGTATTCAGTGCTGTGTGAAAAGAACCCAGAATCAAGAGAACCTGAGCTAGACTTACCAAGTCGCAAAAAATGTTTGACTTCCTTTGACTGTTTGAAAATATTTTTAAAAATTTACTTGCACCTCTTCTAATTAGCCATATCTCATCCTAAGAGAGTAATGCTTGTGGCTTTCTTCTCTTAACAATTCTTTCCAAGTTCTGTATTCTTTTCCCCTGGTTTTAGAACATGAGCAGGGGCTGCAGCCACATTTCAGTTCATTGCTGACTAAGTGAACCTTCACACCCAAATGAGTTTTTGAGTTAAACCATGCCCACTCCCCCCAGAACTTCAGGAAAGCCCTGCTCATCCTGCTGATGTAGCAGGGAGGAACTTGAATGGCTTCTGGAGATCTGGATGTGCAGAGGTGAAGCAGAGAAGGGAGAAATCCATCATCACCTTGGGCAGTTCCAGCTGCAGAGACAACAGGGATCAGTGTAGGATGAGTGGTTTCCTCAGAGGAAAGGTACACTAACAGGGACTGAGACAGGAGAACTGGAGCTTAAAATTAAAATGATTTTAAGAATTATTTTAATTAAGAATGATTCTAATTATTTGTTTCTTCCTAAATAGAGTGCAAAATAGAATCGATAAATTAGACAGTGGTATTTCCACCAGTGTTTGATGCCCTTCACAAGGGTGGAGCATGGTTTATTTCTTCTGAAGTATTCCAGTGATCCCAGTAATTTCTGGTTTTATTAAAAAATATCAATATTTTCATATTAACAGTGGAGAATAGTGGGTTTCCCTTTTTCATGTTAGATATTATTTTGATAGAAAAGTAATTTTCTGATAAAAATATGGTCAATGTCTGACCATTTGCTGGTTTTCAAAACTCTTGCAAAGCAGTTAAATGCAGAATAACTAATAACTGCGTGGTAAGTTGTTTTTTATTTTTTTTGTAGCTTGTGTTTTCATTTCTATTGTCTGCCTTTAGAGTCTGAGTTTGTAAAGTGTGCAGGGAACCTTCAGTCTGATCGGGACTGTAAGTTTATCACTGCTGTATAAATCTCATTTAATGATTGCCACTTTATGTTAAATCTGGATGAAATGCAGATGAAACTCAACAACTTGAGTTGAGCATTTTCAAACCCATGTACAACAGAAAATAAATCCAGAGGGTTTTTTTTTTCAGGCAATCAGATTTAACACAATACTGGGCTGAGGTGCATAAGGGGAATGCAGCAAGGTCAGAAGGCTGAGAATCCACTCCGTCAGTAATTTCCTCACCTTTCCATAACCATAATGCAGGTACATGAAGACATTTCAGGCAGTTTCTTACCTCTGCAGCTTCAGCGTCCAGAGCAAGTACCCAAGCTGAGCTCCAGATTTATTCCAGAGGTCTGAAATACAAATAAGACCAAAAAAATTTTTTTAAGTTGTCAAGGATTCACTCATAATGTATTTATTCATAGAACTGGAGCATTAGCATTCCTTTTTGCTTATTTCCTCTAGCTAATCATGGTTATTTGTATTAACTAAAATAAAGCAGTGACATTTGCCAAGAACCTGTACGTCAAAAATCTAAAAGAGACACTTTGATTTTGCCTCTCAGATTTAACAAAGAAAAATTCTTCTAAGATGATAAAAGGAAAACAAAGCACACCTTAAACTTTCATACTTTTTACACATGACTGTGCTGGTGCAAGACACAAGAACAGTGCTATCAGAGTTTGTGAAATTTTTCATGCAGTGTATCTTTTTAGAAACTGAAAATTATATACATCATGGAACATTAATGTTTTGTCTCTTAATTAATAAGGAAAAGAAAAAAAGTTAAAACAACCAAGGCTGCATTTTGTTTGAGTAAAAGAATAAATTAGACACCTTTTTTTTGAAATCTACTTTACATTGGTGTAGATTGAATCAAATTTAGGTTGTTCTTTGCTAAATCCCAGGAATTTTAGTTCCCCTTTTTCCATGTATCTGCATTTAGTTGCTTTCAACTGCAATCTCTTCATGATTGTAGCATGATTCCTTCTATACAGAGAACTCCTTGTAATGTCATTCATATTTAAATATTTTAGCTATACAGCACCACCATGATAATTACAGAAGGACTTATTAATTAAAATAGGGCCCTGTATAGGAGAAAATCAGCATTTTCACTTAGATTGCTGATAATAATTATACTCCAGTGTTCTACAGCTGCAAAAGAGATGAGTAAATCTTGGGGTGGAGAGTTCAGCCCTTCCTTTCTGTGAACTGGATTTAAACCTTAAGCCAAACAAAACTGTGAATTGTGAGGTGGTTTTGATTTTACTCTGTAGTCAGCAGCTGGCTCTGAAATATAATCATAAATTGCCCAAGTCTATCAGAAATATTTTAAGACCACCTCCTAAATTACTCTGGGCCACTTCAAATTCGTAATTAAATCTTAATCCAAACAAGTTTTATAGGCAACAGATACTGATATAAAATAAATTGATTAGAAGAAAAATAGTCATTTCAGTCTCAAAAATGAAGTTACCTGCAAAGCTTGAAACATGGAGCTGTGATGAATCAGGAAGTTATTAGCCATTCACTCTAGGTATGGTTTAAGAAGCTGAATTTGGCATCTGCTACCATATATCATTTGAGTGTACGAAGGAAAACTTTTAAGAGATAACTGTGGATTGAGGGCCAGCCTAAGTGCAGTTGTTCCTTGAAAAAACAAAATGTAAGTTTACACCCACACTCTGAATACCTTTGCTACATTATCTTGCAGAAAAACTGAGGGGGCTTTTGCTAAAGCACTGAGAAATCAGACACTGCTTCCCACTTGTGGATATGTTCTCCTGAGTGACAATAAAGCATCCCTCCAGTAACAGCAATTTAATTACATTCCTAAGCATGCTTGCAGGTACGTTTGATGGACACAAACTGTAAGACAGACACTGCAGAGGGTGGTAATTCAAAGTTCAAATCACAAAAATCTATATTACAAAGATCTTTTAAAGAACCCCATCTGTAAAGCTAGTGAATTAATGTGCTGACTGGGACTCGCCTCTGACAGATCCAGCTCGTTACATTCAGATACCACTGGCACAGCTGAGTCTATTGGGAGCCTAAAAGTCTCTGAGAACGTTCAGAGTGACATTTGGGATAACAGGGGTGAATTTCAGCCAGGTCTTTCCTGTGCCCATTTTGCTGCACTGTATTTTTGGCTCCGGGTGGATGCCAAGATCAAATTCCCAGACTTTCCCCGTGCCCGAGCAAATATTGTTCGACCCAGATGTGGAACATTCATCAAGCACAGCCCCAGCACGTTGCTGTGCACGGCTGCTGTCACAGCACGGTCCCACACTGGGGACCCAGGGGGTGCAGGGAGCCTCCTGCAGCTGGAAGCGTCCCCTGGCACAGAAGGACGGGGTGCACCTCGCTGGTGACATGTCAGGAGGCAGTCTCCAAGGATCCCTTTATCCCGGGGCATTGATATCCAGCCAGGGCTCCAGCTCTGGGGAAAGAGGAGTCAATGTTCCTCTCGGCAGCAATTCAGTGACTGGCTCAGCCCCGGCTCTGAACGGCCCTTTAGAAGCCTGCAGTGCTGAGTTTGGTTAATAAAGCTGGGCTACAATCTGTGTGTCAAATCACTATTTCCCTCTCCCTGCCCTCCCCTGTGGAGCACACGTTGTTTTAGCTGTATCAGGTACGGCTCTAGTGGAGCAGAGCACACAGGAGTTGTGGCAGGCTGCTCGTGCAGCGCAGCTGCTGAAATCAAGGCTGGAAGTTGTGCTTGTCTCAAGAGGGGCTCTAAGGGCCGGAACAACCCCCTCAATATTCACTTTTTAGAAGGAGATTCAGCTGAGAAGATGCACAAATGTCTAGGATGCCATCTCATTACCCTTCACGAGACAGACTGTACTGCCTTCCTTTACGAAAAACACTTGTTTGTTATCTCAAACATCAAAAACCATTAACTTCTTTCAAAGATGGCTTTTTGGTCAGGCTTTCTCTGTTTGCATACAATTTATGCTTCACTCTGTTTTTCAGAGCACAAACTTTGGAGATTTAATGGTAATAGAAGATTATTGTTGTAGGAAAAATACAGAGTCAAATACTTTTAATCTAAAAAGTGAATGACTTTTAGCTTAGAATGCTTTATGGTGCTCTAACAGGACATCTGTGGCTGATATCAGGATCAGGAGAGAAAGGGCAAAACTTCTCAGGTGTCTTTTTACCTTTTTTCTTTTCCTTCTACTTTTTTTTCCTTTTTT